>JAUCMT010000160.1:7508621-7520444 GCA_032357475.1 Enteromius thamalakanensis | reverse complement strand
AGATAGATAGATAGATAGATAGATAGATAGATAGATAGATAGATAGATAGATAGATAGATAGATAGATAGATAGTTTTTTATTTTCAGTACTGGATGGTTTGATATAAGTGGGACACAACTGGTTACTCTGATACTGTACAACCCGAAAACCTATAAAGCAATGAAGACTGTTCACAGGATTTTTCATCCTGATAGTTTATATGGACAATGGTGACATCTTGTGGCATAATTGTGCTGATGCGCCCAATACTTGTTTTTCACCAAGACTTTCGATTTCTTAGAAGTATATTCTTAAAATGCAGAATACATTTGAACTTTATTTATTTTTTATTTATTTTATTTATGTTATCTTAACATAATATGTTATGTGTAGGCCCTGTATCATGGAATAAACCAATAATGAATATGCAAGTAGCTAGCTAATAGTTAATAGCTTAAAATGTGTTATATCCAAGACTTAATAGTGAACAGAATCTTACAGTATGACAAAAGTTTAAAGACTAAATTGCATGGTGGCAAACACTTAGTTGGAAGTTAGCTATTAGCCGCAGAGCCATGAGAGGACTTACACTGCAGAAAGCCAAACTTACTGGAAATGTCATTACTGAATGAGTGATCTAGTATGTAGTACATGGACTGGGAAATGTCCACACCCAATGTGTGCACACCCAAGATTGCCTCTCAAACATCTTTTTGGCATCCATCATTTGGCTGACGGTCACTTACACTATGACTGTTCAAAAGCAGATATATTTTAAATATACGTAAACAACTGAGCAACTGTATAAAAAAAAACTGTGTGGATACATGTTAACACATTTTAAAATAATTCTGTTTTCATGTGATTGTGATGCCACATATAATATATAGCCTAATATCTGTTACTGATTATAAATGTAACCTAATCACCAGCATGACACTTTGACAGACGTAGACTAAAACATGATGGACTTAAGTTTGTATTGTTTATTTATTTGTGTTTTCTAGTGGTTTGTTGTACAATTTTGAAAGCACTGTCCATATGCAAATGCAGTATCGCATTAAGATTTTCACATGTTAGAAACTAAACAAAGATTTTTTTAAATAAAATGAGAAAGTTCATACTTTATCATTTTTCAAAAGATTTAAAATCTTATCACGTCTAGATGTATAAGGGGCATGTCTCAGTTGCAGAAGATGTTTAGGAAACAAGTTTCCACTGGGGCTGTACATCTTTTCCCCTTGTGTACCCATCAGAGAGCGCAGGGTTTTGTTCCGTGTCAAGATTTTGTCATAAAACTCTAAACCACCCTTTGCATAATCGCTCGACAGGGACGCTGCACGGTGGTCTGAGCTGTAGTCCAACCATTGACTTAGAGCATCAGAAGCCAGGAAATAAGACATGGCCCCTAAACCCACAGCAAGCACATTGATACCAGCTTTGAAGAAGATGGACCCAACCTGGAGCCCAAAGATCTGCTTAAGGGCTACGCTATATATACAAGCCCCTGCCAGACATGCTGGAGCCACCACAGCGTGCAACACAGGACCCCCAGCTCCCAGTCGGGCCACTTCTCGAGCTATAGCAAACTTCTGTGCCTCTGAAGAGAACACCAGGGAGTTTTTGAGAGCAGAGCCTGAATCGCTGTCCCACTCCAGCTCTTTGCCATTGATGAGAATAGTGCGGTTGGTGATGCCCAAATGATCATTGGTGGTGCTGTTGAAGTTGGCTGGGATGCCGATCTGTGCTCCAAAGGGAAGCCATGGAACACCTGCCCCTACCGGGTGAAAGCCAAAGGCGGCAAAAGCACTGAAGTTTTTAGGGAAGCTGACAGCAGAATCTTTGAGCACCTCTTGAAAGACGTTCTCAAGCTTCTCCGATAGACTAGCTGGTTCTCCTTTGTGCCAGGCCTGGTACACTTTTCTATATGTATATTCTGGAAAAACATGATAGAAAATGTTGGCAGAAAATACCCCCCCACAGCCGACAAGTAGTAGTGGTGTCCGATACTTGTGAATAAACACAGAAAGCCTCAGAAAAGGTGAAGCCATCTCTCCTCTTGCTTTTGACCACTTGACTGAACTGTCAAGACAAATGACAAAATATATTATTAATCTTAAATAATCATCTCTGCAATCCACATCATGTTACACCTCATTAATAACCTACCGCGCACATACAATCTTACATTTCCAAAAAGCATATAAAAAATTAGTTCATAATGTAAATGTATTTTGCTTTTGCTGTAACGTATTTGTATCACTTCATATCTCGCAAGTCCTTATTTTCCGAACTAATATGTACATTTTCAAATAAGGCCCTTAACACATTTCTCAAAAATGTTTTGGTAAAATACCCATTAATGTATATATATACAATGCATATATCTTACTTGCTACTATGTGCTCATTCTCACAAGGACAGCACGTTGACTGTTATGGAAACACAAGAACCCTTTACGGCAGTTTTACGACAACACAAAAGATTTGCGGACTCCATAGAAATAGAATAAAGATTAGAATGAAAATTAAATTTTATTATTTGTACCACTAAACTAGAAAGTACGTGGAGTACGTGTGTGTGTGTGTGTATAAATCATAAATTCATATTCATAAATGAGTGGATATCGGCGTTCTTTATTGTCTATTGTATTTCACGTATGAATGGGTATATTTTTGACTAAGCCCTAAAAAGATTTCGAGCCACCGAGCTTCTTTTGACAACTTTTATAGTGCTTTCATTGTTTTGTTTGACTAGCAGCATTACACATCTGAAACAGACAATCGTGAGCATATACCCAGAACTTCTCCTAGAGGAACAAAACTTCTACAAAACTCGTAGAATACAGAAGCCGAAATTCTTTATTTATAAAGTTACATTTTTTTAAATGATATTTCTAAAATCGAAACAGTACTATTATCACAGATTAATTTCATTCTTTATGTCAGAGCGTGAAAAACCTATAACTTTTTCCCCCTGTTGTTCACCATCTTTTGAAATGTAATAATGCCATACACCTGTCTATTTAACAGTATTTTAAAAAGTTACACTTATATCCGTCAGACGGCGTCCTCTTAAGATAAATAGGCAAAATGTAAAGTTATTTTTATTGTCCTTTTGCATATAACTTAGGGTTTTTTTTTCATCTCATATATCTTCTCCTCAACACACTGTAATAAACTTAGCTGCCGCTTTAAAAGTGATGATGAGGCTTCGTACAGAGGAACAGTCCATTTGCGCCTGAGGGGAAGACTCTTCCGTTTATGTGACGATGTACGAGTTTTAAAGAAGACGGTGTTTTAGGAGAAGTTCTGGGTATATGCTCACGATTGTCTGTTTCAGATGTGTAATGCTGCTAGTTAAACAAAACAATGAAAGCACTATAAAAGTTGTCAAAAGAAACACATTCACCCCGTCCAAACCATTCTATTAATAGCATCAGCAGTTGCGATGTGAAGATTGTTACGCTGTAATTTCATAAGGGCGGAGGAAAATGTCTTAATTTTTTCATTTAAACTGAAGGGCAGACCCTGTTTTGCTAAGAGCCTGTTGATTATTCAGGGATGTCGAGGAGGAGTCGGGATTTTTGCACACTTGGTAAATCAACCAACCTATGACTGGTAAGTTTTCTGCCAGAGTTTGATGATGGGCTTGATGATCATTGTCATTTATCAGTACTCAGAAACACACTCAAGTGTGTCATCTCAGACATAAACCTTTAACGAATGTCAGTTTATAGCCATCGGATTCAGGTTGGCATTGTTTATAACCACAGCAGTGTTTATTAAATAGGATAACTCTAAATTGATAGACTGAGCTAACGGAATACGTCAATACGCCGTGACGTCATCAAGGATGGGGAGAAGAGCGCAATAGAGTATTTTTTTCTTTTTCTTTTTTTTCTTTTTTTTTTTTCAAAAAACAAAAAAAACGAGTAATGCAGTATTTATATCGAGCTTTACAGCTGGGTGGAAGTGTTGTGATGATATATTTAAAAATTAAATTATAGGTTACAGTTATTAATAACATTGGAGAAGTTGGCCCCGACTAATTTTTTTATAAAATACTTATAAACAAGTATATATACAATATTATAAACAATACTGTCCTGTGTAAGCATAAAAGGCTTAAAAGTAGACGTATGAAATATGAAAGGCAGTCAATTTCTGTCTCATGAGAGTAAAAGAAAACATGTTTTTTCAATTTCTCAGTGTTATTTATTTAGTTATAATAATTAACATTATGAGTTCTTTGCACTTTATCGGCTGTTTTAGAAATAAACTTGCTGATAAGGACAATTTAGCTAAAACACAAGTCTTACAGAACAGCATGAAGGAATAAATGATCATTTTTCATTTTTTCATGACCTGCAACTACATGAACTGTGATCATAAGAGGTCAGTTTGAGGTCTTTCTCATGGGTGTGTTTGGTCGAGAGGTTCTCTTAGTTCTCTTATGAAAGCAAGATCACTTAAATATTCAGGCATGGTGGAATTAGGAAGGAAGTTTATTCCTTCCTCACATTGTGGGCCGCAGGAAGGGGTGGCTGACCCACTGACAGATTTTTCCTCCTGAATAGCACACATTGCTCTGATCACGGCCTGGGAAAACATTAGCTAAGCTGACGTCTTCAAACTCTTCACTCACTAGAGTTGTCTTTTTAGGTAAGAACATGTGCTTTTACTTATTGTCATACAACTTTTAGGTTGAAATGGTAATTTTACTACACTGTAGGTCTGTACATAATAACATTAGGGCACTTGCTTAAGAATGTTGCTAAATACGTTTACACAGGCAGTCTATGTCCACTTGTTACTTGTATTTCAAGTGATTGTACTTTATTTATTCATGGGGTTTTTGTTGTTGTTGTTCTTTGTTTTGTTTTTTTGTGATGTAGCTTAATGTGGAATGTAAGTGTTACATGTTAAATGTTAAATGTAGTAAATGTAGTTTTTTTCCGCCTGTCTTCTGTACTACAATCAAAGATACGTTTTGTATTTAAAAAACACATTTGCAAGGCAAATAAGATCTTTTACAAAAGATAAATATATGAATATCATCAACATTTTTAACATTATTATTATAACATTAACTTATTCTCGCTCGTTCATTCTCCTAGAAACTTCATGGAGCTTTGTTTAATTGTTTGCTTTATTTTAGACTGTAATCAAAAGTAAAACAGACTTGGGTTTAAAGGATTTCAAGGCTTGTGTTGTGCAGAAAATAACAGCAATTACAAAGAACCGCACGGTCTGTGTCTAGACCATATCCTTTGCAATGCATCCCTTTATCATAAATTACTGTAGCTCTCTGCAGAAGTTTTCCCAAACCACAGAAAACCTCATTTGAACTTTTCATCAGTACTCTCAGCTTCTTTATTTTATTATATTATAAAACACGAGAAGTCCTCCTAACTGTCATATACCTAATGCTTAAACTTAAATAATGACCAGGTATAACTTTCTCCTGTCTCTCCTCAGGTGTAGCTGTTATCATGGCAACCAGTGCAGTCCCTAGCGACAACCTCTCAACTTATAAATTGGTGGTTGTGGGAGACGGAGGTGTGGGAAAGAGTGCTCTTACCATCCAGTTTTTCCAAAAGATTTTTGTGCCAGATTACGATCCTACTATTGAAGACTCCTACTTGAAACACACAGAGATTGATGGCCAGTGGGCTATTTTGGATGGTACGTGCCAACACCAGATTATGTGTAGCATTTTTCTGTATTATAAGTAATATTCATGCTTTTAGTGCTCCCATGCAGTTGCAGTTTTATCAGTAAGCCAATATGAAGCTTTTACAGGTCCACAAAAATCACGGGTAATGGAAATCCAGCAAAAATCTTGTTGGTGGTGGTTTTAAACGATAGGAACTCTGGTTTAGGTTTGGGGAAAAAAAGGAAAATAATAGTAATGTAAAATAATATTTAGTTCATTCTGCTTTCTAAAGGTAGGAAATATAGAGAATATCATTTGTAAATAGAAAGAGATTGAGTAGACTATTGCTATGGCCATTATCTTGTCCTTGTTTCATTCACTCCTTGCAGTTTTAGACACAGCAGGTCAAGAGGAATTCAGCGCCATGCGAGAGCAGTACATGAGGACTGGTGACGGTTTCCTCATTGTGTTCTCTGTGACAGACAAGGCCAGTTTTGAACACGTTGACCGCTTTCACCAGCTCATTCTACGAGTCAAAGACCGGTTAGAAATCAAGCGTATTACATACAAAACTCCACAGCTCATTTTTGACACCTTAGTATATTCCGTCTTTCCTTTTCTTTTTGTTTTTAACATATTTTTTGTCTTCACCAGGGAATCATTCCCTATGGTTTTGGTGGCTAACAAAGTGGACTTGGTGCATTTAAGGAAAGTGACAAACGAACAGGGCTGTGAGATGGCCGCCAAACACAGTGTAAGTCTGACCAATGTCACGGGTTCTTCTGTAGGGCTGACAACAGTGTTATTTAACTGTTAGTAAGACCACAATTAAGAGTGTTTGTGTCTGGCTGTGTGTGTTGACTGACAGCGGGCGGTTAAAGGATTAGTTTTACCAAAAAAGAAATTTCTCTCATTCCATTCCAAACCATTATGACTGCAACTCCTACTACTTTTGTTTCTGTTAATTGTTACAGCCGTATTTTAAAGTGTACAGTGCTTTAACCCTATTACTTAAAACTATTATTTAAAATGTCAAACGTAAAAAGTGTTAAAGAAACTTTTATCTTTAGATTACTTACATTGAAACAAGTGCCAAGGATCCTCCAATGAATGTGGACAGAGCCTTTCTCGAATTAGTCAGAGTTATCAGGTAAATAAAACTCATGATCTGACATACTGTATGGCGTTTGCACTAGGGTTATATACAAAAATAATAAAACTGTCATCAACTACTTCTGCGTACCCAGACATTTTTAATGCAATACAGAGGTACTTTAAAGTTAGCATGATTAGAATTTAACTTCACACATTTCTCTTTCATTGATTCTTTTACTTTTTAGACAGCAAGTTCCAGAGCGGAGTCTGAAGAAGAAGAAAAAGACAAAGTGGCGTGGAGACAGAGCCATGAGTTCTCACAAGCTTCATTGTGTGATATTGTGACTACCTCTTATCATCAGCGTTTGGCAACATAAACTGCCAAAGAGGACTGACCAGAGATCTGCACTAATCAAAGGACCACAGGCTTTATCAAAAAGTCTGGCATGAAGTCAGGCTATCACTTCCTGTCTCAGGGAAGCATATCAGGTGAGTCAAGGGATTACTGCTGCCAGACCAAGGAGGAGCAAGAGGTCTAATTTGAGGCACTGTCTGAAACAACTAAAATCACAGCCAAGCAGAAAATATATAATTTGAGCTAAAAATTTTAGACCAGAGAGATTACACAGTGGGTAGAGCTAGAAAGATCCACCCTAAACCATGAACCGCAGTCATTCACATACATACCTATCAAAATTGTCTGCAGCATCCAAACATTCATATAACTACATGGATGATTGTTTTGCAGAGCTGTCTGAACATTGTTTTCAGTCTTTACAACAATTATGAAGGAATATTGTTGTTTTAACCTTCAAGGAGGACTAAAATCTGCCTTACATGAGTTTTTATTGACACTTTATTGAAGGAATATGTAGCTATAGCAGAACTTGTTTTTCAAAAACAATACGTTGTCAGTATGGCCTTTACCGTTAAGCACAAAAAGTACTGACACGATTGAAGGGTCCATTGCACTAGCAAGATTTTTGCACTTTTAGTATTTACTCATGGGCTTTTGCTGTTTAAAACTGCCTTGTGATGTTAAAGGTTGATGTTTTAAGTTTTGTTGCACACTTGCATTATTAGAAATGTTGATTTTAATAGATTTTTTTAATTAGATATCAATGAAATGGGTCCTGAGACAGCATATGTATATACCGTATAATGAAAAAGTAACAATGCAACTAGTAAGCATTGATAATAATAAATAATGTTTCTTGAGCACCAAATTTGCAATATTAGAATGATTTCTGAAAGATGATGTGACTGATAACTGGAGAAATTTTGTTGCTTTGCCACAAATTACACTTTAATATAATTTGTAAAAATATTTGTGTTTTTCTGTATTTTTGATCAAATATGCATCAAAACTGCAGCCTTTGTGAACATAAGAGATATCAAACACTAGTGTATCTTTTTGATTAAATGCTGCCAAGAGTAAGAGGGAAGAGTATGATTCAGCTGGATAGATGGGTTATATTTTAAACTTGATCAACCTTCAGTATTCATCAATTTGTCAAACCTCCTGTGCCTCAGTTTCCTTGTGTTGGACCAATTTATGTGCCTGTGCCAGTGTGATAATAATCAATTTCTTAACCACTGGTTCCTCTAACTCTTCCCAAAGGACAAAGAAGCTGTTAAAAGCACGAGGAGGCCCTAAGCCAAATATTATGTAGTAATGTTTAATACCGCTCTGCACGACACATAAATAAATTCCCTATCAGTAGGGAACCATATCAAACCTTGCTGTTATCTGTTGAATGAGGAGTTTATGGTTGATTTTGTTATTGTTGTGAAAATTTAGGTCTAGAGAGTGCAACATAGCCGGAAGCTCTGTTAGAATTAGTTTAAGGTTGACTGGAGACATTAGTTTAAATGGACTGAGATGAATTTCCACAATTAAGCAGATGTTTTATAGTGTATTACAGTGCTTTTCAATCCTGTTCCTCGGGACCCACTGCTCTGGTGTTTAAATTAGGGAGACATACAAAACGTGCAGAGCTGTGGGTCCCCAGGAGCAAGTTTGAAAACCACTGGTGTATAAGACTCTCCAAGTAAAATTTTGATCCTCTACAAATAGTGTTCTAACTGTTTTCTTTTGGTTGGTCTATTACATTAAACACCTGTAATTAAGAGTTACTACAGAGTAAACCGGTGTAGTAATTCACATCTGTGCATGAGATCAGAGATCATATCAATCCAATTCCATGTTATATTATATGATATAATAGATCTGGACAGGCTTTGCTGAGCATTCATCATTGTTAACGTGCACTGCTTGTACATGTGGAAATGAGCTGTTTTGCATTCAAAGGTCATCAAGGGTCTAATGGATTTTTTCTATCCTGTTGCTGTTTATTTTTTAATTATTATTATTATTTGTGAATAAATACAAAGATTGCGTGTTGCATCACATGTCAGTTGTTTTCAATGCTAATGTTGATTTAAGTTACGTCTCAATCATAATGTTCAATTATAGCAGCCTGTCAGGTTGGTTATTGCAGTGCAACAAATGCTTTGTTTGCTTCTTTTAACACCCTGATAAGAGGTTTTAATATGCATGTCATTATGATGAAGCTGCTCTGTTTTGTTTCTGAGAATTAAATGACTTGCCAAGTTCCCTTGGGTGGTTTATGGTGGGTTTTTAAATAAATGCTTCTTCTTATACAGTGTAGTCAAGTGTGGAATTTATAGGAAAATGGTTTCCATTTGAAAGTATATATTTTGATTAGGTATTTTATTTTGATCAACTATAGCTTTAGTCTGTAATGAACGCTTAAAGAACGCTTGTTTGTATATCACTTTGTACACTCACTATAACATTGGGTCCTACAACAAAAAATATACACTTGTCTATACCAGCAGATGGCATTAAAGTGCAAAGCAGAATTAAAAGCAGATTTATCTATTACGTACACTGTAAAAACTAAAGGTTCCTGGAGGCACCTTTTGGGGTTCTTCACTTTGCCACGCCGGCGGAACCCTCTGTGGAACCTCTAGGCACCCTTTCAAAAGGGGTGGTTCTATAAGGAGCTTTAACAGTTCCTGGAAGAACCGTTTTATTAAGAATGATCAGGAACCACCATGCGAGCTTCGAGGCACCATTTCTCTAATTTCAGTTCTTTAATATTTGCCCCCTCTCACCCACACCTACCTGTTTATTGTTCACACAACAACACAACAAAGACACATCAAGCATTGTTTACTGAGAAATAACAATACCCAGATACATTTCAAATACATACTGTATTTGAGCAATTTAACTTGAATGTGTTATGTGTGTGGTGAAAATTGCTAGGGTAGAATGAAAAGTTGCTTAATCTAGCAACAAAATTGCTAAGTTGGCAACACTGGTAAGGCTGGCGCTGGCGACCCCCAGGCATACACGTGAAGCCGCCACATTTTATATTATATATATTAGATAGATAGATATATCGCTGTACGAGTAATCACAGCTGATAGCCCGTTACCTAATCATCCCTTGTTCATTCGCACCCAAACAAGTCATTTCCCCTTCACTATAAATTCTCCCAGCTTTTCATTTCCCAGCTTCCCGCTTTTGTGGATGCCTCCTCCACTCCTTCTCCTCTGTTTTCCATTTAGTTCACGACTTTCCGGGGGGATGGTGAATGAGCCGAACTCTTGCCCATGCTAGGGCTCCGTCCATTAGGGTTCGGGGTTCGCCGCTCTCCCGGCTTGCTCCCCAGACAGCTTGCCAAATTTGCTTATAATTCATTATGAGGAAAGCGTGAACTCTTGAATTATGAATTTGTCAATGGGATAAATGAACTCCCCTAGGGACCAAATGCTGAACTGTACACCTGTCACTGAAAGTTAATATTGATTTAGGTAAAAGCTTATTAGAAAATAAATAACTTGATTTTTTTATATTCAGTAGAGCATGATCTTATAAATTGTTTATATACGTTTTTAATGTGTGATGAGAACTTTTTTTTTTAATGTGTAGTGGTGGAAATGACATTTTATTAGCATGTATGTAGTGAAACAGTAGAAATTACTTTATTAGAAAAAGTCTTAAAGGGCCACTCAATCCAAAAATGACATTTTGTCATTAATCTCCAACCCAACCATGTCAATTCAAACCAGTAAATGCTTTGTTAACGGTATCATACAGTATATCTGAGATTGTTATTATTATTGTTTAGGACATTAAACATCTATAGATATATATTTATTAAATAGATTTGTGAACAGATTATAAATACTCAACATTTTAAGACTCACAGGATTCATCATTCGCTCATATTACTTAAAATATTATAAAAATATTAAAATATTGTAATGTTTTATATTATACATCGTAAGAAATGTAGAAGTCTGCCATATTCAAACTGTTTCACTCGATTTTGGAGAGATTTTTGAGGAAAACAGTATGGGGGGTCTTGTTACTGTCAGGTGCAGAGAAGTTTGAAAGAAGTCGTCTTGAATGCTTCATCTGATCCAAGATCATCTTGGGAATGCACATAATGTATGCAGTATACAAAACTGTGTAGTTGATCACACAGAATGATATAGGCTACTTATAACTACTTATCTGAACTAGCTATAAAACTGATAAAACTGATATAAAACTCTTGGCAAGGCAAAAATTTGTCAACCCTTAGTAGCCCAAAAAGAAAAAACACAGACACACAAAAAAACTACGGTGACCGGGAAGGGGACATCTTCAGTTCACTTCGTTTTGTCGTGGCCACGACTTATTAACTCGTAGGAACGTGATATTAAGTCGTGGCCACAACGATAATTTTTTCAAGGTAACAAAATTCTTATGTCGTGGCCTCTAGATGCTATGATGAGGGAATGACTTCCATTTCTTGTGGCCACGAGAACAATGTCGTTCTCTCAACATAAGAAGTCCTGGCCACGAGTTTATTGCATAAACAAACCTGCGTGACCATAGCAACCCGAGATTATCAGAGATGTTTAAAACAATTTTATTACTTTAAACATTTAATTTACTATTTGTATATTCTATACTACACTCAACAAAAATATAAACGCAACACCTTTGTTTCTGCTCCAATTTTTCATGAGATGGACTTAAAGATCTAAAATTCATTCCAGATACACA
>JAUCMT010000160.1:7470770-7508521 GCA_032357475.1 Enteromius thamalakanensis | reverse complement strand
TCTGACCAATGAGAATAAAGTGTGTCGTCATCAAGGCTTTCGCAGCCGATTTTGAACAACTGCAGCGCCTGACCTGTGCGACTGCTCTCGTTTTGCTCGCGGTACTTTGACGGCACATGTGATTGAAAGGCGGCTGCAGCGCCGATCAAAGTCGGACAAATGATCTTACCAGAATGCATTGTTTTGAAAGGCGGCAGCCGATTTCTTGCGGCGCCGCATGAAGTCGAACACACCTAAAGACAGGACCAGGTGACGGTGTTACTAATGCACTCACAGCTTTAATTGCAAAGTGGAGGAGGAGGAGCTTTCAGAGATGATGAAAGACAAAATAACCTTTAATAATTCAAATCCTGATTGAATGAGTACAGTGTATGAGCACACCGAGCATAATTGCAAAGTGTATAGTGAATCATTTGGGATTCTAATTGAAGTTCTAAAAAGGGGAAGAAAAAAGCTTTCAAAACTCAAAAAGGAAGCATGTGTTCTCTTAAACTTTTTAAATCACATGCTTCATCAAAACTCCATACACATACTGTACAAAGTCATGTTCACCTGTTCTACACATACTGTGAGGTTCAGAACGAGCTCCTAAGAATGAATTCTTTTGTTGTATATGTGAATCTTCAGGAATTCTCAAAACCTTCACATTTTGTGCCCTTGGCATCCATTCACATCTATCGAAAATGGATGCTATTCACATGCTCCGAATGGACACAAACTATGTCTTTTCAGAACTGCTCGTAAACCACACTGCACTTTAGGATGCATACTTTTGTTTTCTGCTCTTGCTGAACCACTGACATTTGAGTGATACTGATAACAACAATCATATAATGTATAACATTTGCATGTCAAAGTCCAATTATTAAAATAAAGTAATAAATACTCAAGGCGACCTTGAGTATTCAGAGAATTTTTCCTATTAAAATTCTCAAATACCAATAAGTTTGGTCATGCCACAAGGTAATCTTAGGGTATGATGTAAAAAAAATATAATCAATAATTAATTAGCGACATTTTGGTATTAGTATTTGGTATTTTTTGTCTGTGGAGCTTTTAATATCTTCATTCATTAAAACTGATAGAAATGCATTATATATACACTGCACAGAAGTGCCTACTGAGAAAAGGTGCACATATAAGATATCATCCAATTTGTAGTAGCATTGGCACTATTATGAATGCAGAATAATGTACAGTATCAGTATAGTGTGGGTTGTGTGTGTGTGTGTGTATGTGTGTTTGTAGGAGAAGGGGAGCATTGACTAAAACATAAGAGATTGAATGGAGAGGTGATGCATGGCTGAGCAATCACTATTCTGTACACTGCTGGATCCAGTTTGCAATTGTCTCTGTGATTCATTTAAAAGCACTTGCAGTTGCTGTGCCATAACACTGACAAAAAGCATATCTGGCTTGTGCAACAAAGCTTTGCAGATGCCAGACAAAGACTTTGTTCATGTAAGTGTCCCATGCTGTTTTTACAATTTAGAGAATATGGTGAAATTCACCTCAGCCATGCTTGAAAGCCAGTAACAAGTGGCCTAAACACCCTGATATTAAGTGCAGATTAAATATTAGACCAGAGAATTCTCAAAACACATCGCTTTATGGGAAATTATTATTTTGCGTGCATTAACATAGTATTCATCACTAATTAAGTGAACATGTTTTGCTTACCACAGAGTCCAAAAAGAACTGTCAGAAGCTCCTCTTCTTACATCTGCAAGAAAAGGGTGTTTAGCTATAAACAAATTTCGGGAGAAGCACGAATGACTGGCTGACTTGTCAATTACTAATTAGCTTATTATCTGATTACCCTATCAGAAGCTAGGATACTCCCTTTAAATAAAACTAACATCCTTTCTCTGATATCTCGCTTTTTGCTTCCCTCCTCCAACCCTTTCTCCGCCCTAGACTTAGATTCCCTCGCTAATTCTGTTCAGATCGAAGGAACCTTCAGAAGAGTCCAGGGCATCACGGTCAGGGCCCGGTCCGAGCATTAGAACCTATGATGTTTTACCATAGGGGCTTACATTCCATCTAAGGCTTGATTGCTGGGGATTGGGTGCTGGGTATCCAGCCAGAGGAGAACTGGCCCTATCCGAGCCTGGGTTCTCCCAAGGTTTTTTTCTCCATTTAGTTGGAGTTTTGGTTTCTTGCCACTGTCTCCTACGGCTTGCCCGGATGGAGGCATCCAGTCCCAGTAGTTAGTCGTGGCCAAGGCCCTCCCTATTCCTATTCCTAACTAGGGTTCACCTCTAGACTTCACCTTTTTCCCAGGGGGCATTAGGGGTACGGGCCGGTCACCGAGCTCCGTCCGATCATCGCAGCCCTATAGGGCTAAATCCCCTGGGGCTTCGGGCTCGATCGCACTCTCTGCCCTCCCCCCGGACAGCACGCCAAATACGTGTGTGAAGTGTGAACTCATGAATTGTAGGCAGTGTTGCATGACATTTGAAACAAGGTTGTTTACACACTGACTAATTAAAGACAAGACACAGGTGTTGTTGAAGGACCAGAAGTAACCAAGGCAATTTGTAATAACATTCTAGCACACTACTGCTTCTATTGTGTGTATGTGTATTGTATGCTAAACGCTCAGTATGAATTAATGAAGTAAAAACAAACAAATGAATAAATGTATAATGTGTAGTAGGCTACACAAGCGCAAACTGAATGAAATACTATACTGGCAGAAGTTTGACACACAGTATTTAATAAGCAGTATGCAAATCTTTATTTTGATATTTAATCAGACTTTTATATTTTATACCAAATTGCAAAACCAGACATATTAAATATTCATGCAATTGTTTGTTTGTTTGTGTGTGTGTGTGTGTTTTCTATAACCCATCCCAAACCCCTAAACGCGTGGTTCATCCTTGCAACACAATTTAAAATATTTTGGATTAAAACCAGGAGGCTTTTTACTTTCTCATTGACTGCCAAACAATTCACACTGTCATGGCCCAAAACAGCATGAAAGACTAGTTAAAGAATAGTTAATCTGAATTTTATGAAGTGACGAGAGTGTGTTCATACTTTTCTGCACCCTCACAGAGGCAATTGTTTGGCAGTCAGTGGGACAGTCAAAATATATCATCCAAAATATCTTAAACTGTGTACTGAAGACAAGCTTTTACAGTTTAGGAACATCATGGGGCCAAGTGATTAATGGCAAAATGTTCATTTTGTAATGGAGTAATAAGAAAATAGCTGAAAAATCGTGAGGAAAGAAATTTGTATAGCTTATGTGGATTTTTGTTGAGTATTATTTATGCCTCATATATTAAGAAAAAAACACCTCCACTAAACATATTCAGAGGCCCAAACTAAGTAGAAAACTGCAATTCGGTGCAGCTGCTGACATTTATGGCCAAGTCTAAGATTACATCTTAAATTCTTACAGCTTGTAATATAAAAAAATAAATAATGCAATGCGATTCAATATGCTGGTAAAGAGATGTACAAAATAAATGTGTCTTAAAAGCCGGATGCATCATATCTGATACCCACATTTTAAATTAAATGTAAGTTTTCATCTTGAAATATTAATAACATGGTAATTCTTAGATGTGCTTTCCAAAATCAGTAAAAAATCTTTTCAGCAAAAATACATGAGTACCACAGCCTAAAGGAGAACACTGATATATTCTAAAAAGAATTTCACTTGTTAAAAAAGTATGAACTATCAAACAACAGAAGGCATGCAGAACACTGTCTACAGGCTGTTCAGTGAAGGTTTGGTCATGTTAATCATTTTAAGGCCTGCATTTGTTAAAATTGCTATCAAACATGATATTTTAGAGTTAAATAATATAATGAACCAGATTTAAACCTTATTACTGGATTTGATAGTGAACATCATGCCTTCCAGCTGTGACTCTCTAATGTGACAACTGCTGATGAAGCTCTGAGTAAAAAATGACCAGTGTCTCAGTAGCACATTCAGCAAAACATTTTTTGCACAATGCTGTATTGTTTCTGAAAGAATAATAAATAGAAAAAAAAAACTGTTGAAGTAGCAGTTGCAGGATGGATAACAAGGCACTTGACACATCGGACACATCTCTCTCCTCTGAATTGCCCCTAAACTCGGGGTGGGGGTTATAAGTAGAAAGGCTTTTCTCCTACTTGCCTTTCTATGTGCATTGTCGAGCTCCCAAACAACATCATTACTATAGCGCACGACCACAAACATGATTAATGAAGTGTCAGTCAAGGAAAGTGTCAGTTAAAACCTTGTGTTCCCCAAGTCCCTGGTGGGAAAATCTGCCTTCTGCCTCCTCGGTATAACAGTAACCCCTTATCATATAGAACAGATCAGCAGTTGTTTAGTCATGCAGGGATAATTGCTGTATCTGCTTTCAGTCTTCAAGCTTATTAATGGTGTCAGAGACTCAGAAATCAACAGTGTAACCCTTTTTTTTTTGACATTCATGATGTGTTAAATAAATGCCTGCAAAACACTAATTAATAGAAAGAAATGTTAGAAATTCTGAAGTAAACCTAGCCATCAAAAGAGTGCCGTGGGTGGTAATGTTACACTGCTATGCTATTGCTATGGCGCTCTGTTGGGTTTGAATTTGTTGCTATGTGGTGGGTGTTTTGGGTGGATGTTCAGAAATGAAAAGCAGTTGATATGGTTGATTTTGGTTCATTTTTTATTGAATTATAATGTGGTCCTGTGTTCTGGGAGGTTGTGAGGTCATTGCTATGGTATTGCAAAACTTTGTAAAGGTTTTAAAGATTTTTAATGTGCTGTTTGGTTTTTATGGTGTTCTGAAGGTTTAAGGTGGGTTGAAGAAGTTACTGTGCGATTGCTAGGTTGTTCTGGGTGGTTGCTATTTGCTGAAGTGTTCCAAAGCCCAAAGTACACTTCAGCGGTCTGCGTTCTGTCCACATACTGAAGTGAACCAATTTTCATAATCAGAAGACCTCCACAAACAGCCTAGTTTTTGCATCTGGGCATGTGCTGAACTCATCTGGTTGCAGTATACCTGTGGTTGAGTTTAGACGGTTTCATCGGATGTACGCGCTTGTTACCTTCCTGTCTGTGTTTGTTTGTTTGTTTGTACTGGACCTTGAATGTGTGAGTGGCATAGCTTCCTATAGGGGGATGGAAAAAATATTTTCAATTTGTGAAAATTAAGCTCTTACAGATTATTTAGCAGTTTTCAGAAATTAAATATATGATGTCACTTTGTAGGCAAAAACCCTTTTAACACTTCTGGTTCAATCATTTGGTATGTTTGCATGTCTCTCAGTGTATTTAAGTTTAAAGTGCAGTTCATCGGTTTTGTGTATCTTATTAAATTAGGTAAAACAAAAATGTAAGCTATACTACTATTTCAAATATTTAATTGGACCAACATGGTTTGGTAGAACCCCCCACCCCACCCAAATCAGTCACGTGTTGGGGAGTTCTGAAATTGTTTAAAGTGACAGCATTAAGGTATTGCTTCAGAATCTTGTGACTGCTGTTGTAGGTTAACACAACTTTTAATGAAAAAAGGGTGGAGAGGCTATCCAAATGTGAAAGTGGACTGACAGGGATATTCCAAAATTTAACTTGGATTTTTAAATAGAAAGGGAACAAAGGCTGAATCAAGCAGTTCATTTCACGAATACATCAGAAAAAAAATAGATAAATTTCACTTGTGTGGAAAGGATATTAGTTAATTCTTTTCACGTGTTACAAAAAGGCTAATTACAGCTCATTCATATTTTAAAACCTTTTTTTTTATGTTGGTTGCAGAGCCAAATACTGGTTATTTTAAGCCACTTCACTGCAATGAGTGTGTCTTTTGTTCACGGCGTCAGCGATACATTTGTTTTTCTTTTGAACTCGTGTGAAGCAGAACCATTGTCTTTCATAAGTGAAAAGAAGTGAAGTCTTTTCTATGGTGCATTTATGTGATTGCATGATGTTGTTTTTATGTCCATTATTCGTCAGGCTTTCAGAGAAAACAAACAAATAATGATCATAAAATTACACGTTAATGAACATTTCTGTGTACATGGTACATAGGCCTTTGATTATAGAGAGAGGATTTCTGTGGAGATGGTTATGTCTGCCAAAAGCTGCATCAAAATTCATTTACTAGTAATTGTCGGCACATTCTTGTTTACTTTGCAGGTACATGAAATTGTAAAATGAATTCAATAAGGATTAGGGCCCAGTTCCAAAAATAACTATTTCCATCCGAAAGCCTTTCAAACTCAATTACATTTTGTTTTTACTTGTGTACTCTTAAGTAGCTGAAGTGCATTTACTGTTGTATAACAAGCAGTGATTGTTAAATCGCATTGATATTGTGTGACACACTCTGCACTCTTGAGATGTAAGGTATATTTATCATCTAATTTAGAAAAGTGTTTATTTATTTTTGCTTACAAAAGAGTGAGAGACTCCACTACTGACGAACTGAAGCCGTTTTGTGCCGTTCATGTCATTTCCAGCCATTTTGGTCCATGTAGCTCAGTAAGCTTCCCTGTTGGCTTCGAATCAACTTTTAATGCAATAAGTAATTAAATAAAAACGGGTCCTGCCTTAGGTTTCGAGAATAAGTTCAACCACCTACAGAAATTGTATAGTTCACCTACTTGAATTGAAAATTTGATGGGCACCATACTGTATGTCAAGCTGAATCTGGTCTAAAAAATATACATAAAATCACAGGATCGATACATCTTTTTATTATTTCACCTGAACATATGAACACAAGTGAAAACATATTAATGTCATTTCATTGTAACTTTTCAAATAGTCTTATTGACGGCACAATGTATAAAATGAGAATTCAGTGCAATGTTGATGCAATGTTATTATCAAAGCAGACCAGCTTATTGCAGAACAAGTCATTTACAAATTGATTTTGCTCCCTCTAGTTTACATCACAAGAGTGACCTCAAGACATGAAGCATTTTGCTCTGCTTGACTTTCTGTAAATATGTTTCTACTATGAGCACATAATTGAGTAATATTATCCTGCAGGGAGGATTTAGAAAGTAGTCATCCCCACACTACAAGTACGTTCTCATAGTCAGTGGGCAGGAAAAAGTCCTTAGAGAATCGAGGAGACGCGTCTGCTCAAAGTTGAACCCAGGAGAATCAAAACTGACAAGCTGTCTCCATGCCAGCAGTGGTTTCTTGAAATCCTGAAGACATTTCCTGAGCAGTAATTGATATGATGTTATTTCTGG
Organism: Enteromius thamalakanensis; assembly: GCA_032357475.1. Taxonomy (NCBI): domain Eukaryota; kingdom Metazoa; phylum Chordata; class Actinopteri; order Cypriniformes; family Cyprinidae; genus Enteromius; species Enteromius thamalakanensis. Next base: position 7,501,312 of record JAUCMT010000160.1, on the reverse strand, counting down.
CAATACAAATATAAGGCTAACAGTACATTGTTGCACCCTTCAGATAAAAAGTTAGACATACGATGTTCCCTCTTCATTTCTCACATCTTCCTTAAATTCTAAGTTTCTGCAAAACTAATTGAATAATTTAAGCAAAAACTGAAATTGGCTGAAAATGCACACCATCCAAGTAAGATTGTCTTTCTATTAGAAAAGATATGGAGAAATTTAGGATTACATCACTTGCTCAAGAATGGATCCTTCACAGTAAATTGTTGCCAGAATAAGAGACCAAGCAGCTGATAAAAATGTCACATGACTGCTGTCCATCAATTAATGTTATGTAAAGTAAAAAAAAAATCTTTCATGATGTTTCAATTTTAAACAATGCTCTCGACTAATAGTCCTTTATAAAAACTAAAATCTAAATCTTGTAAGAATCAAGAGGGAAATGAGCTGACCATCCAATACATTTCAAAACGTATATGTTGGTGTATTTCTAATGTGAGATGACAAAAGAGGATGTTTTTTCTCCTTTACAAGAGGAGGTATTATTATGGATTATGTACCTGTATTTTGGCCAGATGCAACAGTTTAAAGTTGTTTAAATATAACATAAATATAACAAATATAACATATAGTATGTTCAGCCAACAACAGAAATTCCAAAGATCGAATACTTCCACTGAAAATTTGATGGGCACCATACACAGTATACTGGCAAAAGTATTGACACCCCCTTCTAATAAGCTAGTTTGACTACTTTAGTCATTTCCACGAGTAACTTAAGTGGCCTAGCCAGTCTCCAGATCTCAACCCCATAGAAAATCTAAACTCTTTAAAAATCCTATAATGTGATTTTCTGGATTTTTTGTCTCTCATAGTTAAGAGAGGCCTGTAATTGTCATCATATGTATACCTCATCTTTTTAAGTGGGAGAACTTGGACAATTGGTGGCTGACTATATACTTTTTTTGCCCTACTGTAATTACAAAATTACACTTAGAATTTTGTTTAAGTTTAATTTCATAAAGAACCATGCGATTTGTTGTAAATTTGTGCACTGATGATATTTTTTGCAGCATAAAGAAAAAGACATTAGCGGTTCATAGAAAATTAAGAAAAAGTGCATTATTTTAGCATAAAAAGCATGCATAAGTAAAATAATCATTAATACTGTACATCAAATGTGTTAATGAAAAACAATGAAAATTATTAATGAAAAAAAATATTTATATATATATATATATGAAAAACTAATTGACGTACATATTTTTAAAGAGAGAAGATGATTTTAATCAGTAAAATCATTACTTCCTGCTTACTGAGCTACACAGAACATTCAGAATCAAGCCATGCTCAATACATAATGCATAATGAGTGTAGTACAAAATGCAATACTTTATAAATGTAAAAAAAATCTATTCTATTTTATTAAAAAAAAACTCATCTGCATCATAAATGGCATTAAAGTGATGACATTGTATGTTTCATTTTTGCATAAATTATTTGTTTTAAACAGAATATGGAAAGTAATTTTTTTCTCCAACATGGTTGTCAGAATGTATTTCATTGTACAATACTACAGTATTCTTTTCAAAATTAAACTGTATAATTCTGTACATAATGATCCCCCGCACCTCCACAACATGACAGCCTGTGACCCTTCTGCAGATTACAATGCTCATGATGGATGAGTATATGGACAGGTCCATTTAAAAATGACATTACCTCATAACTAGGCTCAAGAGGGCTTGTTATATCATATCATCAGCACACTGACAGGAATTGCACATATGAATAGATTTGGGATGAGCTGTTGTGTTTCTCTGGAGTTAAAAGTCTAGGTCTGGCAGAGGTAACATGGTGGATACATTTCTTTCATAAGAGCATGTCTCTGAGGACAAGGCAATTACTTGGTGTGTTCACAACAATGTTTTCTATAAACCTAATATATGCTGAGAACTATCACTGTTCAGCTTATCACTCTTTATAGCCATACATATTTGGCTTACATAATTGTCCTAAATTGATTTACGCTTCACGCTTCCTGACTGCGCTTTATTTAATAACCTTATAGTTCAAAGAAGAATTACTCGCAATGTATGTTCGCTTACAAAAGAAGCTTGACATTTCAAAATTGCACTACTCTGTAAGTTATCCATGCAAATTATTGTGCATTTGAGAGCTGTGTGGGATAGTAATGGATTGTAGATAAATTGATATACACTGTTGAAAAAGCTAAGTTTGAAAGTAAAATTGAACAAAAATTATTGAACAAAATATATATAATGCATATCGATCTGAATTATTATTTTGGTTAAACTTCAATTTAAGTCAAGATGGCAAAACTAATATCTCTTTATATTTTAACAGCTTTTTATCTTTTAATTGTTTGAAAATCATGGCTGATAGAAGGTAATACTCTGGTAGTCCACACATATTGACAAAAATGGACATCCAGAGTTCTTGATTCAGTTGCATTTTGATATTCATTCAATACGTCTATTTGTCATAAGGTAAACATGTATGATCCCTCTCAACTTAGGTAACCCTGTCAGATGGACTATTACTATTGTAACGAACCAGACAAAGACGTTCGAATCCATGTGCGGTAAGATAGATTTATTCATGGTCGGCAGGCAGGGTCAGATATCAGCTAACAGTACAGGAGAGGATAGGCAGAATCAAAAGTCGAGGTACACGGTCACAGTTTCAAAAGCAGGCGGCGAGACATCAATAACAATAACAATCCAGGTCAAACACAGAAAGGCAGAAATGATAAACGCTCAGAGTAGACTGGTAACTGATCTAACACTTCGCAATGTACTGACAGGTGAAACTCGTATTTATAGTGACAACAATGAGTGTTAATGACTGGATTGACAACAGCTGTGAGTGAGAGGTGCATCATGGGAGATTGAGTCCAGTAAGTGATAGAGAGTGTTCTGAAGCAGAAATGGATGACACACCCGGCTGTGATCGTGACATCTATAATATTAAAGGTTAAAGTAAACAGTTATTTAAAGCCCACTCCAAGTTATTAAGTTAAACTGCTATTTATTTATTTATTATTTATTTATTTATTACAGGTAACAATTAATGTTTACTCATTTTATTGACGTATTAAATACATTGGCTTATTATTAGACTGAGCGATTACACTATACATTTACAATGTGTCTTATTTTGTGTGCAATCCATGTCACTGCTTCCACGGCTTGCACCACAGAGCACCACAATAACATTTGTCCTTTAATTTTCCACATAAAAATAGACAAAATTTGAAAGCTTTTCATATCAAAAGTAATAAGTCTATGACAATTATTGGATGGCAAAAGCTTAGTATTGTTTTGTTCACGCATCAACAGAAAACAGCAGATAAGTTCTGTTGAACCAGCTTAAATTCATATCTCATACAAATCTAGGTTTTTTCCCTAAATCCTACATATTTTACGTACAAATTAGCCACCATGTAAAAATTTGTACGAATCGGTCATGGGACTGTGTTGATAAAATGATGCACGATCAATGTTACTCACCTCACTCAAACTGAGCACTCTCTTCTTCATCATCACATCATTACAAGACATGCTCCTTACTGCTGATTGATTACAAGTGTGTTTTTGGACGTTGCGGTCAAAAGTGTTTTTTCAAAAATTGCTTTAAAAAAAGTGCGCCTTTAAGTGCACCACCCTCATCTCATCATGCCAACAGCTGACTGGTCTGTGAACCTGAGGTGACTGAAAAGCAGTTTTGGAGTTAACAGTCAAGTGGAAAGTAATTCATTCAAAAAGTAAATCAACATGGTCAGATTTGGTATGCATTTCAAATACATTTTTATTACATTATTTCCTTTGAAATGGAATACTATGGAATAAAATATCCCAACATTTAATAGTCCTTAATGAAAATCAGTTATCCTGAGTGTTGGTTCCATGGTCTACACACAAATGGAAGTCATGCTTTTGACTAAAATCCTGATGACATCATGATTCTTAGCAAATGACACCAGTTTTCAAAAATAAATAGTGGGCATTGCAATTGAAAATTCAAAAACTCCAGCAGCATTGACATTGTCCAGCCAGCAGTTTAAAAACTGTATGAAGCAATCAGAAGTTTCTAACCATCAGCCTTTCCATTTCAGAGTTTTTTTGTTATAGTGGCGATATCTTGCCATAAACAATCTGTCTGCATTGTGTAAAAAAACAAACTATGTGTCACAGCTTGAACAGGAAGTGTCCTGTTACAGTATGTGCTGTCACCACTCAAAGTAGTGTGCACTGCAGGTGATGTACTGTCATTTTTGCTCTTTAACAAATTCCATGTGTGCTATTATACCCAATTTAGCTGACTATCACCATACCATTATCTACAGAGTTTCCTCGTCATCCTCTAGGCCGCTGCTGGGCCTCGTGGGCAGAGACTCCTTTAGCAGGATGTCATCAACCTGCTTTGCACTGTCCTCTGGCTCCTCAGGTATGGATGGTGGCAAGCTGTCAGCGTCCGAATTGAGCACATATCCTGGCAGTGTAGCATGGGCACTGATGGTTGGCCCCCCACTGCTACGATAGACTCGGCTGGAGAAGATCGTGGTGGAACGGGTGCCTGGGCCGCCGGTAGCCAGCTGGGACTGACTGCTGGTGCTGTTGTTAAGGCCTGTCAACACAGAGCCGTAGCGGTAGCTCCCGCACACCACCGGGCCCTTCCAATCAAAGGCTAGGTTCCATCGTGTCCATGTTTTCTTGATCTCAGTCTGGACCTGTGTATCAGAGTTAAATGCTGCATGTTGAAGTTTTATGTCACAGTTTAGCCCACACCAAATGAATTTTTGTTACTGTATGAAAATCTCTGAGCTATGTACTGCACTATATGGATCCTTGCAATTCTTCTTCCTGTCATTTGAATTGGTGTGGCCAATTCGATTTAAATTCACACTCAGGAACTGAAAAAGAGCCAATTCTTCAATTCTTAAAACAGCTAGGCTGAAAAACACTTAAAACTGCCCACAGCTTTTTCTGATTGGTCTATTTATTTCAAACAAACACTGCAAAGTCCTAAAGTTTAACTACAGTATGCTTAAATGAATAATTTTATTACAAGTACATTAAATGTGATTTAGCTGTGGTGTTAATGGAAATCTCACCATCTGCATTCAGATTCTAGCATCTGGCTGGCTAAAGCAAAGGCAGACGTTGTTGCCAAAACGCCCACCACACACTGGCTACTGGTGGAGTGGAGACCATGGATGCTGTGATGGATGGAGACCAGAGAGAAAATTTGGCCAGCATGCCAAGGTTGTACTCCTACTCTTTTAGAGAAGACCCTAGGGATCACTAATAACCTCAGAGAGTCAGGACCAGTTTAACACTCCCTGCTGGCCTCACTAATGACGCTTTTCCACTGCGTGGTACGACTCGGCTCGGCACGGCTCGTTATGGCACGGCACGGCTCAGTTCGGCTCGGTTTGCGCTTCCACTGCAATTTAGTACCACTTTAGAGTGGGCGGGATTATTCACGTCGTTATAGTTGCGCCACCTCTACTGCCGTGACATCCTCGCAAACGCGCCACAAACAAGGGTATTTTTCATTACGCGTCGCCCAATCAAGTTCTCGCTGGATCCGCTCCTCGGCTATCAACGAGAGACACGTCTGTATTTCCTAAATAGACCACGAAACAGCCATTTTTGGTTGATACAATAAGGTGCGTTTCTTCAAACAAAACAGTTGCATCTGATCCTTTGCTGGCTGTGCTGATTTAAATCTAGCGGATCTGTTGTGTCTCTTGTCGCAAGTTCAGTGACGCAGTAATGACGATTTTCTCTGGCTAATCAGTGACCAGCAGAGTTTACACGTCACGTTTTGGTAATGGTACGGCTCACTTGGAACCTCGACTGAGGTGGTACTTCAAAAAGGACCAGGTACCAGGACCATTCCCCCAAAATTGAGCTGTACTGAACTGTACCGTACTATGCAGTGGAAAAGCGCCATAACACCCCACAGCAATGTAGCTTTTCCAAGGAGGTCTCCCATGCACATACTAACTAACCTCCACACTCTTTTCCTTCAGTATTTAGTGTGCAAACACCCCCAGAATGTAGGCAAGTAGTACCTGCCCTGACAAAACACTCCAAACCCACTGCAGCTGTCTCCCAATTAAGAGGCTGCATCCAAATTCAAATGCAGCCTCAAAATTCACCTATTGTTTCCGGGGCAATAAAGGATACAGGAAATGGATCCTTCACATCCCAGACAAATCTGGTTTTGTTTACAGATGGTGTAACTTAGATAACTTTCAAAAAAGATCTGAAGTACCTTTTTTCACAATAAACAAGCTTTTGCATAATGGAAAGTTCCTCTTCAAGAACTCAAGCCGCGTTGACAAGATGCTATGGGGAATGCTCCAGTGTGAGGCCTCTGAATAGTATGTCTAATCAGTCCAGTGTATGGGCGAGATGTCATAGGCGGATGACGTCATTGGCCAGGAAGCATAAAAGCATGTGTCAGAGGCGAGTCTTAAAGAGAATGATTCCCTTAATAGACTATTTACGGGTGATTGACTGCCAAATGGGTCTCATTGGGTCCTGCATACTTCAGACTTTGTCTGTATGATTACTCTGCTCCCAGGAGTGTGCCAGGACGTGGTCAGTCTACTACTTGTAGCGTCGTTCTGGTCAGACGGAGTATGATTCTTGGACCTTATGGCCCTTCTATATGGCTCTCCAGGGTTGTGGAAGCTGCGAGTGTGGCCTCTGAGGGGGGCACGTATGTAACCCTAGTTCCGCGTCTCATAACCAAACCTCCGGCATCCCTGCCTGCACTTATGACATTGAAGCTGACGCCTGCTGCACTGGCCAATTACATTATACGCCTATTACATCTCGCCCATCCATTGGACTGATTACACATACTATTCTATTACGTCATGCTGTAGACATTCCCCCTAGCGTCTTGTGGACACGGCATCTTGTTCCTTTGAGAAACTAGGATTACATAAGTAACCTTAAGATGGTTCTATGAATGTTAAAGGGTCTTGATGGAACCATAAATGCTAATAAAGGATTACGATCTATGACTATTTGTTCACCAGCACAACAGAAAACAAGAAATAAGTCTTTACTTGTGTCAAAGGGCAACATTTTTTACAGTTTTTAATTTGAAAACACTTGTCGCAAAATGAGGAGTCCTAAGTGTCAGACAACATTGAACAATAGAATGGAATGCAATAGCACCTCCTCTGATAACCATTTTATTATTGTACAGCAGCTTTGCTGATGCTCACCTCTCCATTACAGTAGCAGTAGATGATAGACACAAAGAAGCCCTAGAGGACAAACAAAAATAGATTTTAGTGTGATGTCTCAAACAGCTGACTGTGGTAAAAAAAAAAATTAAAAAAAGATTAATATTTTAATTTGTGTGAGTAATGATTAAGAAATAATGAGTCATCTCTGGAAAATGTTCATAATTTGTACGGTTAGATTATTCACTTGTCTCGCAATGAATAATTGACACTGACTAAGTATTTAGTTTATTCAGCAGCATAATACATATATTAAGCAGCATAAAAACAAATGAAATGCTTCTGCATTTCATCATAACATTTTATTATATTACCCAGTTTTGTGACTGTGGCTGTGTTACTGAAGATACCGTAAATTGTGCAGGGAAGTGAAGTTTTCTTGAGGTAAAGGACTTGCACTGAATCATGTCATCAAGCTTCAGATAAAAGGCTCTTAACCTAACCAGCACCTGTCATTTAAGTCAAGCGAACATCTCAGGCAGAAATCAATGGGGTGTCATGAGATGTCAAGCCTATTTGGAATGATGCGAATTGGATTGACCTGTCAGCGCATTTCTCTGTCTTACATGCTATTTAAAACATTTTATTTCTTGCAGTTTGTGCAACACAAATGTACGTCAGCAAAAATTATTTGTATTATATTTACTATTTGTAAATTATTACATTGCCTTTATACAAAAAGGAAAGATTGCATGTCATCAGTGACTTGTAAATAAGTGTTTTCTTTTTCTTTTTTATAGCCTTTCTACAAAATCAATAATAATTCATGTAAAAATACATGCATGCGTTTATATGAATTATGCTAAAATGCATATTTGAGTTCATGATTTTTGGATTATCAAAAGAAACAATATGCATCTCGACTTGCAGAGATCACTGATTACATTAACTATTCTTGCAATAAAGGCATCGCTTCCAAGTACCTGGAAAGAATTGAAGAACAGCTCACAATACATCCGCACCTCCCAGCCAAGACCCTCGAATGTGTGCGGCATCCCAACAAACACAATGTAATGCACTCCAAACACTAACACCAACACAAGCGTGGATTTGGCAAGCTTCCTAAACAGAGAGAAATTTAAATATTCTGTGAATTAAAGGGGCAGTTCATGCAAAACAACATCTGTTATTTACTCACATTTACTCTTATGTCACTGCAAACCTGTATGAAGTTATATCTATATCGAGAAAGCAAATATCTGTAATGTCATATGAAATCAGCATGTTTGGAAATTGCACAGGGACACTCTGTGACTAATTTTAACACACCGATTTCCCATCTGGTTCAAGAATGTTGATCTTTGTAAATTTGCTGCATTTACCAACATAATGACCTGCCTTCATAGACAGGGTTTAGACTAAGCTGGGATTGGGTCATACATCAATTAGGACAATTAAGTAATTTTAATAGGAATGCTAAAATAAAAACATTGGTGTCCATCTTAAGTACTGTTTAACCGATATGGGTTTTTTGAAGGCTGATTAGGCTGATATGACATCAAATGTTCCCAGATAAAACAGCTCAGATTCACATTTTAGTCTAGGTCGGCACAATAATTAGATTAGATGAGTCCTTTGTCATGTACTGTATAAGGTTACACAACATTATCCTTAAAAGTGTGAGCTCAACCCAATGCTGTGTTTGCATAAAGTGTAGCCAATGAGCACTCAAACGACTAGCTTTTACGTCACATGCCTCAAACTTAGCTTCTTAAACCGGATGAAGGAGATGGACCCAAAAAGCGCAAAATGACCAGTTTCCACATTGTAACATATTTAGTAACAGCTATTACCATTGTAAGCAATGTGAAGAACGTCTGTTATCATCTCAAAAAATGTGTTGTTGGGTTTTCATGATGCTTTAAGCCTCTGTAAACCTGGGGGAATATAATATATGCCAAAATTCTCAACTGTTTACAAAGTTGTTTGGTTTGGAAGTGACCTCTGGGGTAAGTAGTGCTTCATGCATTACTTTAGTATAGACAATGAACTATTTTCCTACAAAGTTTTACATATGTAATCACACCTTTGGGCAAATTGTTCAGGTTAGTTTTTTACCTAATTTAAACAAAGATGGATGTTATTATACTTTAACAAAGGTATAAATGCAGACTATATATGTGTTTTATGGTGCTATATTCTGAAACTTAAGATATTGTTTGCTAAGAATCATCCTTTTCACTGCAAAGTTTCATATGGATTTGGTTGACTAGGAATATAGAATCTTTTTTGCTTTTTTTTTTAAAAGTTCGACAGCATCTATCCCTCTTCAGTTTCACAGAAAAGAGTAAACTTTCTGCATAACTTCTTTTGTGTTCCATAGAAGAAAGGAAGTACAGATCTGTAAAGACATGAACTGTCAAAAAGTGATATAAATGCACCCTGTTTATAATAACACAAAATCTTTACTGCAAATGTTACCACCAGTGAAATACCTCCAGTCAAGCAACATGTAACACTTTTTGATCTCACTGAGATCCGTGTAGGCCGATGACGCCAAGTACGTTGCATGACGTAATTGCGACATTGGAAATTCAAGTCTGTCTTTAATCTATGTTTGATGAATGACATCCCACATGCCTCTGTGTGGCTGTAATCAGAATAAAGACAAGTGCAACATTTTTAATGGCTACGCCTTGCCTGCCAGACAGGTTCAAATGTCTTGCAAATTAGTCATGAAAAGAATCATGAAAAATAATTGCAAAAAAAGTAACGTTGGAAGTTCAGGAGGTACAGATCCTCTTTTAATTGAAGCCTGGCTAACTTTGATCAACCAAAGTGTTGCAGTAAAAGAATCATTGTGATAAAATGAAAGTCAAAGGATGTGACGTGTGAGCATTTGAGGTCATTCATTACAGATTTATTTCTATTGAATTTCTCACAAAGCTCACTTTGGCTAAGCAAAACGCACTATTCACTAATGTGTTTGCAAATATGACTGTTTGTGTCTTTGTGTCTGATCTACCAGCTGTGCAGCCTGACACCTGTGTCTCTTCATACTGCTAATTAGTGAGGAGGCAGCATTGATCAAGTTGATTACTGTTATTAGCCGCACAAAATGACATCTATTGGCATTGTGTTTTGCTCCAAACTGGATTCTTTTAAGGTGCATCCAGAATAACATTTTGACATGCCAAACCCAAATGTGCATTTATAGGGTCTAAAAGCATTTTTTCCCCCAAAGCCAGACAAAAATGAAAGCCAAAATGTTTCTTTTATCACGTAACAAGATCAAATCCATAATATCCAGTCCCTTTAAATGCGACACTGATTACAGCACACGATGGAATGATGGAAAGTACAATCCGAATCAAACTGCAGAATGAGTAGGGGAAGCTTATTATCGTATCTATTAGCCACAGGCAATTCTGCCTTCAAGCTGTCAGATGAAAGATTGTGCCTAAATTACATAAGGAAATAAATAGTTGCTGGAGGGACAGCTTTCACTCTTTGCAATCTAACAGCAGAGACAGTGCTGCTGTAATGACACAGACAATTTGGACACTGAAAGCACAATTTCAAAACAGGCCTAGTGGAAGCGGACACACAAACCTGTACTGTTTCCGTGTGTCGTATCTGCCTGCGTTGGTTTCACGGATCTTGGTGGCGAGAACCCTCACAATATTCACAAACAGGATGAAGTTCAGCTGTGAAAGAAAAGAGAAGACAAATATTTGAGTAACATATGACAGCTAATAAAATTCCTTCTCCTGCCTAAATATAATTTGAGGGACTAAAAAAACTGTAATAGTGGCTGAGGATTCATCTATTATGCATATTTGGACAATAAAGCCTGTCGCAGAGGGGTCACAGGCAGATGACCGGCTAAGTGATGTGTATGGCTGCTTTTTCCCAAATGAGCAGGGATGTCATGTCAAAATGCAAATTTACATCTGCTTAATCATAATGAGTGATGTCTATGCCAGAGATTTTGAAATTAGTCTGGAATCAATGACAGTAACAAAAATTCATTTTAGAAGTAGAAAATATGGTTTAGGTTCATAAGGTTATAATTCAAGTTATGGTGTTTGTAATTCAGCATTTCTCACACATATTAGCAATGTTACTGTTGAACATGATAAATGAATAATTATAGTAATTCCCCTCAAAAGTTGTAAAAAGTATGTGTGTGTGTGTGTGTGTGTACACAAACTTTATTATAAATTTGGATATCAAAAGTATAAAAAATTGAATGAATGCTTTTTTTTGTAAAAAAACTGATGTTTGGTGCAGGGGTTACAAAAGACAAGACAAACCTCAAACAGGTGGCGCTTTGAAATCTACCTATACAAACGTAAATAGGTTGAATGGTTGCATAAACAAATTTCAATTCCTCAAAAAGAACCAGAGGACATTAAAATGACTGAAAAGACAAAAAAATACTGTTATTATCTCAAAACAAAAAACCCACCACATTTCATTAATTCAGGATCTGCGGTGCTCTTTGACGTTAGAAAACAGGAAAACTATGATGTCATTCTCAATCATGGCACTCACACATTTAAATGACCTCTTCTGCAGAATATTGCCCCCATATCTGCCATCTGTTCAGTGGGAGTATGGAAGAAATCTACATGTGCTTTTACAGGAAACATATGAATCATCATTGGTCACATTTTGCTCTCATTATACGTCTGACTTATTCTTATTAACTGTGATCCATGCAACCACAACAGCTACATTATGTTTGAATAACAGCATTAATTTGTTGTTTAATTAAAGAAATTCAAAAGATGATTTAATGTTTAATCTTTAAGTGTTTGTGATTGGGCGAAGCTAAGTAACACAGTGTGAAATATCATCATTTCAGCCTAAAATGGAGCTGAAGACAGAATTCACGTATTTTAAAGTTGGAATAATTTTTTACAACCACACACACACCAACCACACAACTTCAGTGGCCTTGTGCATGTAACTTGTAAGAAGAAACCCAGCTGTGCTGCCTGGCACAAGTTAAACAAGGCTGTGGGAAAAAAAAAGAAGTCATGCTGAGGCAGATTCATCATCTCCACAGAATACTACATTTGCTTGATGGCACAAAAAGATATATGAACAGTTAGACATACACAATTTAATCTCTTACCAGTACCAGCTATGACTAAAACCTTCAACAAACGCAAGCATCTATTTATATTATAGGCACACAAGATCTATATGTAAACACGTCTCTCAAACACTTTATATAATGCCAGGAAATCGCCACTATATAATCCCTATTTAACAATTAAAATAAAAGATCTTTTTCATGAGTCTAAATCACATTCACAAATAATTAAATGTTATGCCAAACCGACCTATATGGAAGCCCGTTTCCACCACTGAATAAAAAAAGGTAATTACAACTTTTTTATTTACTCACATTTGCAAGTTATAAAGTCAGAATTGCATGATATAAAGTCTTTATATATCTTTATATATATTGTGTGATATAAAGTCACAATTATGAATTTTTTCTCATAATTGTGAGATGTAAACAAGCAATTGCAAATTACAAAGTCCAATTTTGAGCTTAAAAAAAACTATGATATATTCTCAGAACTACAAGTTTATATTATATATTTTTATATAATATATATTTTATTAACGCTGTTAATAAAATAGATGCAATGTACATAAAGCGTAAACAGTGACAGATACTGTTACAGTAGCTCAAAGTATATCAAAGCATAATAGTAAATACCATCTTATTTGCACTAAGATGCAAATAGAGACAAATGATATTGATTCAAAGTGCAAACAGAATAAATTCGCTATTAAAACTCAAGGTAGCTTGTCCTAGTTCTGCAATCAGACTTGATCCATTCTACCCAACCCATGTCAAAAGTCCTGGCTCCATGTCAGAATGACTAAGCACAACAAATATTGTCACATGGTATCAGTACAACCAAAGTCCTTCAAGAAAAGTCTGCATCCCAAGAAAAAAATTAAAAAAACTTAGATAGTGTAGTCATGCAGAGAACCATTTGGAGCACTTTCACTCCTACTCACTGAATGTCATCATGCCATCATCTAGGTCACTGGATGTGGCCAAATCATCATTGAAGGCTGCAGGCACCTTATGCTGACTCAAGGAAAGTGCCCAGTACTGTCCAGGTACACCTGGTGATATATGAAGGCTTTTCTCTTTCATTGTGATATAGGCGTTAGACAGAGCTGGACATAAAGGGATAATGAACATTACCTTATGTCTGATATTTTTCTGTGGAGCACAAAAAGAAGGTATTTAATTGGTAACCAAATGGTTACCATCTACCTTCCCTAAACACACCAATTTTGGCCTATTTAATAAAGAAAACCCCCAACTTTGTCAATTCATAACCCTTAGTGTGACCTTTAGCTGTTAAAGAATCACAAAGTACCATTACATTTGGTTAGACATTTTGATTTGTATTACTCTGCAGAAACTACAGAGTTCTCTCACAATTTCTACTTTCTCATGATTCTCTCGCCTGGGCAGCCAGTTCAACCTCTTCAGTGAGGTGGTTTAGCATCTGTGGATCCATCACTCTCTGTTTATGACAAGGCACTCAGAAATACATCAACAGTGACCCTATCTGCCACCTGGATGGCAGCAGATTGCCCAGAAAGCAGCTAGGAGCAGGCAATCAACAGCAGCTGTTGAGGAAACAGCTGTATAGAAAAGATGGTATCATGTAACCAAGCATCAAACTGCTGAGCCACACACACTGGTGAGAGCCAAGGTTTGCAGAGGAAAAACTGAATTCAGAAAGATAAATTCATAGCTTGTGACAAGTGTAGGTTTTGAAATAGAAAAAGGCATTAATTCAATTTCAAGGGTCTTGACCGGGAAGCAGCTGTCATTTTTTGAAGAAAAATATATTGTGGTTCACTGCATAATCTGAATAATATTAATTCCCTCTATATACAGTATCAGCGGTGTTCTGAAATGAAAAGGAAAGTTGTCAAAGCATTTTTTTCCTTTTTTTTTATAATCAAATGTAAATTTATGTCACATCTTGGTTAAACAAGAATAAAAAAAAAAATTTCAGAACAAAGACACAAAAAAAACACAAAAGCTCTATGGAGACACCACCTGGTTTGATTACTTTTTTAATAATGCAATGCCCTTCATTTTGAATTGTTTAAATATTTTGGAGCCACTGTCCATCACTTGCCTGTATGCATGGCTATTGTTTCCTTGGCAGTCGAGTGTTTAAATAGTTAAAGCAGCAGCTGCAAACCATCCCTTCAATTTAAAATTGACAAATGAATCTCATTTTTAACTTCAAGCTGAAATAATTTCTAAATTAACATAATGAACTAGAAAGGCGAAAGTGAGGTTAACATGTAGGCACCCTCACTGAGACGCTTCAGTCTCTCATAAGTGTGCCCATGTCTGAATCATGTTATTGTCTGTATCCAATAATTGGCAGAACTGGCAGAAACACACACACATGCACGTTGTAATTATGGTAATGTTCTCGCCAGCTCTTCTGACATTTGTCGCCTTTGCCAAAGTGTTTTTCATCTTGCAGTGGTGAATAACAGAAAAGAGAAAAGTTTAGGTAAAGTTAGACGATTTCTCCCTCCTCAGGGAAAATTGCCTCAGTCTTTGAACTCTTTCCCAGGCTGTCGCTTGGTTCTCACACTGTTTATTAAGAGCCTGAAAATTTTTCACATAGTTTTCACTCACCCCAATGGCTGTCAGAATGGGGACCTGGTAGATCCATTTGATGTTTCCAGCACTCAGTTCCCAGCATCTGCACAGATAAAGACAGATCGAATGATAAATTAACCAGCACACCCGGATTATGAATCAGGGGATATTTAAAAGGCACAGTGAGAGACAATTTCCAGTCCCAGAGGCAGTGCTAACACAGTACTGATATACTGTATTTCACAGTGCATACTGTATAGATCAAAAAGACACAGTTTAGTCTCTCTCCCTCTCTTTGAAGTCACTGACCCACTCCTTCACTTTGAAAGGCTCTTTATAAAACTCATTTCCATTTGTTTACCACCAATTTGATTCGCAATTCTTAATCCCATTACGAATGTTTACTATTATGTGCAGCTGAATGGATAATCTGCTTCGCAAAGGATGCAGTCCATAAACAAGATATACTGTAAGTTTTCAGAGGGAAGCAGAATGCATGGAGTTTGGAGAATGAATATGTGCTATTAATTTCCTCAGAATAACGAATTGAATTTTTTTTATTCACATTTAAAGTATTTTAGTAGCACATATGATTATTAATCAGGGTACTGCAAGACGGTGTCTCATGTGATAGTCTACTTTCACATAGAGGAACAATAGACAAAGTGTTGCTTCTTTTACGTGAAATCTGACAAGAACTCACTAAAATAAGACTGAGTCACTATTTTTTACATGACAAATATAAATAAAACAAGCTTTGCAGCAGAAAGACATCAACAGGGAGGCACTAAAGAAAAAGGCACACAAATGAGGAAAGACACTTATAAACTAAAATGAAAAAATTCTAAATAAAAAATTGAATATTCTGACCAGATGGGTAGAAACCTTAAAAACAAATATAATATGCCATGATAGATAATATTTTAAAGTAGATAAAGTACTTAAATGCCACTGATTAACAAATAAATGTACTAATAATCCTTCTTATTATATGAAGTATTTTAGTTCATATAGATCATAACTGTTTACAGTTGCCAAGCAACACAGCATTATGCCACATTAATATGGAATTCAGCTGCAGTCAAAGCCAGATTGTAGGGCAACTTAGTGCTTTGAATGTCACTCATCCAGTCAGATTTCGGATTTGATACTAGGTCTTTGCAGAATTTAAAATATTTGCAATTAGTTTGTTTTTATTTGTAGACTACACTATAAAATTGAAAAAGACTGTGAAAATCTAGCTTAATTTCATGGCAAGTAGTACATATTTTTCGAGGGTGCTAATTCATACAAGTGAAAACCCTGAAATGTTTAAATTTAACCTATTTTAGGGTTTAATTCATTTCTGACAATCTGTTCTTACTATATTACTAAAGACTAGTTCAGAACAATTCTCTGCAATCTCTGTGGAATGGTTTTATTAAAACATATATAAGTAATATATTTTAGAACAACCACTGTACAGTATATTAAGATATAGACAACATTTATTTTTATTCATTTGGCAACCAGTGTGAGTTATGATGTATTCATAGGTTGTATCATTATGTGTATTTCCTGGGAATCAATCTCATGACCTCAGCACTGTTTGCACTACAAGAATGCAGATCAGAACAGCTCGATGATACATGTAATCTTCTTCACATTTACTTTTGAGACTGTTATATTTCATATTTCATGGTTTTGCAGAAAGCTATTAACCCACCATTACTCACAACTGACAAATGTCAGGAGGGAGACAGTTCACTTTTTTGCCTCCTCTCAGTAATCGTTTCATTTGCATTTTCTCAAGTGAAATACGAGATCAGCTAGACGTCAGAGTAAAGCTATTTTTATCTTTAATAAAAAGGAAGTTAATTAAAAAAAGAAATTAAAACTTGCAACAGTCCAAGTAATTCTCAAAAGCCAATTAGCATATTAAAAATGAATTATGATTCTTTTTTGTTTGTTTGTTTTCTGGCACCATTATGATTTATATATATTTTAGTTTAGATTATATTAGTTATATAACTGAAAAAAATGTAGTATTTGTCTTCAAACATTTGTTCATTTTTGCAATTGCGTACTGTATGACAGAAAGAACAGATTTTATGCATTTTTATAGCTCAGACTCAATTATAGATTATTCAGAAGTTTCTGTTTACTTATTTGGTTAAAAAGTAATCTAAAAAAAATTACATTATTTTTACTCTACAAATTAAAATAACAGAACAACAGAAGCCAAGAAAAAAACATGCACACAATGGGGTTTCACGCTCACTGGCTCACAAAAAAATTAACTCTTGCTACTCCTACATCTCTTCTACAACTTAACCAGTTCTAAATTTGCACACAAATCACATTAAACATAAAATATACACATAAGATAAAAAACATGCTAATGAGTTAAAAGTGTTTCTTGTCTCCAAACCGGTCGTAATTTAGTTATTTAGACATAATTTAGTAATTTAGACATGATTTAGTAATTTAGACATAATACACTTCGACGTCAGCTACTCTAACATTATTATCTTTAGGAATATAGCAACAACTGTTGTCTTATTACCCGTATTATCATAATTTCTCCTTGAACAGTATTAACTGTTTACCTAATTTTAGAAAGCATCTGTTCTGGAACAAAATATTACATAATTTTAAATAAAATTGTTATGCAGTGTGACAAAATTGTTATGCAGTGTGACATTAATGACTGAATGAAAATTCAGTCATTAATTACTTACTCTCATTAATTAATAAATGACAGAATTTTCTTTTTTGGGTGATCTATCCCATTAAGCTACACTAAAGATGACGTTAATGATCCATTTTGTGATCTGTTAAGCTAGCCCATTTTAACAACTCCAGTAAAAAACAAAGGCTACAACTAAAATCAAACCTTATGTCGATAAAGTATGTTCCCCACAGAGAAGAAGGGAGTTGTTGCTTGAAGACATTTGCTTTCATATCATCACTAACAGCCTGTAAGCTGTAAGAATATAAATTGTGCTCTCGAGGGGAGTAAAACAAAGACATTCAGCAAGTGTTTGAACATAAAACAAGGAAAGGCAATGCCTCAGGCACGGTCCAACGTCAGTGTGAGTTGAACACTACTTCATTAAGATGATCTAGTGATAAACAGCTTAAATGCTGCATTGGTGTTTTAACATAAGAACACAAACATTTACAGATCCAAGACAAACACTAACTGATGAAAATAGTTTATAATCTGGCACTAGCTCTGCGTTGCTACTTCAGCAATGAGAACAACTCAGTTATGTAACCCTCATTCCCTGAAGAAAGGAACGGAGACGTCACGTCAGATATAACCGACGAATCGGGATCTGGCTTCGAGAGGACCAAATCTTTGCGTGTATGAAAACATGGCAATGAAATTTACTGATTGCATCCAGCTGCAGCTGATCATAGCGGGAGTATAAACTGGCAGTGGATGCAGCGCACTTTAGGTTTTCGCTGAGGAACCAAGCCAGTGACTCGGCTGCTCAGCGGTGGTACAGCACCATTGGCGATGGGACATGACATCTCCGTTTCCTTCTTTAGAGAACGAGGGTTACATACGTATCTGGGGCGTTCCCTTTCAGTCAGTCACTCCGATTCACGTCGGGTATGACCTTTGCAGTGTCCTAAGGGAGTCTCCCAAGCCCCCACTGTTTGGCTTTAGGCCGGGACTCATCACAAGACGCCAGCTACTGTTTTTAAAGCACTACCCATTCAGTAACTCTGGAGCACTGGGAATGTCCCCGTTCAATCCGAACAGAAACTTCCCATAGGAGGTCTCAGAAAGAATACACAAATGGACAGTATTTCAATGCATATGAAATATAGGAGGTGATTGAACCCTCATAGATGGCAGGAGTCTGTCAGGGAAACACAGGCTCTAGATCTTAACTGTGAAGTACACACATGGGGTCCTCTTTGGGTATCTGTCATGGCTCCCAGCCCTCTATCGGTTCTCTAGGATTCATCGAGTGAGGGTCTGCGCCAGATGCTCTGCCACATTCAGCAGCAAAAGGGGACGGAGGAATTCAACAGGGTCTACTACATGGACACTATGGAGAAGTTAACAAACCGACCCGAAACCGGGCTTCCACACGAAGGCTATAGAATCTAGCGAACGTGTTAGGAGTCGCCCAGCCTGCAGCTCTACAAATATCTGTCAGCGAGGCGCCACGTGTCAACGCCCAGGACGATGCCACACTTCTTGTTGAGTGGGCCTGTGCACTGAAGGGGCAGGGCACACCCTGTGCTTGGTAGGCCAGGGTGATGGCATCAATATCCGGTGGTCTCTACAAAGAGCTGGTCTGAGGTCCTGAAGCTTTGTGTCCGGTCGACGTATCATCTTGGTGCTTGGACGGGACAGAGCAAAGCTATGGCTGTGTTTGCCTCCTATGAGGGCAGCGCTTAAGGTTCACCACTTGATTTTTAAATGGAGTAGTGTGAACCTTGGGCACAGTGTTACCTGGAAATTTCAGTGTTATCTAGGAATCTTCCGCCGGTCCCCTGGCCCCCTGAGGAACCTGATGATCAGGTCATGCTTACCAACGGACTTGTCATCTATGGGGTCATGGTTTGCAGCAATAGCAGCCATGTAGACTTTAAGGGTGGAGGGAGATAGCCCTTGCTGCAAAAATAAGAGCACGACTCTGATCAGGCATCTTTGGGTGTCTTCTCGTTGAGAAGAACACCACTCGATGAACAGGTTCCACTTCAAGGTGTAGGCAGCTCTCATAGACGGCACTCTTACTGAATATATGGTGTCAACTACCCCTTGGAGTAGGTCACCTAGAACAGACATGGAGTTTCCAGAGGTCTGGATGCGGGCGCCAAAGGGCAGCTGTGTGTCAGTGCATCCATGCCGAAAGTTCCCTCGGGCAGGGCTTAAAGCAACTGGCAATGAGAGGTTTCTGGAGAGGCAAACAGGTCTACCTGAGTGGCTCCGAACTGCCCCCAAATCAGCTGAACCGTCCGGAAATGGAGTATCTCTTCTCGGGGGAGTGCAGCTCATGACAGCTCATCAGCTGCCTGGTTACAGAGGCCTGGAATGTGAATGGTGCAAAGTGACCTCAGATGATTCTGACTCCAGAGGAGGAGGTGGCAGGGCGATTTGTGACATGCGATGGGAGCATACACCATCTTGTCAGTTATACACAACGGTCGCCATGTTGTCTGTACGGAGAATTTTCATTTTGAGGAGAATAACAATTTAAAACACATCTATAAATACATATAGAAATAATACAATTCTAAAAAAATGAACATATTTTACCGCCTAGATACAATGTATTTTCAACCACACAAACACTACCATACTAAGTCCCTATATGAATTAATTTCTACAGTGATGATTAGGGCATGAGGTCAAGTCTATGAGGATGAACACGTGAAATCACCTTGCATCTGCCAGCGTTGCCCTGACAACTGCCCAAGCTGCAACAAAAACAGCGGGAACACCTGAAATAAAACAAAGGAGGGGAAAAGTGTATTTCAATAAATAAGTTATCATTGTATAAAGCAAGTGAAAATTATGGTATAGTTAGTTGTAAATTTATCATTTATATTATCAGAAATCTAATGAAAAATCATAACAATATAACTAACCTAACAAGATTGCAGTGCTATTTTATTTTCTTAATTTAGTATGCTTTTCAATAAACCATGATAAATGGCCTAAACAAAAGCTAACATCATTTAAATCAATGTTAAAATGTGTTTGGAAGTTTTAAGGAAGCACTAAAGCATAATTGAACCCACAACATCTCCCCAGGAGTTCAAGTGCACCTGCAGAGATTTGCACTCAGATGGATATCCTGTGGAGTCATCTACATAAAAAATACAGCTTGTTATTTATTGTCAGTGGAGTGTTTTTCATTCCAGACACAGGACAGGAAGATAATCTTTTCTGTCTTGTACATAGGAAACTTGATTAAATATTTCAGTTCTGGCAAAATTTTAAATAGTTGCCTTCAATTCACAATCAGCATTTGAAATGGAAGGAGCTAACAAATATTTTTTGATTGTGATCATGAAATGTTTTCATATGCCCTTTATTACACAGCCCAGTAAACAAAATTTTAAAAGTTTAAATCTTTAGCTGACTACAGGGATACTCTCTGTATCATGTGTGTTATATAATAGATTGGGCTGTCAATAGATTAAAAGATTTAATTGCGAGTAATCCCTTGACTGTAATGAGTTAACTATGTTTGGTACAGCTAAAATTCTCTGTAAAGCATTTTTCATTTATATATATTTTTTCATTTATATATTTTCTGGTGTCAGACAATGCAATCTTCTCATGACCATTCAAAAGAAGATTTTTAATATGTTATAATATTTACTTATTTTTGGTGACTTAAGTAAATTAAAAAATAAAAAAAGTAAAAAGAGTATCTGTACTTTACTTAAGATGTTTTTTCTGGAAACTTAGGACTTTGACTTGAATACATTTGAAACACAAATATCGTACTTTTCACTCCATTACATCTCTACCAAGGTACCCAAAGTAGAAAGTCGTTTCTATTTAGCAGCTTTAAAGAGAGTGGGTAAAAGCAGTGTTCCTGTGGGGCAGTTCTATAGCTATGGTAGTGTATTTGAGTTAGCAGGTTGGATTTTTTTTTCCTGATTAAAGAAATCTCACTGTACACTTGTTTCTAATGTGGATGAATGAATAAACTTGTTGTCACGATTAGCTGGATGTGCCAGCCCAATTCAGGGGATGGCATTGTAGTCTCCAGCGAACTTTCGATGTTTTATGTTTGCTGTTATTTACGGACTCGCCCCGCTCATCTGTAGTCATGGTGACTTATTATTGTATCCGCCCCCTGGCCTAGTTTCTTGTATACCCCGGATGTGTTTGTTATGTCGTCACGGATCATTGTTGATGTATATCTCAGTGCTTTGCCGTCGCCCCAGTTTCATTCGTGTTCCTAGTCTTGTTATTTGTTTTTGGATCTCTCGTTGCCGACCTTAGCTTCTCACTCCTAGGATTAGGAGTGAGACAATTAGTTGACAACTTTTACTTGTAGTGGAGAAAAAATTTGACCTGTAGCATCTATTCTTTTACTGAATTAATGGATTTGTTAACTTTGACCGCCTCTGGGTAACGTTCTGGATGGAGTACCCTTCTGGAGGGGCTTTTGGGCACTCAAGCTAGGCATCATGACCGTTAAAAATGTGTTATCCACGCGTTATTAACACATTTTGACACCACTCATTTTTAATAGCAAAAAAATAAACTGAAAAGCTGAAATGCAAACTATAAAAATACAAAAAATTGCATTTAAGTATTTCTCTGCTTTTGGAAATCCCATCATGTTGATATTATTCAACACATTTTTATATTAACTAATTTTTTCAGGTCTATTTAAATTTTGAGTGGCTCAGCCTCTAAATTAAAATTGCTTATTGTTGTTAATGAGATGCATGTGGTAACCTCAGAAAAACCAAGCTCACATCATGCATATCAAGAAGTAAAACTGCCTAGATCTGAGGGCAAGTGTGCCAATCGAGGGTGCCCTCCTCTCAGACAGTAGTTCCCATGGCGATGATGGGATAACTGTGGGAGTCTGGGATCTAGCTGAATTAATGCATGCCCTGACTCATACTACATTGTCTTCATGATACCACTGAAGAAACTGAGCTCATTTCATGTCCTTTAACAGGAACACATGCTGTTTTGCATTTGCTAGCATGAAAATCTACTTGTCATTAGCACATTTTAACTAATTAAAAAATATTTGAGAAGTCTGTATGTGTAACGCCGTAGGCGTTCCTTGTTCTATGTTTTGACTTTTAGTCCATGTGCTATGTGTGCTTGTTTACCTGTTCCATGTGCTTTTGTGCTTTGTTTTCATTCTGTTCCCCCCATGTGCTTCTCTCATTTGTAACCCCGCCCTGTTCATTAGTGTTCACTCCCTGCCAGCCGTGTGTGACCAGGTGTTCCCCATTGTCTCTGATTAGTCTGAGCACTTAAACCACACTCTGTCTAGTGTTCAACATCAGTTGTTAATGTTACATGTTGTGTTGTGGACCTCCGCATTGCTCTTTGCGCTTTCCTTTATGTTCTGGTTTGTTTTAATAAATGTTGACGGTTATTATTCAGTCCTGCCTTCGAGTCCTGCCTGGAAGCGAGAGCGCGATTTTCACAAGCCTGCATTTGTGACAGAACAACTGACCAAACTGACCAAGGAAGATGGTGTTTGCTCCCGTGGTTGCACTCATCTTTGCGGACATCCATTCGCATTTACAGCCCCTTTCGGCAGACCCGGTCTGTGATCCGGATCCTTGGTGGCCGGATCCTCCAGACCCAGTCTGCGATCCGGATCCATGGTGGCCCGAGCCGCCGGTGCCTGTGTGTGACTCAGAGATTCCATTGGGTCCATATTAAATAAAACTGTAATGTATTTTTTAGATACATTTTGTCACAAATTAAGGATCGTGAAACTCGTGCTCTCGCTTCCAAGCAGGACGCGGAGGCAGGACTGAATAATAACCGTGAACAATTATTAAAACAAACCAGAACATAAAGGAAAGCGCAATGAGATGTCGGTTCCGGTTGTAGAATCTCCAGAGATTCCATTGGTGGCTGCACAACCCATGGAGGTCTCCGAGCCCCTGTCCGGTCAGGGTCTTACCACAGTCAGTTCGGTCTAGAAGGGCACTTTCATTGTTAGATCGCTCCAGGAGAGTTTTTACTGTTCAGCATTAGCAGTGATTGTTCAGCCCAGGAGGGCACTATTATGGACTGTTCGGCCCAGGAGGTCATCCTCATTGACTCCCAGAGGGAGGTCTCCGCTGCCTGTTCCAGCCCGTTGGGCTTCTCCGCCGCCTGCTTCGCCCCGTTGGGACATTCTTGCTGCCTGGTAGGCGTCTCTTCCGTCCGCTCTGCCCTGGTGGGCGTACAAACTGTTTACTCGGCTCGGGAGAGCATCATCGCTGCCTGGTAAGCCCAGGTGGGCTGCTCCGCCTTGGAGGGCGTTTCGGCCATCTGACCTGCCCCAAAGGACTCCTTCGCCGTCCGCCCCTGGATTCCCGCCATCCCACCCCCTTCTCATGAACTCTCTCCACCTCCCTCCTTGCTGTGCGTGTCTGGGATCCACACCTTAAGGGGGGGTTGTGTAACACCGTAGGCTTTCCTTGTTCTATGTTTTGACTTTAAGTCCATGTGCTATGTGAGTTCACGGTTATTATTCAGTTCTGCCTCCGAGTCCTGCCTGGAAGCAAGAGGGCGAGTTTCACGAGCCTGCATTCATGACAAAATGTATCTAAAAAAATTCATTACAGTTTTATTTAATATATTATTCTTTCTATCTCTATTTTGACTTTAGATTTTACATTTATTTACTTCTGTAAAAAAAAGAAGAAAACCATTTTAAAATTGATAATAATTTGTTTAATTTAATTAGTTAAAGAATTACTTTGAAATATGTTTTTATCATAGTATTTTATTTAATATTATGTTTTAATTATTTCAAACACCCAACAGATATAGACCTAGCTCATATAATATCTTTAATAATTTTAGAAACTTTGTGGAAATTTTAATAAAGCAATGAACAAAACTTTACATTAGGCAACTGCTGTATTTACATCATCTTCACATTATTGAAATGCATCACTAAAAAGAAAAAAACATTTACTTCCACACCCCTTTCCAAGCTCCCATGCAGATTCCCATTGGTAAATACAACTTGACACTGTCATTTATGTGTGTGTAACTCGTATTCATGCTTCTGATTCTTGAAGGCCTCATGACAGTGCGAGCGAGTCTCTGGTCCCTCTAGAACGTCCTTATATTTTAAAGCGAGGGTTTAATAGAAGCGAGGGAAGGGAGTGACTGTCAAAGTAAGGATTCCTCAGAGTGTCAGCACAAAACTGAATCATTGATTCAAATACAATACTGCTGAGGTGGTCCCAGTCCTCACAGTGATGTGCCCATCAGCAGAATCGCACAGAGCTCCAAACCAAACAAATATATACTCTGACAAATGAGACATACAGCCACCACTGCCGTTCCAGACTACACTTCATCTCAGTCCCTATAAAAATATGTGATTAATCTGTGATCACCTTTGCCAGCCATTATTGTGCCTCCATTCCAGTGTGGAAAAACATGCATGTGTACATAATCTGCGGTTGTTTACACCTAGTGGATGGCGTTTGCATACGTAGTGATACTCTCTAAAATGGCGGAAGACTTAAGTTAGTGAGAGGAAAGGCATACTGATGATATGCTATTTTTGTTTGGGCAAAAAAAATATCTTGTAGCGTCACAAAACAGAAGTTGATCCACTGATGTCATTGTTTTACTGATGTTTGTACTACGTTTTTGGATCTGGAATCATTTGAGTTGTATTGCTGTCTATGGAGGGTCAGGAATTTTCAGCAAAAATATTTTAATTTGTGTTCTGAAGATGAACGAAGGTCTTTTAGGTTTGGATCAACATGAGGGTGCGTAATTAATGATAGAATTAAAATTTTTGTGTGAAATAGACCTTTAAATGAACATCAAAATAAAATCAAATACTAATCAAATTATTTAAAATCATATAGAATAATTTGATTATGTATTGTATTCTAATTTAATAATAATAACTAAATAAAGACAGGAAAAACACAACCTTGGAGGTCAGAAAGTCCAAAATAATAATGTTAAGTGAACATATTTAGCAATCCTTAGTATGCAAGATATACTATACAAAATAAAAGTTAAAAAAAAAAGTTTATTTTAAATATATATATTTTTTATTAAAACAAATATTAATAACTACAAACCAATATCCATGGTTCATATTTTTCATTTAATTTAGTTTATTTTTTGTTTATTTTTTATATTTATTTAAGTCTACAGATAGAAAATATATATTTTATAATTGTATTAAGTATGATATTTTATTTATTTCAAACACCCACCAGATATAAAATAAATCTAAAATAAAATAAGCTCATGTTATATTTAGTTTGACCTCCTGAGTCCTGAAGGTTAAACAACTCTGTTACTTATTATTTTATCAAAAAGACAACTGTGAAACATAAGAAATGAGCAGTAAACTTTTAGAGTCATTTTCTTGCAGCTAAACTGTCTTGTCGGTGCAACAGTTTGAAAGATGACCGAATTTAGCTACACTCTGTTTAATTTAATAGCCCTTCACTCCTTAATACTGAGGTTTTGTCACAGCACAGAACACAAAAGCATAATTATTAAATACGGCATGCTTAGCAGCTTCTCACACAACATAAGTGTTTTGTGTAAAGTGTTTTTGTCTTCTGCTTCCCACACCAAAGCTTAAACAAACACTACGTCTGTCGTCTTTAGCAGTTCCCTGAACGCTGAGGGAAATCATGGCCGCTCGTGTAGCACTCTTCCCCGCTGTGAGTCTCAACACAACTTATCTCCCTCATTCATTCCTTCAAAATCACTCTTTTTCCTGTCTCTCTGACTCTATTTTCTCAGTCCGTACTAAAAAAAACCCTTCATCCCACATACTGAGTTTGTTCTTTTTCCCCGTTATGGACAGAGATGACACGCGACACAAGTAGTGATGAGAAAACTGTAGGGAGGCTTCCAGTAGATTGATTCTCCCATC
This sequence comes from Enteromius thamalakanensis, assembly GCA_032357475.1. Lineage (NCBI taxonomy): Eukaryota > Metazoa > Chordata > Actinopteri > Cypriniformes > Cyprinidae > Enteromius > Enteromius thamalakanensis. The sequence continues at coordinate 7,474,830 of JAUCMT010000160.1, read as the reverse complement.
TCCTCATTCTTTTCTAGTTAGTCTTTTATTGACTACAAAGGTAGGGGCGAAGCACGGGGAGAGGACGGGCCTGGCCTGTTTAATCCGGAGGGCATTGCAGGAAGGTGATCACTTCTTAAGGCCTACAAGGAAATCAGCGGCATGGAGGAGCACTTAAGCTGCTTTAAAACACAGGATGGGAAGAGTTCAGCACCGCTTCTCACCAGGGACGACGAAAGACAGACAAAAACAATGAAGACGACTGAAGGAGAAAAAGAGACATGGCGAGATGGAGGCAATCGCAAGGTAGTCTGGTCCAGCCAAACGCTGTCCGCTACCAGTTTCACTTCCACAAAGTAGAATATTAATAAGTCAGACGGAAGATGAAAGGATATTGAAACAGGAAATGGATTGTGAAAGTGGATGTTATATCCCAGATTGAGAAATATAGTTTGGAAACACTGATTTTTTATTTAGCACAGTCTGAGAAAAAAGGTGCAAAGGTATTCATTGAGGTCGTATCTTTTCAAAAGTACGCCTTTGTACCTAATGAATCCAATAATGGAAGTATTTTTTTAACAAATAGGACTGTTCCTATAAATAAACTTCTGAAGGAGAAAGGTTGGCTCAGACAAAGGAGTACTTTAGCTGATGGTCTGGACTGCTGCATAAAGGACACAAAAAGAAAACAAAGTCCTTGATCTGTCAACTAACTCTTCTACTGTTTGACTGTTTTATTTATCTAATTGCAGGCTCAGTGGATTTCAGGGATTAAGATACACAGATTAAACATCGCGCCTGCCGTCTAATACCAACGCTTCAACTTACCATTTTCCTCCTGCTCCATGTCCCTCTACCCCCGGCCATGTCAGGTAGACAGCGGCGCCGATTACCCAGTGTCCTCTGGGAGAAAGAAGAGGACATGCGGTAAGCTCTCACCATAGAGCTTAAACTTTATTGCACTTCAAGGCAGATCAGTTGTGTTTATTCACAACTAAACCAAATTCATTCTTATTGTCTAGGTCTGACACAATATGAAGAAATAGATATCACAACTGTAGCTGCATCTTATGTTACATTCAGGCATGTGTACTGTAGTAAATGACTTGATAAAAACCTAGCAGTGGCCGCTTATTTTATTTGCAACTGGTTAAAAAATCACACCTTTTTGTCTGTAATGAAACATTTACATGGAGTATTCCTTTTATTAATGATGTCTAACAGTGACAAAAATAATGACAAAATATAAAAATGTTATTTATATATACTCATGATTTTATATTGCATTCTTTAATTTCAAAATCTTATCTACAATTTTTTTTTTTTTCCCACTCACTTCACCTCACCATTGGGAGCTGTGACAAAACGTTCATTTTGGACCCTGCTTACATTTGCATGTCACGTTATCAGCGAACACAAAGGTTAGCACAACAACGTTGACTTAGCGAATGTTTTGATATTAATTTCCGCTTCCATGGCTGTCTTCCAGGACTGCTTGATCACAGGCCACACGTGTTCCTTCAAGCCTTTACGTTCTTGCCGTCAAACGCGTGAGCGCAATGCACAAAGCATCTGCCGCATTAACCTGTTCACCTTCACGCATGTGCAGAACTCATGTAGCAGGAAGATCCATCCCACACACAAATCTCTCTGATAATAATGCTTTTTTTCCTCTGGAAAACCGCAACTTTGTAGGATCTATTACAGAGGAAATGAGTGCTGTTTAGCACTAAACTCTCCTAAATAGCCCCCTGTGAGGCATGTATCAACACATGGCTGAGCGATGATGATAAAACGCCCACCCTTCATTTGAGGGGATAAAATATGGAATTAAAGTGTGTGATAGATACGACTTCAGTGGAGTGGGAGAACAAAAAGTAAACTCCAGATAGAGCCGAAAGGTCATCAGCCTACATCATGTTTGAAAATGATGAGCGACACATGGAAAGCGTTGGTGGGCTCTCGGAGTCTTTCACGAGGCCACGCTGAGACTGAGCAAAGAGCTGGCTGTCCGAACACATTTCCAAGTCTGAGAGAGCGACTTTAAAATTAATGAAGGGGGAACTCTGACTTTTAGTCAATGTAAAATTTTCATTAATGTTATTATTCCGTTGTCTGCGTGGTGCTGAATTTATATCACTTCACGTTTCGCGCTCAGAATTTTTATGCCCTGAATCCTGAAAATCACTGGAGTCACGGAGGTGGGAGAGAAAGAAAGAAATAAACTTATTTTCTAAAGTTTTGTGCACTGCAGAAAATCTGTATTTTTACCTTGTTTTCCAGTTAAAATGTTTAAAAATCCTTAAAACAGAATACATTTACTGAAGAAGGAAACCAGACTTGTTTTCCTAGATTGTACCTTGAATATAAATGCATTTGGTCTTTCTGCACTGGCAGATTTATTTATATTTTTTTTATTTGTTTCTAATGTTTCTTTTACTGCCAGTGCAGTAACACAAAAAAAACACATTACATTGCTAATTAAATACATATGTTAATGATTTGCAGATATTTAAAACTGATTAAAACAATTAAAAAAAGAAACAGTTCGTCCAAAAAAACTTTTGTTATTATTTAGTTACCCTTTTTTTTTTTAATACAAAATATATTTTGAAGAATGTTGGTTACCAAACAGTTAATGGTAGCCATTGACTTACATAGTATCGAAAACAAAAATCTGTGACTTCACTTGCTATCAGTCACTTGCTATCAGCAACTATTTGGTTAACAGCAATCATTTGTGTTCAACAGAAGAAACATGTTTATATTGGTTTAAAACTAGTTAAGAATCCTTTTAAGAAGTCTTTTTATTTTTTTACATTATGACATTTTTCACAATTTAAATTTCTCATTTTGGCATACACCCCACATTTACAGTATTATATTATATTAAGAACAAAAAGTATGGTTACATAGTGAATTTAAATCAGTTTTTAAAGTATACACGAATTTCACTCTGGAAAAAAACAACACCCAATCGGTTTGTGTATTAAATAAGCATCTTTCAAAGGCATTTTTGGATAATTAATGTAATTATATACTTTGGTACAAACTGAGTTTTTGAAATCCTTATTAAACAATTGTATTTAGCTAAAATGCTTTTATATGAAATGCACCCAACTGGATCTGCAGCCTGCTTGTCACCAAGGGTGTCCCCCCGCGGCACCCAGTACACCTGCTCCAAACCCCGCCGAAGCACACAATGCCCACAGAAATGCGAAGCGTTCCTGAGACAGGCAACCCGGAGGTGATGAGGATTCAATTCAATTCAATTCAATTCAAATGTATTTGTAAAGCGCTTTTGATGATACATATCATTGCAAAGCAGCTTTACAACAAAGTAATGTTTACAGTATATGTAGTAGAAGTTTGTACATGCAGAACAGAACAAAAAGGAACAAGATTAGCGTAGCTGCTGTTGAAACTAAGAAAATGAAGATTTGTGGAACCAGAGCTAAAAGATTAATAATGAACATCTGATCAGATATAACTGCAGGAAAAGTTGAGACGCATTATTCGAATGCTTGGCTAAAAAGAAGTGTCTTTAATCTAGATTTAAACAGAGAGAGTGTGTCTTAACCCCGAAAGTTATCAGAAAGGCTGTTCCAGAGTTTGGGAGGCGAATGCGAAAAAGCTCTACCTCCTTTAGTGGACTTTGCTATCCTTGGTAGTACCAACAGTCTAGAGTTTTGAGATCTTAGGGATCGGGATGGATTGTAGCATGTTAAAAGACTAGTTAGGTACGCAGGAGCTAAATCCTTAAGTGCCTTATAGGTATGATCATATTATCGTGTCCTTGTAAGAACTCTAGCAGCTGCATTTTGGACTATCTGTAGCTTGTTTATTAAAGATGCAGGACAACCACCTAGTAGTGCATTACAATAGTCCAGTCTAGAGGTCATAAATGCATGAACTAGCTTTTTTGCATCAGAAACAGGTAACATGTTTCGTAGCTTCGCAATGTATAACACCCACACTTTTGACTGTAGTGAAAGTAACAGGACATCCATCTAGTTGTAAATTGTAAGTCAAAAGATTGTGTGTATTGTTTTTTGGTCCAATAAGTAATATCTCTGTCTTG
>JAUCMT010000160.1:7446937-7467970 GCA_032357475.1 Enteromius thamalakanensis | reverse complement strand
TTTCCAAATAGCACAAATACCAACAAATTTAGCAATTTTTTAACATTCATTTGGCTACTTTTAGCAATTTTCAACACACGCATATCACATTCAAGTTAAATTGCTAGCTCAAATTGTTTTTCATAACTTATAATTTACTGATAATTATGTATAACTGTTGGTATTTTAGGTAGCAATAAAATCCAACAGTGCTATAATGGTTGTCACTTTCACAGATGTTTTAATTTCACGAGTTAAAAGTTGCAATTACGCAATGACGACATCACACAAAGTAATATGTTAATAAGAACATATTTATTGTGCATCTGGATGTAATGTTTTAATATAATATTATAAACAGCGCCTCAGAGAGTACAGACATGACGGGCTTACGCTTGTCAGATACTACGTAGTGGCGTCACAGATATGCAAATTAGTGTGTGACGTTATCTGGCAACATTTAGCTACTTTTTCGGGCGGGCTTTAGCTTTATTTCATTGGAAGTAATTGGTAACACTGCTTTCAAAGTATACTCAATCGCGGTTGAGTGCGGACAGACAAGCTCGATACATGCACAATGCCACCATCACTCTTTCAGCATTCTTCCCGCGCATACACTGCTGTACGCAGTCTGTGCGGTCTTAAATTGCCTTAAATCCCCTCCTGATGACGAAAATGCCGTAATGCAGATGGCAGACGAATACTTTGGCCTTTAAGCTGGCCCAATGTTTGCTGTAGACAAGTTTGTTTAGGTATTCGTCCCTAAAAAAAATCACTTACCCGTCTTTTAAAGGAATATTTGTCTTATTCGTTTTTATTTAATTATACTATTATACATGTTTTTGTTATTTATTGTTAATTACTTGCCTGTTGTTAATTACTACTGTAGTAACAACTGTACTTGTTTAAGTTTTATGTAGTAAAGTCAGATTATCCCTGAGATTTTCCACGACAATACAGAGTATGTGAAAGGGAAATATATTATACAATATATATATATAAAATATATATTGAATATAAAAAGTATATTTATAATGCTCTATAAATATAATACTTTTCCATTTAAAATTTGGGTTCAGTACTTTTTTTTCTTCAAAAGGAATTGGCAAGGACACATTAAACTCATCAAAAGTGACAGTAAAGAATTTATAATATTGAAAAAGATTTTATATAAATGTTGTTCTTGGAGCTTGTATACACACACAAAAAAATTGAGAACAAAGCCATTCAGATGTTTTCAATGTGCTAGTGTATACTTGTTACAGTATCTCCCTCATTTGCATGAACACAATAGTCACCATATAATAACAGCCAGCTATACAGTATGCAGCCAAAAATGAAAATATGCGAGGAAAAATGACTGGCCTTGTTCTTTGAGGAAAGTGAAATTACATGTCATGCAGCTGTCTATGAACAAAACTACATACTTGGCAGAACAAAACCACTAGCAGCATTTCATTTTAACTCAACAGAAACGGCAATATTTACAAATTGCCTTTTCCAGGAAAATCACCACCATGGTACACTCACCCCATCCGATCAAAGTGAAGCCCCACAGGTACTTAGAGTCGGACAAGAAGGCCATGAAGATGAGACTGTGCAGGTACAAGCCCTCCACCAGGATCCAGTAGTAGTTTGTAGCCAGGAAATAGATGAACAGCAAGACGGTCACTTTACAACCCATCTGAAAATGAAGAGCAGAGGAGAAAAAGTCAACATTCATTTTACAACATAACAGTTTTGATTAAATAGCAGCAAGTTACACAAGTTACTCAGTAAACATACAGGGGTTGGGGGCAATACTTTAGCTGTGACAAATGTATTTCCTACTCTCAGTTGGAAGCCAATACAAACTCTTCAGACTGAGAGAAGACATAGTGTAAGAGCAAAACAAACCAAGATGCTTTTGTTTGGTTTGCTGGTTTTGGGCATCTTTATATCAAACCAAAGACTCTAATTTACATGCATTTGTTTAAATCCACTGCATCAGTACATGATCAAGCAGATTTAGAGACAAAACTGTTTTACTTAAAGGGATATAAAAATTCCTTCCAAATTACATATTATAAACCTTTGTAACCTTCTATAAAACATAAAAAAAGACATTATAAAGAATGTTTCACAATTTGACAATCAAAATATTATTGGACCCCACCGACTTTAACAGTATGAAAAAAAAATGTTGTGCTCCACAAAAGAATGAAAAGGAGGTGGACTGTCAACTTTAAGTCAATTCTTTTATATTCTACAAAAGTACTTGTGTTATCTGCAATTAGAATAATTAGCTCACTAACCTTTTTTGAAATGACACATGGTCAGTGTCAAATGACAGTAGAAGTGTGACTAAATGACAACCTTTCACTACAGTCAGCTGACTGTAGGACTGAATAGTAGGACAGCTGCACTTTAATGAAGCTATTAGCTCACGACCGTGACAGATCTGTGTGCTAAATGGTCATGAAGTATTTCCAAACCAATGAACTGAATTTAAAGGGATGTCACATCCCACATCAAAACATTATCAAAGTTACTTATAATAGCTAGTTCGCTTTTTATTATCAGGCATATTTATAGGGTTGTTTTTTCTCTGAAAATATCTTGGATTCAAATCACAAAGGGATCTATAAGATCATTTTTAAGGACGACTTCCTGCATATGCTGGTTATTTGCTGTACTGGGTTAAGTGAACAGTGTGTAAATGATAAATCTAGACAAAAAACACAAGAACACATTTGATTTCTTTGAATATATTCTCTCTGAATTACCTAATTGTACAAAGATTTGCTAGATTATTAAAGACTCCAGTGTCTTTTGGTTTTGCTAAAGGATGTGAAGTGTTTCTAAAGCACTTAATTTTTTTATTCATGGGTTTGGCATTAAAAGAATAATGTAAAAACACGACTACCAGCGACTGCCAGTGTTACCAAATTTGTGTGTACTAAACACGTCTGCGCGAAAATAACAGGACACTCGCATCCCCCGGAAATCCGATAAAATTTGACCAATCATTTGATGACTTTGACATTTCTGAAGTGTACCATATGCATCAAACATCAGACGTAGCCAGCGTTCCATAGGCGTGACGTCTGAGGCTGTGCTCTGACGATGAAAGCAATGGTAAAATCATCTGCTCAAATTGAACCCTTTTAAGTTTCAAAAGGTAAAGGAATATGCTTTATTTTATTCTTTTGTAATTGTAATAGTGCAGCAGTTTGAAATCCTTCCATGCTGGGTATAGGTCCGGGTCACTAAAAAACCTGACAGGCATGTAACATTAAAGGGAGCGAGTAGGGGGGAAATACAGCAGCTATTACACAGGAACTGTTTGGAAAAATGTTACCTGTGACACAGTTCAATCTTCACCTGCAAAAGATTAGGAATTGGAGTAAGAACACTTGAACACTTCAGTAAAGTTTAAGGTAAAGACTAGGCCAGTTGGTTTGTCTAGTGTCATATCTTTCAAACATCTCTAACCTCTGCAGCATGCCTGGATCTGCCAATAAGTATGTGTCTGTGCCTGTAGAATCTTTTTGTCCCTGTAAAAAAAAATTTAATAAAAAAGCAAAATCTTAAGACCAACAACCGTGTGCACTCAAACCAAGCCCTCCTTCGTTACTCACAGAGATTCTTTAAATCTTTTGATGATGTTATGCACTGTAGTTGATGATGCAAAGCCTTTTGAATGTTTTTTTCACAATCTTTTAACACACTCTTTTACAGACTGGAGAGCCTCTTATCATCTTTACTTCTGAGAGACTCTCTAAGACATTCCTTTTATAACTAATCATGTTACAGACCTGATGTCATGAAATTAATTAGTTGTTAGATGTTATCCCAGCTGATTATTTCCAAAATTTACTGCATTTACAGTCATTTGTTGCCCATGTGCCAACTTTTCTGAGATATGTAGCAGGCATCAAATATGAACTGAACTCATTTAGTGGATAAAAATGCTAAATTTTTCAGTTTAAACATTTATTATGTTCTCTATGTTCTACAGTGAATAAAAAATTGCCTCATAATACAGTATGCTTTTTAGTTATTATATTATTTAAATTTAAAAAACGTCTCAACGCTGTCAGTAAGGTTTTGCTTTAAAGAAATTCTATTCACCAATTTAGTGACAGAAATTGTACAAAAGGTTTCTATTTGAAATAATTACTGCTCTTCTGAACCTTCTATTCATCAGAATCCTAAAAGCCCTACTACCGCACACACAAAATAATGTCAGACACATCCTTATATTTTTCCGGAGCTCCCCTCAAACTTGAGGGCAGTGTGGCATGTAGTTGTCACTCATTAAGAGTGTCAGGGTTCTATCACATCAATCAAGGGTTATTTGTTGTATGGTGACAGAACCCTGACCCTTATTTATTGTTTTGTCTTCTAAACCGCACACGCTCTTGTTCATGTGACGTTACATGTGCAAAGTATGGTGTTTATAGCCCATTACTTCAGTTTAGTCTTGTTTTCTATTACAGGATTCAGATACTCATTCTCCATATTTTCTCTTTCATTCTGAAACATGGGAAGCATGCGAATAGAACCCATTAAAACAGCCACACTGGATGCTTCCATGCCAATGAATGAGTTAATGAAAGTAAACTGCTGCCAAGTTCTATTACTGACACAAAGGACAAATGTATTTGCTATAAAGTGTAGACAGCCTCAAGCTCTTGCAACAATGGACATGTCTGTTGTAAACAAGGTGTGAAACTATCACATCCAACCAATAGTTATAGTTGCATATTAAGATTTTTTTATTGAAATCAAGTCACATCAAAATTTAATCAAGCAACAATACATGTATGTGGCTTTAAATATACTGTAATAGAGCAACAAGAATATTTTGTGTAGCTCTGATCTGTTACAACTGTTCCACTATTAGTCCACAAATGTTCGGTAAACACAGAGGTGTCATGAAGGATGCAGACAAAGATGGGCAACTTTAATTTACCAGATATGAATGGTCACTCAAACTGCCATTCATTTCGATTTGAACAGTGATGTGCAAGTGGTAATATGTATACTTAGTAATTAGTCCATCTATTACCAAGCCTGAACCCTTTCAGCTACTTATGGAACAGCTATAAACATAACAGGTGAGTGTTAACAGCTAGGCAAAAATCTCCACAACACGTTTAAACATTTTTCCATAAAATAACATATCAACCTTGTCTGCACTGTGAGCATGAGAAAACCTCGCTGAATTTAGGTAGCTTTGAGGTATCACTGAACCCAAATGGCGCAGGATGAGTCCCCACTATAGTTTAATGTCTATGATTAGGAGTTTCTTGAAATCAATAATACAAAGTATGATCAATACTAGTGATGTCTGCTGCACCAACGACTGATCGAACCTTAAGACATTTATTTTTAGCTCTACTTTCACTTCACACTTTAAGTGTGAGGAATATAAATAAAAATTGTTACCCAATATTACAGTTTTACTGTATTTTTTACCAAATGAGTGAGCACTGAAGTGCATAAGAGACTTCTTAAAAAAAAAAAAAAAAAAAAAGGATAAACCACAAATGTATTTATTTATAAATGTATTTATATACAAATCTTGTACGACAATAATGTACACAATATATATATATATATATATATTGTCGTACAATAAAAACTAAAATTTGATTAAAAAAAAAAATCCAGTCTTTCACTCTGCCTCAGTTTGAGTCTCGTTAAAAACATTTAAATCCCTGCCACCAAGATGCATCTCTGTGGGTCACGGATTATGGAAAATTAACCTAAGATTAAATCTATAGGGGTGATTGGATTTATTCATGCAGGTTCAAATATTTATTTAAAGCTTAAAGCTCTGAAGCTTTCTTTTCAGATTCTTATTTACAGCATTATTTTAATATGTTGAACATATATTTGTTATTTGATATTTTCACATATTGTAAGAAAACCAGTAGTTCTATGTGAAATCAGACATTGCGCACCACCCCCACATAGCCAAATGCTATAATCACAGAGATTGGGAGTAGAATCTCCTCAAAATGAAATATTTTTGCTCAGATCTTTCTCTTTTATAGCTTCTTCTCATATACATTGAGTCTCATGCAGATGTTTCCCATAATGTTCCTTCAAAGTAATACAAACAGATTTAAGATTGTGTATAAATGAGATTTGCTTGAGCAAGGTTTGATGCCTGAAGAAAATGTAAAATTGAAAAAAACCTCTGGTGGTATATAATTATAATTAATGGGGAATTATAATTACTTAATTTAAATTCTATAATTACAGGGATCTATTTTTCAGAAGGAAAAATAAGCAACAGGCTAATAAAAGTGTCTGTTGCTCTGTGTTTACTCTTAATGTTTCTCCTTTCTGATTTACATACATGAGGCTATAATACACTGTTTTATGCTCCTCTTTTTCCTCACTAGTTTTAATTCCTAGTTCTGAATGCTAAACTGCATATTCAAACGCAAAAATGTCAAGCTGATTCTATTTAGAGGTCCACCAATGATTTTAATGTCAGAGTTTCCATGAATGTAGCAGATCATTTCTTGATTCATCAAAACAGTATCTGTCACAAGTGATTTGAATAAACTGTAATTAGTGCCAATAATATGCAAAAGCAGCTATAATTACAGTGTCTTTGCCAACATAAGCTCCATGTTAAGCCTGCACAGAGAGAGAGAGAGAGAAAGAGGTGTAAACTTTGCAGCCTATGAGAGAGAATATTGTTTTAATCAGTGTTACATTTTTATGAGAAGCTCTATTCCTCTTGTATTCCTCACTTTGTTCCAAACATGCATGACTATCTTCCAAAGAACACAAAAGGATGTTATAGCTTTGTGTAAGGAACAAAAGTGAAGTCATTCAGTTTAATTCGCACTTTTGCATGTGATGTGGCAAGTTTAAATTTGTGCATGCTTAAATAAGATTAGAGAGCTATGGTGGAAAGGAAGACTTTACATTTCCATCAAAGCTTTAAGACTTGGAACGCAGTGTATGATTCATACTATTTTATGCATATTTACAACTTGATATAAAAGAGCAGCATAAACATCCTGCTAAACATCTCCTTTTATTTCCATCTTGGAAATAAAAGGAGATGTTTAGCAGGATGTTCATTATGTTTTTAGTTTTTAGGTTGTTCATTATATTTGAAGTTATTAGGCTTTAGAATAACGTTTACTACTGTTCTTGCTTTTCCCCCCAAAGAAGCGCATTTGGGTCTCAGTAGTGCAACAACCAGTGAAAGAGCTGCTATTCTAAGCTTGGTCAATAACAGCATCAACCTCAGACACATAAAAGTGCCAAAAACTAGGGGTAACAGTGAGAGCTTCAGAGCTTCTGACAGAAGATCAAAGAGGCGCCAGGAGAAAAACAAGGTGCAGATTATGTTGTCAATAAACCTGGAGGATCTGGACGGCTCACCTGAACACCTAAAACTTTTGTTCTGTCTTTTCCCTGACTCTGCGCTGACGATGTACTCTTAGACTGACCTCTTTTCACAGTACTGATTGAAAACATAATGCCTACTGCAGACCACCACAGTGAAGAGGTAGGGAGGCTTGTATAGAAGTAAAAATGTTATAGAAATCACATAAAATTATAGGTCAACAAAACACTTCTTGATAAATTGGCCCTAAAAACAAAAAAGCAATTGAAACAGCACTATTTACTGACATCTTTTAAAATAACCAAATACAACACCTTACAATTTGTTTAATGAATGAATGGACAATTATTCTTCTCGCCCCCATGCAGATCCCAGTTTTTATGAATAAAGAAAAATACTGAATGCTATGTAATATTCACACAACACCAAAGAAGCATAATGGGTTATAAATAATATAAATCATAATTTCTGTCATAGTAGTCATATATCGCTATTAATTTAAGACTTAGAAAAGACACAAAGGCTATTAATAATGTTAAATTATAATATAAATGCACTATGAGTCATTTTAAATCCACCCACAATATAGTATTACAATTTTATACCAAGCATAGAAATAAGCTTACGGAGACAGGCTTTAGGAAATGTTCCGTGTAAATTAAAAGAACAATAACTCACAATACAATAAAGACATTGAACCTTTTTTTTTTTATTCAATTAAAAAAACATATCTCGCCAACAAAGATGTCTGCTGTTATCTGCTCTCACAGCAGCAAAAAAGCTGTTAGTAAACCGTTGGAGTCCTCCTCACACAATGGACAGACGAACCTGGACGGTGTATTTGCTGGACTTTATATCAATGGAACTCTCAACTTCGCGTATACATGGATCTAATGTCAAAACTGTGCATTTATGGCAAACAGCTTTTTATGTTGTGTCATCTTTTCTAAAATCAATGTAAAGGAAGAATTTTTATTTATTTATTTATTTATTTATTTATTATTATAATTATTTATATAATTATATAATTTGTATTTCACTTGATCCCCTTTTAATTATTTTATTTATTTATTTATTTATTTTTTGGTTGGGGGGTTGGTTTGTTTTAAAGTCTACCAGGGGCGGGATGGGTCGGGATGGGCTCTTAATTTGCACAAATTGATATTTGTTTTATAATATTGTACTTTTGAATAAAATTAAATAAACAGTTGTTAACAAAAAACAACAAAAAAAAACGGATCTTTACTAAAAACCTCTTGTACAAAAAATAATATGCACTATATCATGGGAATATACTATATATACTGTAGTATTTATATATAAAAGTTAGTAGTATATACTAATTTGTTAGTATTTAGTAGTAGTTAAAATAATAATAATAATAATAATAATAATAATAATAATAATAATAATAATAATAATAATATGCAGCTTGGCTTTAACAAAAAGAAAGTAGTCTGTAGTCTATACTAAAAAGTCTTTGCAAAGATTTCTAATATGATGCAGAAAACATATATAAAAAGCAAATATTTGCTGCTAAAGTTGGTTTCGCTGTCATGCTATTCCACTAAAGAAAGGAAAGGGTAGGAAATTTCATGCATTTTTCTTGAAATGCCAAATTTAAGAGTAATAGCAACCTACTGATGTTGGCTACCATGTTGGCTGACTGACCTACTGTATAGAAAGCACAACACACTCAAGTTGCTGCATATTATAGGTAAACAGATGGATCAAAGCCTAGCAGTTGTGTCTTTGATCTCTAAAGAGACATTGTTTGCACCTAACATAAGCATTGCAGCGACGGATGCTTAACAACTGGTTTTAAAATCCTCCCTCACATGTTGGATTCATAGCACTTATCTCCTGCAATGCAGCTGTTAGAAGAATGGCTGAGGGCACAGTCAATGAGTTTCAGCATTGCCTGGAATGGGCAACGATACAGTTTGAGTCTGAGCGTTGGTGGGAATGGATACAGCAAATGGGGACAAGTGAGCATTTTTAACCTCTATGCGTGGATTGTTGAGGCTGGCCATGTGGCTGGCGGGGAGTATAATAAAACACTTAGGGGTGGAGATTTGGAGATGGTAGGAAACAAAAGCCCTCCGGTAAGAGTAAGGCACACTACACAGATTGAGACTGTAAGCACTTACTGCTTCTTGCAATCCAGTAATTCTTTCAACAATTTGAGACTAAAAAAGTTTCAAAATGGGGCATAACCTTGCCCTAGCATTAAATTATTTATTTCCCGCCATAATAAGAACTGGAGTCAGACCTCACCCAGAGTTCACTTCGTCCAGACCCAGCTTGACCTCTTTCAATTTCCGCTCTTTTAGGCTTGTTTAACACTTCACCTCTATGCAGTGTTCAAGATGTTACAGATGACATTTAATAATTATTTGTGCTTCTGGTTATTCATGAGTTATTAATTTAAATGTCACATTTTGCACACAGCATGATTTTCACCTTGAACATGGTTTAGAAGAAATTATCAATATGTGCTGATCATGCGTTGATAAAACAGCTATTCTTGCTTTTATTGATGCTCATATATCAACCCCTCCTTCCTCATGAAATGTGTTTAATAAAAACAAATGTATGGAATGGCTATTCAGGGATACACATAAATTAATATCGAAATAAACAAACTGAAGGCAAACCATATGTACACATCTTAAATCTGCATAAGATGGCAAATCTTAAATTTGAGGTAATCAGAAAACATTTTAATTTGGCTTAAATTAAGCAGAACTGATACAATTTTATTTTGTACTCATACCTGTTTTTTAATTAAAATGATTACCTTTAAAACAATCAACTTAAATATGTTAGGTAGTTGAAACTTAGCAATTCATTATTTGCTAACATCAAAGTCTCTTTAAGACAAGTCATGTCACTCAGGTCTTAAAAAATATTGAATCATGAAAATAAAATAAAAATATTGAGCTTATTCAACAATTTGGAAGGAAAATCACTGTAGCACCTTTTGGAGAATTTCCAAACTATGTACGCTCATCTATCATGCGCATTTTGCATGCAGCATTAAATGGACCTACTGTACAGTGACGTTTCAGTGCTTCCAATGATACGGTCTTTCATGCTTTTCTGGACCTTGACAGTAGTCATTATTTGGCAGTCAGTCACAATCCTCTGAGTTTTCATCCAAAATATCTTAAATTGTGTTCCAAGGACAAACCAAGCTTTAATGGTTTTGAAAGGACATGGGGGAAGTGAATAATGCCAAAATTTTCATTTTGGGGTGGAGTAACCATTTAACATATATTGGTTCTCAAACCAAGTCAATGCTGAACTTGTTGCCATGGAAATGCTCCCAAAAAATGAATATAAACTCTTTTAAATTAGCATTGCAAAACATTCAATACATATAAATCATTAATTTGACACAAAGCCATTATATGATCAGAACCGCTCAGGCTCAGTTAAATCTAAATGAAAGAAGCAAGTTAATTATATTTCATAATAATGACAATTTAAATGATTTAAAATGAGTCAGTTTTTGTTTTTGAACTTAGAAAAAACTGAACAAAAACATGAACAAAATATGAACAAAAGTTAATTAAACTAACTTATTAAAACTTTGCTCTACACAAAGCAGTTAATTAGTTTGAGTGTTTAAAAATTATACAGCATATTAATAATGTACACATATGTATTCTAATTCTAATATGTATTCACCCAGCCCTAATAAAAATATTGATTTCATAATCTTAAATGTAGCCACACGAGATACCTGATAAATATTTGCTGAAGTACTTTAGCTAATATTAAGATGAGATAGCGCTTGACTCACATACTGTGAAGTGTCCACTGGTGCCACATCCACAGCATTGGTGAAGTTATTCATAAGCACAGCATCAAATTCCTGCAGCCCGGCACTTGTGTGCACAACGTGATCCTTCACAAAGATGCTGACTGCACGCAGCATGAAGGAAACAAACAGGTGCATGTGAATGTAGTTCCTGGTGCAGTGGAGACGCCTGAAGACACAGAAATATGAGGCTTGTTAGGCAGAGAATGGAAAAGAAGAGGAAACGCAGAAACAACATGACATTGACCTACCTCCACTACACTTAATATGATATTTAATTATTCACTGTAGCTTGCTATTACCGACTATCTGCATTCCACTTAATGTTACAGTATTGTGTACTGCATTTATATTTAGCTTACCCAATCAATTTAAATCTGGTTTCTATTGTGTATCATTTTCACAGGGAACAGACAGAATGGATGCAATAATAATACACTCAGTGACCATCTGTTTACTAAAATCCCCAAGGTCTGACTCATGTTACAAAGGCTCTCTACATTAAGTACCCTATAAATATTACTTTTTTAAATGAGGAATTCTTAGGGATATTGCAAGGACCATCACGATGCTGATCTAATCTTTTTATTATTATACAAATTTGGGATTGCTTTATCCATGAAGAATAACATAATGAGGTATTTCATATTTTTAGGTCATTTCATATTTGGAACATGGGAAGTGTGCCTATAATGGCACAATATGCTTTCTAGGTAAGCAGCTCATTAGGTTTTCTATTAACACTAACGTGTATTGAAGGAGAGTGTCTTCACATCTTTGTTTATTTCTGATCACTTTCAGTAAAGACGGTATGTGTTAAGAGCAGGAATGACTTCTTTACTTCAACACCACTTCAGCTGCCACTTTCAAATTTCCCCTTTGGAGAAAGTGCGTTAACAGGACAATCCACTGCATCAGACACTTCAAAAGACATAAGAACACTCACATGTTCTACTGTATACAGCAGCTTGGATGTGATTTCTTTGTCATCATTTATTTAACTCAAAACAAATAAAATCTTTTAATTTCCTACATCTCCCATGCTAAAAATTTTAACCATTTTCTTACCTCATCTACAGTTTTCACACACAACATTTGTTGTTGCTCTTTTAAAAGTTGCATCCAAAAAAGCTAAATATTAATCTGTAAATATTTTAAGGTCTCTATAATATACAGTAATTATCCAGTAAGTACTTGCTTTGTGCTTAGCATGTGTGCCAAAATGTACTTACCATGTAATAAGTTATGGAACATTTTGATCTTACAGTTAGCAATTATGTAGATGCAATAATCTGCTACTGTTACACAATTGTAACAGATCGGGCCTGTTACACAGCAACTGTACTTATGTAACCAAAAGATTGTCACATATGTGTTGCAGATTTTTTACAACGTAATTATAAATTGAAGTACACAGGCATAAGCTACTTTAAAAAAAAAAGTATACCAAGATTGTACTTAAGTGTAAGTAGCTGACAGTAGCTGCCTGTTACATCTACATTACTGCAAACTATAATTACATGATAAGTACATTTTATTTAATGTAAGTAGAACGGCTACTACTAAGTACCTAATTAGTACTATTTAGCTGATTTATGTTTTTGTTACTTTAATTTAGACATTAAAGGTCCCATGTCGTACACATTTTTGCAGTTTTATTTTTGGTATTGATGTTGTTTATTTATCGTGTGTAAATGTATATGCATTATTGTGATTAGCTGAACTAGTGATTTACTTACAGTAGTTGTAGCTAGAATCATAATGTAGCTGTAAAATAGTAGCCTGCTAAAACTGAAATATACATCTTCACCATGATCACACACTGAGTTTGTCTTTTTTGTATGTAGCTGTAAGCAAGCAATGTTCAGAAAAAATTCACAATGTTAGCACAGCTCTTCGTTGCTCACCCAGAGTGCAATTAATATTGACATTTTGTACAATTAGTTTTTAAATGCACACATTTGAAAACCCAGTCTGTCTTCAACAAAAAATAGGAAAATGCGAGAAGGCACTTCCTTTACTGTGTGAATAGTATCGGCACAGCACGTTCTCACTGAACTCAAGACACGTCCATTGAGTTGTTAATTGAGCATACAGAGTGAGAAAAAAACAAAACAAGGCAGCCCTAATTCGTATTTGTGGAATTACAGTATGATAGAAATAGAAGTACGATATTATACATGAGTGTGAAAGAAAATTATTTTAAGCAGTGTGAAAACTCTTTTTCTTGGAGTTTATGAGAAGTACATCAGACACGTTCAAATTTAGTCGGTTACTCACCTGAAGTATCCAATAATACAGATAGCCACTAGAAGAGAGCTGAAGGAAACTGCGTAGCCCACTGTGTACATGATGTGCAGCCTTTCAAAAAAGACCTGCTGTGGGGACAAAGACATAGTGCGTCAAACCACCCAGAAAGTGATCTCAGTCCATTAAAGACAAATGACTGTAATGTAGCTTACTCTCTTTTTGTTGGGTTCTGGGGATTTGATGCATTCAGTGTAGTTGACCCAAGTCTTGTTTGAGCTTTCTGCAAGCACCCAGGAACCATTAGAGTCACACCTCCTGTAAGCGTGTCCTGAAAGATTGATAAAAACCTTGCTGAAAATTTAGGTTTTCTAGCATATGTGGCCAGTTAACTGTCAGAAATAGTATTTGAAACAGGACACACTGTTTTCTCATGATGCACAACTTATTTTTCTTATTATCTCAGCATTACAAATGTCTGACCCATTATCTGATAGCTGTACACAAATACCATTAAGTTACTTATTTTATTTCTGAATAAATAAAGCAGCAGTGACGTCTTCAAATCAAGAGTCTGTTTTGATGAGTGGATGAGGGGAAAATGTGAGGGCATTCTGCCTGCCCTGGTATTGTTGAATGTTCTGTTTTTAGCGTGCCTCTGTAAAAAAAGTTATTGATTATACTACATGCACTTTTTGCTGAAATATCCACAACATTAACAACAAATAGGAGAACACAGATTATCTATTGATCAGACTACGGGAACATTGTGTCTATTACTATAGCAACCACAGTATGATCCATTTTGTTTACAAATTACACAAAATACAAACAACTTTGATTTGTTGAGATAACAAGAAAATTAAAGTGTGATGAGAAAACCAGAAAGAAAAATATCTATAATAATCTAGGGCATTTTAATGCTCCGGCGCTATGATATATTGAATAGATAATTCGTAATACACAATGATATTCTCACAAAGATTATACCTAATCCTCATTACACAGCATGTATATGAATTTGTATCCAAACTCATTAAAAAAGGTACATTTGATCAACCAATGTAAGTAATTTCTTTTTTTTTTTTACAAAAATGATCCGCTTTTCATCACTCTCTGCAAATATATGGCAATTTTAAAGATGTGCTCTCATCTACAACCTCAAAACCAGTTCAAACACTTTTATACCAACCCAGATTACAGACCTCTTGTTTGAATGTGAGTGTTTTAGTTGTTCCTATCAGCTCATTTGGGAGCCTTGGAGCTAACGATGATGTTAACAGATGGTAAACTGTAAATGTTTCAAACCTTCATGGTTGAAGTCATAGACGTATCTGGGGCAGGGGGTCTTGGTCAGAGTTCCAGGGAAGCCTTGCGGCCAACATATTAGACCATCCCACTCTGGGACACACACACCAACTAAGAGCAGAACAGTTTCAGAGTAAAGATGCCAATTAATCAAAGGACAAGTTAAGATATGACATGTGAAATTATCCAATCTTTCAGCATGACTCCACATGAAAGTCTAGCGCAATTTCATTACTTCATCATTACTGTATACTAAAAACCCAGTAGGAAACATCTTTCTCGTCTCCAAATGAATCATGATTTCATTTGGATAAAAGCTGCTAAATTAAAAAAATATCACTCATAGTATCATACAAACACCTACTGTATGGGGGATGTCGTGTGCAAAGATATTGGAATATATCCAACTGGCATGGTCTAACATGAGCACTCATGGGGTGTCCCACACGGACATATCATACAGAGGCAACAAGTGTGCTTGTGTAATAAATTCATTGTTTAATTGCATTATGAATCTTGAAGTTGAACAATGTACTTATTATTTAGTGCTAACACAACTGAACAATTCATAACTGAAACAATGACCATAATGATTTCTGCAGAAATAAAACAATCCTGTAAAAAAATAATGCAATTAATGACAGATAGTTGACCACATTGAATATCAGGTTTCAACAGAGTCAGTCCAGCAACCAGAAATCCAGAGATCTGCCAACATCAGACCACAGAAGCAATGAAGCATTATGTTTGAAAACATTAGACAATAAAGTGCTTTCGAACTCATCATACAGAATGATTCAGAGAAAGTCTTGTGCTGTTTTTATATTTAATGCCAATGTGAAACAGCGATTGTAATACAAAGTGAGGAATGTGACATTTCCAAGTGAAACAGGAAACAAGAAGACAATGTAGAATAGGTATGAGTTTATCAATCAAGAAAACTGACACAAAACCATAAAAACTGAATTGCTTTTGAAAATACTTTTAAAATGGAATGTGAAGTTTTAAAAATTCGACCTTAAGAACATCTTGACGTGTCAGCATGCCAGGTTCAATTATTACACAATCTTGATCCCAGGAACATGCAATGTTATTACAACCTTTTGGTATTTCAAATGTGTTTGTTTACAAATGTTTGGACATCATAACATTTTGAAAAGAGCGATCACATGAGATTTCAAATAAATGTCATTGGCAAAAAAGGTTTTGTCAATAGTGTCGCAATGTTTGAAAGACAGTTTACTGAAGAGTTGCTTTCAAACCAAGAAGCTTTCTGCTGCCCAATGTTATAAGTTCACATGACCAATCCACTGTAAAATCTCAAATCTCTTGCACTCACAAAAGATTGCATGGATTCCTATTGCAATGAGACATTTTCTGTCCATAAAAAAGACTTGTTATCATTTTGAAAACTGTATGCATACTGTAGATAGTAATCATTGCACCCACATCCTTTGCACATAATTTCCTTGTGCAGAACATAATTATTTTCACCTTTTCAATTACACATACTGTAACCCTACAACCTATGACATTAAGATAAAAGGGAGCAAGCCAAATTAATATTTTCTCAGTTGCCAGTCACTACTGATAAAACAGCCAGAAAGGCCACTTTATTAGGCATCGCCAACATATCTTGTTTTTCCCTTCACATGTTCACCCGTGACAAGTTTATAATGAAGCTAAATGAATTACTGTAGCTGTCTAACCATGAGCTGCACCAAACAAAGGTCTTCAGGGAGTCTCATTAACTGTACGTTTTACTTTATTTAATTTACGTCTACAAAACCTCACGTGACTGAGCTGACTAATTCAAGCTTTGTGGAAAACATGTTTTGGCAGAGATGTTAATGGTCAAACTCCTGGTGAATATGTTACTAGACAAACTGTGGTACACAACAACAGTGTAGTTAAAGCAGAGACCTGAAAAGGCCACTTAATTAAAAATTGTGTGAAAGAAATGTCAAATTGAAATGGTGTCTACCTGCAGGGTCATCTGTGGAGACCTTCTGTAAACACTGCAGCTTTGCATCCAGCAGCATCTGAACCTGTTCTTCAGCAGTAATCTCTCCATCTTCACCTGCCTGTCCAAAGAAAAGGCCTCATTATTATTTCATCATCGTGTACTGAATCTTCAAAAGCTTTTTTTCAGAGGATATTATTAGCAAATGTCTTCTTATTTTGCAAGCTTAGCTCATTAAGACGTTTTTGAGATCAATTAGGAAATTAGATCTAAGGTCCTTTTTTCACTCCAAAAGATCATATTGTGTTTGTCATATACTTTTACGTTTATGGTATGGAAAGCAAAAGATCTAAAATTCACTGCTAAAATAAAATATTTTTCTCAGAAAAAAAAATCTATGCACCTTGGAGTGACATAAGAGTGACAAACAATGAGAGATTTTTCAAAAACAGTCCCTTGAGATATCAAAAGAAGAGTGGGTTATGTAAAAATGAGTGTGTGTTGGTGTGGTAATCAAAGGGTTAGTTAGTGCTGACTTTCTCTCTCCGTCTCGTTTCGGGTTGCTTAAATGAGTCTGCAAGGGAGTGAGAAGAGATGAACTTCTAAATATCCGGAGGAGATGAAGGAAATTAAAAGACTCACTTTCTGTAATGATGAAAGAAAGGTTTTCAATTAATGTAAAAGTGTATCAGAAGGGTACTGGAGCCTATTTCTGCCTTAATTAAAGTCATTTTCTCAGTCATGCAAAGTAAAGATACATGTGAGCTTTGAAAATTTAGCATACTTTAGGAGGATTTTAAAATGCTGCTGGAACAAAATATTTAATTTGTTATGAAATAGAACAATAATTAAAGCTGAATGGAAGTACATCCATTAATGTTTTGTCTTTGTATTTTTTACATTTAAAAATGTGAAATGGGTCTTAGTCAAGCGAGATGCCTTATTTAATTTGACATGCATGAAAGCTTGGCTGTAAGAGATGGAAGTGCAGCCTGATCAAATGGGTTAAATGTCATAAGCCCTTAAAGACTATCTTTTTTTTTTTTTTTGAAAGTGTATTTTTTTTATTTAATTGACTGGTTTAAATGCTCTGTGCAGTGTACAGTTTTGATATCTGCGACATTCTAGAGTAAAGCTGGTTAACAATTCAGTAATCATTCACATTCAGAACTGAATTTGCTCTTTCCATTGTACATGGTTTAATTAAGAGAGCAAAAATGTTGACTGAATAAATGACTGATTAGAGCCCTACGCATTCAACCTTTATGAAGCAGCTCTTCGCACAGACTTAGAAAATGAGAAAAAAAAAACAGTAAAATTAGTAGGCAATTGATGCATTTAGCTTGTAGCACAGAAACTGATAAGACGTGAACTGTATTTACACCTATTACAATTTTATGCCCATTAAGTAGTAAACACAAACAATCCCAAAAAGTACAGTGCAGCTAGAGACATTAACAACATGTCACACGCGAAAAGGATTTTTCATTATTTAATATAGATACTGTTTTAATCTATTTTTTCACATAGTAGAAAGTAATTTCCAAACTATCTCGTCCTCCACTTACTTCCTGTAGTTTATGTCATCCACTGCTGCACTGATATTGTCACGCTTCTCACAGTCAGCTAAGCTGTCAGCAGTCACTGATCCCAGCACAGCCTCGTTCACTCACTCTCAGTCTCCTGACATTAATTGGAAGCACCTGAGACTAATCATCAGCACAGGTTAAAAGCCTCTCACTCCAGTTAGTTGACGGCTTAGCTCAAGGTAACATCACGACCTCTAGGCCTGTGGTGATCTGCCATATGCATCTCCGGTAAGAATTGGAGATTGGGATTCTCTGGCTGCCTAAGTCTAAAAGCTTTTACCTGTCACTCCCCTGCACGAGCACCTTGTTCTAATAAATCCTTCTGTTAAATAACTCCTTCTGTTCTATTAATTCCTGTCTACTGAGTCTAAGTCTGAGTGTTACAGATATTATGACTCAAATTAGCATAAAACTGATGGTCTCAACGGGATATTGTGTGGAGAATACGTCTATGATAATTTTCGTACATCCTATGGCAGCTTTACGATGGTGGCTCTCCAGCAGTATGCAATAGCCATGCAGCTTCCTTGATGTTCATCAAGCAACAACGTGAGAATGCTGACAGTGCTCCAGTCAGATGATGCTTATGCATTTCAAATACCTCAAGAGAATCAAAACGTATCTTAACAATCAATAAATGATTTATGCTGTGAATGAAAACTATTCTGAGATTGAACTGTCATTATAAAGGCCCTCCAATTTGGCATGGGAAGAGATATGCCTGAAAGTAATTACATTACTGAAAACTGACTACATACTGTAAGCTTCCTGCATCTTGTTTTTAGGACATGTTTTTGAATGCTAGTGCTAATGAATTTGGCATGAGTAGTGCTGTTCATCTCAAAAGCAATGTATCATGCATTTTTATTACAGTTGATTTTTATGCCAAAACGAGAACTGAGGAAAAAGTATATTTACTGTAAAAAGTATAAATGTCCATCTTAAGGCACCACTTCCACTGGTCTGACGCTTAAGATGACTTTGGTAAAAGCCTGCTGAAAAAAAACCCCACTTAGATCAATGATTCCCAACCAGGGGGCCAAACTTGCACAAGAGAATGTAAAGAATTAAAATTCTTATAAGTATTAATTAACATATAATATAATTTAATATGCAAAAAAAAAAAAATACTGATTTAAACAGACTGTTCACATTGTAAACAGCAGAAATACCCCAAATAGTGTCATCTTTGTTGATGATATCAATTTAGGGAATATCCTGTATCTTGCAACACTGTTAAAAGTGTAGCTTAAGAAGGCAATTTCACTCATTTCTCATGACTGACAACTAAATTCAAATGACCTTTTAATTTGTGTTAGTGCTCTCGAAACTCAAAACGCCAGGAATTTCCTTCACGCTTATGAATCTGTCCTTTAAATGCAAACTAAAAGAACTGTCCACTCGATTTCATTTTCAAAAGCTTTCTTTGTTCTTCAAAGAATTAGCTTTGTTGCAACAATAGGAACTCTGTAGAAAACTGCACTTTGTGTAATTTTCATATATTTTTTTATTTTTCATGAATGTTCCTTTTTCCGTTAATTTAGTAAAAATCAGTAAGTGGTCACTTACTTAAATGTAGTTAACAGGCACGAGACACCACGCTGACCCTCATGAAATAAAAATTGTATAAAGCTTTTCTATATTAATAGTGGCATGCTGATAACTACAGAATTGTGAAATGAACAAGTGTCTTTGTTTGGTGCTGCAAAGAACATATAGTAGCATATGTGCTGATTGAAGTGTTAAAGTGGCAAAACCGTGCAGATATAGGTATGACAATGGGTGCATTAAAACAGAAATCATTTTGCAAAAACAAAACACAATTTAGTCATTAATGCGTGAACATAAGCACATGCCACTCAAGTGTGTTTTTATGTGTCATTTCACACACTGCACAGGGCTATATGTGCTCACTTTGTGATTGCATTTACTGGTCTTCTGACCAGCACTGACAGCAAGGATGAGCAATGCATATAATGGAAAACAAAAAAAAAGTTGAATGAATATTCTGTCAATTCCCTACCTGCTGTAAAATAAATAAATAAATAAATGTGCAGTTGTTTCCATAATATTTCCACTCAATATAGTCAGTCTGACTCATATTAAATAATATTGTTAAATAAAATTTACATGAGGCACATTTTAGGTCACTTGACTACAAATATGTGTAGTCAAGTGACTTGTTTATATACTTATAAAGTATAATCAGGACTATTAGTTTAGGAGAGATAAGTGCTGTGAAACACGCCAAGCTTTCTTCAAAACCATTTCTTTTCCCAGAGCCTGAAATTAGGAATTATGATTACAACTTTCATGCAGAAACAATATAGAGTTGGCTGTGCGCTTGCATCTGGAATGTCTAACTGCATTTTAAAAATGTTCTGTCAGCCTGGAAAACATGCTTCATGTGGGAAAATCAAATGCTAAATCAACTGGCTTTATTCAGCAAATAAGATTTTATGGATCCGATATGTTGATCCATTTCTGGTTAAACTTGGATTTTGAATGAAATTATTTAAACAAGTAATAAAATAACATGAGATCTAGAATTTTATAAAGCGTTTAGAAAGTGTTCGGTCAAATGTAGTGATTGAAATCAAACACTGACGGGTCTATAATTGTTCAGTCAAATCAAGTCGCAACTTTTTGCGTTTTTTAAATGCAATTTATTTCATTGTCATGTAGGCTACCATAAACCTCAATGGAATGTATATAACATAACTGAAAACACGTCTTAAAAAACATATACATATATCTA
>JAUCMT010000160.1:7436803-7446837 GCA_032357475.1 Enteromius thamalakanensis | reverse complement strand
ATATATAAATTAGTAGGCTATGTACACTGTCAAATTTTAACGGTTAAAGAAAATAATTGCCATGACACACCTGTATAGACCCAGTGTCTTACCTGAGCATCGGCTAATGTCCAGAACAGAATCACTTTGGTGAAGTTCCACAGGAGACAGTCCCTCATGTTTCTGAGGTGAAGCTTTTGTCGAGATAGCAAGCAGTCCTCTTTCCTTAAGACTTTGTGTATTTCCTCACACCCCCCAGCGACCATGATCTGCTCATGTCATCAGCGAAAAACATCGTTAAATCTCCTCGAAATCTTATCTTTAGTTTCTAATAAAAATATCGTTGCTCTGCGAAGTTCAAATGCGCTCACATCTCACTCAACAGCAAAAAAAAGGCGTAACTTAAAAGCAAAGCAGCTGGAAGTTTGCAGGTGTATTCCACGATGAAATCCCTTTAGCGAGTTCTCCTGACGGACTCACATTGAGTGAGATAGACGCTTGAAAGAGAGACTCCTGTCACAATCAGCGAGCGTCTCACTCTTACTAACGTTGGGCGGATCGATCTCAGAATATCTATAGTATTGGGATTATCGCGGTGATAGTCCTCCTTACCTCAATAACACCGACACCAATTGTTTTAACTTGTGCTTTCTTTCTTCATATTTTTCGCTGAAATTAATTTGTATCAAGAGCGGGGAAAAGAAAACAGGAGTCATATGTAGTTATGTGGGTTAGGTTTAGGAACTATTTCTCCTTCCGCTCATCTCAGCACAGAATTACGGGCGCAGTAATAAGCAGCGCTTTCTTGTCATGTCTTCAAAGAGTTGAGACAGAATTTACATCTTTAACTTTCTGTAAGTTGTTTTTCTTCGTGTTCTGTAATGAATGTTAATAAATGTTAGAACTCGCTCGCAATTTATTTAATTCCACTTAAGATAGTGAATGGGCAAAATTAGGCTATCCTGCAACGGTAATTTATAATGGAGACTTCATTTAACCAAAATAAAAGCACACGCTCGACATTTTCTTTTTCACGCAGTGGAATAAGAGACTTTAATTTTCTTGTGAACAAGGTGGTCATCAAGGTGATGCGTTAATATTTAGCCTACATTCAAGTGTATTTTACTGTTAAACTAAACAAATAGGTCTAACACTATCCATACTCAAATAATTCATGAGTAAAGGTACTTGCTGCAAAGAAAGTGCTGTGGCTCAGTAATAGAACCAGATGTTGTTTTAAAAAGCCCTTTATTATTTGGCACTACTCACTGCTCTTTGTTGTAATTACTTATTCGCTTTTACTGAATATATTCTGTTTTGCATTTAGAAAGTGTAAAGTGATTTAGTAGGGCCAGGGTAGTACTCATAAGAAAAAATAATAAATTAGTCTTCAGAAGCTGCAAATAAGATTACAATGTGGATCTGTCCATGGTGCTGAAACACCAACTCAAATGCAATTTCCAACTGACTGCTTATAGCAGCATCTTCTATTCATTTCACTACAACTGTTCCATATTTTAGTTAAATATAGGTAAAATGGCCTGTAATAAAATGAATATGATGCAGTCTAGAAATGAAACCCTGTATAGTAAAATGTGTGGTTAACTATTATAAAAAAAGGGATCCTGCAGAGCAAAACGCCAACACATTTTCTCACACAGCAGACAAGATATTCAGAACAGCCCTGAGGATTCAGCATAACTCTTATCAGTTGGATTCAATCTCTTTGAAGAGGAAGCGACAGGCCACTGCTTAACCATGTCAGAGCTTAAACATTTGTTTTTTTCCTTTTTGACTTGAACCAAAAGTGCCAAAAAATATATAATGAAATACAGCCTATCTACATTTGTTAGATAGGCTGTTTGAGACATTTGTTATGTGAAAACAAGACATTGCTATGGATGATGACAGAGAACAAATTAGAATGATTTCTCTGTAAGGTTTAAGAGGACGTTCAATATAAACAATCTCAGTCCAGTTACTCAGGTGGAGATCATTGCCTTTTTATCAGTCACAAAAGACATTTGATATACCTATATGTATGAGTATGTCCATATTCAATTTAATCATGTCACCTTTAATCATCACTGTTATGAGAGAGAGTATGCGAGGCGTGCGAGTTCAAATGCAGAATAATGATTTATTGAAGGCTCAGAGTCAAAATGAGAGCGATCGTACACGGCAGACACACAAACGTAGGCAAAGCAGAGGCAGAGTCGAAAACACAGCAAAAGGTCTAAAATACCGTTCATCAACAAAGTCATTGGGCAAAAGCAGAGGGGTAGTCCAGGTCCAGGCAAATATAATACACGAATAATCCAACCGACAGAATAACGAACACAAGGAACACGACTGAATAGAGAAATCAACAACAAACCGTGACAACGTCTAACAGTGAGCGGCTTTAATGCTGGGGAATATCCGGGTGGAAGTGAACTTAGTCCGACTCGGCGGCGTTAGTGCCTTCTAGCTCCCTACTGACTGTGAACGAGCCCCTTTGTAACAGTCAATCAGAGGTGAAACCCTAGAAGGTGAATACGCCCTACGAGATCAGACAGGAATTGGATTCGCCCTACGAGACAAAATAGGAAGTGAATGCGCCCTTCCAGACCAGACAGGAAGTAAGTACACCCTTTGAGACCAGACCGAGAATGAAAGCGCCCTTCGTGACCATACTAACGCTGAGATCACCCTCCGAGACTGAGCTAACAGAGAAGACGCGCTCCAAGACCGATTGGAACCTGATTCGGAAACCTCCATGGGCTGTGCAGCCACCAATGATGCCTCTTTGGATTTTACGGCAGAAATCGCCTCGATGGAGGTGGACCCGATGGAGTCTTAGTGCAATATACCGGTTCTGGCGGATCAGGCCATGGGGCCTCAAAGGCCTCTTGTGGAGCTCGGGTGAGTTCAGCGACACTGAGTCATGACCCGGGTTTGGCGGATCTGGCCACGCAGGTTTCGGATCACAGACTGGGTCTGGCGAATCAGGCCACCATGGGTCAAGGTCACAGGCTTTAGTTAATTCATCAGACTGTGGAACCAGGACTGATTGACCTTGACACTACCCCTCATGTCGTGCTATGGGGCTCATGCCTGTTTCGGACCGGTTTGACTCACTGAAGGCCTTCTGCAGCTTCGTAGGCTGCGTAACTGGAATCGACTGGGTAGAACACGGCCCCTCGTACCGTGCGACGGGAATTGTGAGGGCCTTCAACAGCTCATCAGGCTGCAAGACTGGACCAGACTGAATTGCACCCGGCTCCTCGGGCCGTGGTGCAGAATTGATGCCCTTCGCGAGAGGACCAGGAACCGCTGGGATGGCCGACAGCTCTCCTTGCTGTAGTCCTGCGACCAGTTGAACATCACTCAGCCCCTTTCTGCGGGCGTCTCGGGAACCACCGGTGTGGTAGACAGCTCCCATAGCTGTCGTGCGGTAACTGGCTGAGAATCACTCGGCCCCTCTCGCTGAGTGATGGAGACAGCGCCCTCTATGGGCGACTTGGGTACCACTGAGCTAACTTGGGTACCACTGAGCTATGGGCGACTTGGGTACCACTGCCACAGACAGCTCCCCTAGCTGTCTCTCGGGGACTGGTTGGGAAGCCGGTCCGAAATGTACGTCACACAGCCCCTCGCGCTGCATGATGAGGTCAGGGCCCGTAGCTAACCTTTTGGGGTTCACATTAATGGGTGACAGCTCCATGAGCTGCGAAACTGGGACCAACTGAGCATGGTACAGCACCCCCAGCTGTATAACTGGTGCTAACAGGACAGGAAACAGTCTCTTAGGTTGATCAGACTGAATTGCACCCGGCTCCTCGGGCCGTGGTGCAGAATCGATGCCCTCTGCGAGAGGACCAGGAACCGCTGGGATTAGGTTGACAAACCAGGTTCAACTGAGCTTTATATGGCCCGCTACATGGAGAAACAGTCTCAAAAATGGCCTGTGCAGGAACCCTGATAATAGCCACAGTTTTGACAGTCTATAATGGTGTATCCGTCAAACTAGACACTAACCTTCTTGGCCAGGGAAGGTTCTTGTTGTCCTCATTTGCAGCACACATGAGGCAGGCATGGGTGACGTCCATGGTGGCTGAGAACTGTGAGGGAACCTCCGGCTTTGCTGAAAGCTGTGGATCAGGATCGGCGGCCATCTCGCGATGTGTCTAGCGATCGGATACCATCTCGCGCTTTGCTTCTCCTTCGAATGAATGGGTAGATTGTCTTAACATTGCAATCTCCCTCCAAACTGTCATCAGGCAGATAAAGACTCCCGATTTCCAGGTGAATACAGTGATATCTGGTATGTCCACGGGACTGAATCGGTGTGCGATATTCATAAACGCCGTGGTGATAATGGAGTCGTTGAAACCTGATCGTTCCACGAGCTGAATTAACTCGAAATCAAAGTCCTCAAACGGCTGATCTCTGCGCGCAAATGCAAAGAGACTCTCAGTGATAGACATTCTGATAACTGTTCGCGAACAAAAGCCTTTAAAAACAACGCTGCTAAACTCTAGTATGACGGTTCGTTCTGTTATGAGAGATAGTACGCAAGGTGTGCGAGTTCAAATGCAGAATAATGATTTATTGAAGGCTCAGAGTCAAAATGAGAGCGATCGTACACCGGAAGACACACTAACGTAGGCAAAGCAGAGGCAGAGTCGAAAACACAGCAAAAGGTCCAAAATACCATTCAACAGAGTCCTTGGGAAAAAGCAGAGGGGTAGACCAGGTCCAGGCAAATATAATCCACGAATAATCCAACCGAGAGAAAAACTAACACAAAAAACACGACTGAATAGCGAAATCAACAACGAAACGTGACAACCTCTAACACTGAGCGGCTTTTATGCCGGGGGATATCCGGGTGGAAGTGAACTGAGCTGTGGCAATGATTTCAACATAAAAGTCCGGGTTAGAAGATTACATGAATTCATAATAAAGGTCTGGGAGTGAGAAACAGGAAAACACACACAACAGAAGTCCTGGGCGTTGAAGTGCCCTCCAGTAGTCTGGATGGGCACATCCACCTGAATGTTACAATCACAATTTATAAGTAAGCAACAAAATGCAGGGAGTTTTGCACTACTGCAAAGAATCTAGCTTCTTTCTGACCATGCTCTGTCCATTTCTTTGTAAGTAAAAGCTGCTGAAAAAAGAACAATATTTACATATTTATTATTCTTTTTTTGCAATGCTGTACTCACTTTTTCTGAATATATTATATTTAACATTCATACAGAAATAATCTAAAAAATAATCTATCGTGGCATGATTATTCTACCTTGAAAAAAATAAATAAAATAAAATAAAAAATAAAATAAAAATCACACTCTGTTTTTCATTTTCTTTGTGAGACTGTAGCAATTTTACCTTTATTTATTTATTTGTTTGCTTAAACCTAATGGATTTACATGTAAATTAGCCCAGGGAAATATATTCCATTCAAATTCCACAACAATCTCACAACCATCTTTTTCTAATTGAGTGAACAATCATTTCCTTTCCATGCAAGTGGAGTAATGAGCTTTAAAACATGCACCACCTAGGAAGGAATTGTAAGTACGCAGTGTAGCATTGTTTAAAATTCATAAAAGGCAGCTTGCCTGACGCAATTCCTACAAGAGACTGATCATCCTATTAAAGCCTTTCTTCAGCATGCTGTGACTTTCAGGTTCTAAATTGGTGTCACTTTTACAAACATTTGAAAACATACAGTGTGGTAAAAATTCAAAGTCAACTCTGGGATTTCTATAATGATGTTTTAAGATTTATACCGAGGAAACCTTTGATTTATAAGAAACAGTAAAAGGCAGATAAACAGAATTTACTTTTAGTGAACAGTGAGTGATTTTCTGCTTTTATTTTGTTGTTTGAATCATATTCACTATGCAGACAGCAGATACATATTACTCTGCTGTCATTTAATACCAATCTGATGTGATTTCTTTACCAGCTGTTTAACTTAACAGATATAATGAGTATACTTTTGTGTGAGTGCAATAAGACACAAAAGAGAGTTAATACTCACATACCATGTTCCAGCTGCTGTTTCTGTGCTTGCTTCAAACGCATGCACTCTGAAAACAGCAAATCAGTTTGACACGATAATCAAAATCAAACATAATAAGAATACTTCTTTTTCAAGGGTCTTAGAAGCTTAAGATTGTATGTTTGACTGGCAGTGCTGAGCAAGATTTGTGTCTAATATAAAAGCTTGAGTAGAGGATTTGTCATGTCTGTCTCCACACAACCAAATCAACTTTTATTAAAAAAAAATATATATATATATTTTGTGTGTGTGTGTAGGTGGTCTAATTAAGAACGATTCAGAAGGGCTTTGAGCTATCTGAACTGCTTAAAAGTGTTTCCTTGAATTGTCTTCTCTAATGCCTCGTTTTTTTTCCAGCCCAGTCGCACGTTTTTTTTTCGTGGTACTGACACGATTCTTACTGAATCCAGCACGAAAAGATGCATCCAATCGAATTGTAGTTTTACGTTCGTGCTGGAGTTACGAAAATAATGAAATATTCCTGTCCCTGACACGAATAAATAGATTTCGTGCTGTGATATTGTCACGACCAGCCGTGCGACTGGGTTGTTTTTTTCCTATTACTTCCTAAAACACACATGTGCACTGCACCAGATTATACCTCATTAGTGCACACAGTGCTGTGCAGTACCTTGCAGCTTCTTTTCACAAACATTTGACACTGTCTTTTTTATTGTAGGA
Source organism: Enteromius thamalakanensis (assembly GCA_032357475.1). Classification (NCBI taxonomy): domain Eukaryota; kingdom Metazoa; phylum Chordata; class Actinopteri; order Cypriniformes; family Cyprinidae; genus Enteromius; species Enteromius thamalakanensis. Next base: position 7,440,119 of record JAUCMT010000160.1, on the reverse strand, counting down.
ACAAGTGATACGTATTTCAGTTTTTCTTTTTTAATAAATCTGCAAAAATGTCAACAATTCTGACTCTTCTGTCGATATGGGGTGCTGTGTGTACACTAATGAGGGAAAAAATGAACTTAAATGATTTTAGCAAATTACCGCAATATAACATTGAGTGAAAAATTTAAGGGGGTCTAAATACTTTCCATATACCCACAGTACATAAGAAGTGACTTTATTAAATGCCATATTCTCAAACAAAACTTTAAAACTAAACAAACATGTAAATCCTGATGAATGCTATATATTAAATGCTGATTGTTATATATGTAGGGAAATTGCTTTACTTGTAAGAAAACACTTTCAGACTGTTGGAACAAGATTAATAACATGTAATATGTAAATATATAAAATTTATTGAACTCACTACCATTGAGTCTCTACATCTTCCCATCTGTCTGTTCAAATCTCAATTAAAAACTCAGCAATGTTTCTACCACTGACTATTTAGTTTTTTCTCTCACTATTTGCTTCTGGTGACTTTTAGTATCTGTCAGTATGTTCAGTATGTTTGATATATATATGAGAAAGAATTTAAAAACGTTAAGTGTGGGTATATATATATATATATATATATATATATATATATATATATATAGTTACTGTATCATTACACAGAATTAATGATTTAATTAATGAATTAACTATAGCTATCAGCTATACTGATATTTTTATGAGAAATCTTAATCACTTCCTAAATATAATAAAGATCATTTGATTATCTCTTTCCAAATCTCCATTAAATAAAATGATGCATTTGATCTTGCTGGCAAACTCATGTAAATATGTGTGAATTCCTAATTTGTCGAATATGTCAAAAGCGTTGAAAAAGTCAGTTTACAGCAGTGTGCAAAGCTACTTGATGTGTCTGAATCTGCAAACCCTACTAATTGGTAAACTACAGGGGGGTATTTCCTTTTCATTCTCAACGGATCAGATGGTGTTTCATCACCACATGTGATTGCGTTTATGTACTTTCAGCCGTGGCAGAAACATGCTTCTAATTTACCCATAACCTTCAATGATGAGGGACAATCTTTCTGTCTTTGAAATAATTATTGGTTCTCTTCTCCTCTGACCTCCTGTGGTCAAGAAAGAAATTTCTGTTCAGCTCAAATGCTCCAGACAAACACCAGCAAACTTTTTACATACTTAATGCATTCAAACTAAATCTCAGATTTAACTTTCTCTGTAAATGTTAGGCCAGGACTGCACTGGGATCAGTGCAGTCAACTGCAAACATATGGACTAACGAGCTAATCACCGCCAGCTGGATCTCATTAGGTGAGCATGCATAAAAGCTAACCTCACCAGTGTATCAGTGGCGGTGATTAAGGTAACATCATCGAGGTAACACCTTCATCTCTGACCTTAAGCCTCACTGTGACTGCCATTGTTTTCTGCATGATTTCTTACCAATGTATCAAGTTTATGTCTCGAGTTTCCCAAGCTGTTTGGAGATCACTACTGTCCTACAAACAAAGGATTGGATCTACGAACAGAACTCCCTTACCAGGACCAACGATCACCTGCACTAATTCACAGCGCACTATTGCACGAAACCAACACTTGAGTTCACTCTTCAACTTACCTGTGTACGCTTACCTTTGCTACTTACCTGTCTTCGCAGTCCGTCGATTTTATGTCCTATTGCTACACGGAGCAACCTATAAAGGAAAGGAGATTACGTTATTCATGGATGAAAAATGGATTCTATGCTCTAAGGAGAAATGTCGACTTACCTGTGCACCACTGTAAGACTGTGAACTGCAATAGTAGCGCTGTTGGATTCCATTTCCCAAAGCTCTTCATATCAAAGACAATTCTGCACTTTCTTAATAAATTCATCTTAAACTTACCTTCTTGTCTCCTCCTCCTTGTGCTGAGCGTTACAGTAAAACTGTTTCACTATGTAAATACAGTAAGAGAGGCAGTGTATGTGTCACAGACACAGTAAGAGAGGCAGTGTTTGTGTCACAGACACGCCAGGCTCCACCATCATCCGATCACAACGCAGAAGAGTATTAACACAATCACCTGTCTCCTGGCGTTTCAAGCTAGCGGACCCATTCTCTGATAAGTCTAAGCTCTATTGACAATTACTTACCTTCCTACTTACCCTGTCATGAACGCAGCTGTTGCGACCCTGCTTCTCAGCGGGCAAGGGAGGCACGGAGACAGGAGTTCAAATAAACAAATAAACATTTAATTATAAATCCGAAGTACACAAGCTGACGAATACGCAGAGGTCAACGCAAAAAAAACCTTTCAACATAACTTCAACATCCCACATTAAACTCAAGACAGGGTGTGACATAAATACACAAACTAATCAAAGACAAAACTCCGGACACCTGTAAGACACAGCTGGCTGAGGATCAAACACTAATGACAGAGGTGAGGTTACAAACAAGGTAAAGCACATGGGGAGAACGAAATGTAAACAATACACAAAGAGCACATGGAACAAATGACAACATACACAGAAAACGCCTACGGTGTGACAATAACAAATATAAAAGAAAAAACAATAAATTTATTTTTGAAACAGCAATTGTTGTTATGACACCACTCAAAAATGGTCTAACCCTTCTGTCATTACTTACCCTTGTAAGACGTTCCAAACCCACAAGACCTTTGTTCATCTACGGTTGAAACATTGATGTCATACGGACTATTTTAACAATGTCTTTACCTTTCTGGACCTGGACGTTTAAGTTTCCCCTCTATGGAGGTGTCACGGAGGTTAGACGAGAGACGAATGGTCTGAACGAGTTCCCTTGTTGCGTGACAGAATACTCAAACGCGGAAGGAACGCGAGTGAGCAGGTTAACCACGCTATTTAGTCTGTGAACGCTCCGATAACGGAGTAGAGATTTCCACCAAGAAACACGCGTTCACACATGTACACAGACAGATATACAAACGCTCTGAAGAGCATGGATTGTACTCACATGAGACAAAGAGATGATGGGACCTGATGGGGAGAGTCATGAACTCAATGTCTGGTGCTAGACGATCACCAGCTTCCTGTTTATGTACCTGTGCAGGCAGCTGGAGCCGGAAGGTGACAGGGTTAATCCGGTGAGTAATTCTGTAGGGGCCGATGAAGCGTGCCGTGAGTTTCCTGGCAGAGCGAGTTTGATTCCAAAGCCGCCGACACCGGCGGACCAACTGTTGGGCGGACGGGACATCAACCTCCGGCTCTTGATGTTCGAACAACGGAGGCTGATACCCATAGCACACCTCGAAAGGACTGAGATTGGTGGCAGAGGAG
>JAUCMT010000160.1:7398373-7411406 GCA_032357475.1 Enteromius thamalakanensis | reverse complement strand
AGTAAATAGATTTTAATTCAACCCAAAAGGCTTATTACAAAGACGAAAACAAAGGACGTTTTTGCTATAATATTAGTTCGTTTAAGTTAGTTTTGTATATACATTTTGTTCGTTTTCATTAACTATAATAATCCTACATAGCACAGCACTTAATGGCTAAGATTGTTTTATTAGCTACACCAGAATTTGACCCATTAATTTGTCACCTAGCTTTCAGTAATTTCAGTATTTTTATGTACTGTATATTACAGACAAAATGTTACTAAAATAAGGGAACTAATTAATATAACATGGGAACAAACTGATAAAGTGAGGCCACAATTGAAATAAAACAAGGGAAAAATTTATGAAATGTAGTCACAAAAAACATCACGTAAATAAATTTTTTATTTATGGACACAATATTGTTTTTTTTTTTTACCCTGCACTTCACATGTGGGGTTTGATTTATAACTTGTGTGTATTTCCAGGTAAAAGAATACTATACATTTTGGCAATCGTGTTACAGTACACACTAAAGTGAGCCAGTAAAAATAAAAATGTAATAAAATTATGCCCAAAAAGCTTTGTTGTTTGCCTATTGGTTAAGGAATAGCTTACCCAAAAATGAAAATTCTGTCATCATTCACTCACCCTCAAGTACTTCCAAACCTGTATTGGGTGAATAATTCCTTTAAGATAATCCAAAAGTATGGATTCTCAATAAAGATCATAAAAACAAACAATTTCTTTATTTGAAATGACTCACTGCAACAATAATCCATTTTTATATATTCAGTTTGTCTATCTGTTTCAGTATCTATTAAAAGAAGCTGCATCTGGTGCTGTAAAGAACAGTCAAAGATACTACATTCTACATTTACATTCACAGTCAATTAGATTGTCAGCCCTTGTACATTAATCATAACTGTTATCGGTTGCGCTTAAATTTAAAAACACGTGAAGGAACAGATGCCACCACAGTGTTATTAGCAGCAGGCCTATGCGTTAATGAAGAGAGAGAAACCAGGCGCAGTCATGGTCTGATGGAGAATGGGACTGAAGCAGGTGGCGATCGCCTCTGTCCTGGAAAGAATAGTGAATGAGGCGGTTGTGATGTTCCCCCTGAGAGGACAGATGCCCGGGATAGAGAACGCTTCTCTGACTCCTGAAGCTTTCAAGGGCTTTGGCTGTACACCTCTGACAAGATAGTTTCGGTTTTCTTGTGATTAAGGATTGATTTAGAGATATACTATGTAATTTTTCATCTCTGTATGGCTTAAAATCAATATATTAATCTGTTGTTTAATGATCTGACAAAAGTTTACATTAAAGTCATTAAAATTTGCCATAAGAGTTGTTTTATAAGCTTAAATGTTAAATGATGAACTCATAGTTATTGAACGCTACATAGGGAAGGTTTTCTTTGCACAAAAGAAAAGTATTCTTGCAGCATCACAAAACTCAAGTTGATCCACCGTTTCAGTTGAATTGCTATGGAGGAACAGATGACTCTCTGATATCATCAAAAATATCTCAATTTGTGTTCTGAAGATGAACAAATATCTTATGAACTAACCCTTTAACAACGCTAACAATTCCAACACTGAGTTACCCCATTTAAACAGTTCAAGTCTGTGAGTACTGGTGGTGACAGACCGTCATTGTATCAGAGGGGAAGCAAAGAAAGTAATCTTTAGTCTGTGGAGAAACTTATATATACATACTCCAGTATACTTTTACCAGTATATAAACTGGAAATAAATGAAACTATGAAGACTCCGGTGAGGAGTATAAATAGAAAAGAGACACTCATATTTGTAAGTGTGTCAGTGGAAAATCAGTAGCTTACGTTACATTCTGCTGATGTTGTGTGGGAGGTGAGACTTGTCAGGGTTTAATGCACACACACACACACACACATACAGTATATATAGAGGGGTGTCAGGCTGTAGGGTGTGATTAGAACCCTGCCGGCAGCAGCTGTATCCGGCTCATCTTTCAGAGTGGGTGGAGTGCAGATACTCTCTCATTAGCCTGTCCCAGGGACACAAACACATGCAGGAAGTGGTGTCAGAACAAGCTGACTGCAAAAAGGTCGTGGTGAGCACCATCAGTGTCACAGTATATTAGCCTCAAATGGCTCCAGCTCGGCCCTTTACCTCACCCAGGTGCAATTGTGGTGAGCTGTGCTCATTTCTTTCTGCTCGATGATATGTATTTGAGTCATAGCCCACAACCGTTCCACGAAGCACCCATTTCTGCCCACAAAATGTTACTGAATAACTGGGAAATATCTTCGAATGTACTGCCCCTCTCTCTCTTGGCTTATAGTAACAGGAAGAAATTCATTCAGGGGTTCAGACTTTTTAATATCTAGGAGCTCCAATTTTGATAAACTGTCTTTCTAAAGCATATTTAATGTGCAGAAAAAATATATATTAATAGTTGCTGCTTACAATTTGACTGTTATGTTGTCATATAGTGTCAAACAATACATATCAAATAATTTGATTATAGAAATATTGTATGTTTATTCTATATATCATTAATGCATATATTGTTAAAGCATATCGACACTAAACTAAATCCTATTAAATTAATTTAAAAAACATTGTAATAAATAAATAAATGAATCACCTGCAATTATTCAGCGTCTAACATGCTGATTTATTGCTAAAATAGCTCAAATATAGTGGGCTTTTTTGGGGGATTCTTTGCTCAATAGAGAGTTTAGTACTTATTTGAAACTGTAATGATTAGTCCGTGTAGTGATGCGTTGGGCAGAGAGGAGAGGACGAGGGAACTCCGAATACAACATTTATTAAGAAAAACTAAATACAACAAAACAAAAGGCTGACGAGGCAGCAGCAACAACGTAAATCTACAACACAGAAAACACACATCTCGACACATTACTTAATATAACACCGAACAACTCAAACTCAAAAACAAAGGGCTTTAAATACACAGAAACTAATGAACAAAAGTGAAGGCAGCTGGAAAAACACAGGTGGACAAAATCAACTAATCAAAACATAATCAAAGGGAAAAAAAACAAATAAAGACAAGACTAGACTAAACCAAAAGTACAAAAACGGAACATGACAGAAACATTGCATCCATGCATTCATTGCATCCTTGCTGAGTACAAATGTATATATATATATATATATATACACACACACAATCACATTATTCTTACTTGTGTACCTATACAAAAGACACAAAATACAAACGTCTCTATCTATACAAGTTCAGAAGAGGAAAATAAGCTTTATTACAATACCAATAAACACCCAATAATGGAAAAATTGCTATATTTTATCAAATTAACCACACCACTTCAAGAAGAAGGATAAATTCAGTTATCACCTTCCAAGTATTCAAAGAAGTACTTCCAAATCTTTACGAAGAGGCTGTTCAGTTTTGACTGAACTATTTCTTTAAGGAAAGTTTGCTGCAAACAAGCAAAAATAGCCCAGCCGTTCATCTAAAGTAGACCGAGGCAAATGTGTTTAGAGATTACTTGAGGTTTACCAAACGTCTGAAATCGGAAGCCCAGCGAAGCTCTTTAAACCCAGGGAGAGCGATTGTGGAGTGGAACAATGTGTCTCAATAACACTCAGCTGTCAACGACTAGAGGCGATACGCCAAACACAGCTCAGCACGACAGATTTCACAGAGAGCAGTGACTACAGGAAGCGTGAAAACAGGTGAGACCAAAGAAATGAAATGTCATAGCGCATTAATGACTGATTCTTGTACTCTTCTGAGGATCTGCTAATACTTGACATGTTTATGTGTAAACTCTCATGTAATGTGGAAAAATCACATATTTAATATATTGTCTCCTATACAGCACTGAGATTAAAGGAATAGTTGACTCAAAAATGGAAATTTGATAAAAAAAATGTACTCACCCTTGGGCCATCCAAGCTGTAATTGAGTTTGTTGAGATTTTAATTTAGCATTTAACTTGCATACCAACATTGTCCAAACAGCTGACAAATGCATTAGTCAAAAAAATGTACTCGTTAATTGATGCACTCGTATGGATTACTTGTGGATTATTGTGGTGTTTTTATCAGCTGTTGGGTTCTGACAGCACTGAAGAGGATGCATTGGTGAGTAAGTGATGTAATGCTACGTTTCTCTAAAGCTGTTATATTGAAGGAAAAAAACTTCATATTGGATGGCTTGAAAATAAGCCCTTTTACGGTGAACTATTCCTTTAAGTACAGAGTAAATGGAGCATTTTGTGGCATCTAAGATTGTTCACACATTGTAATTAAATAACAGAGAGCTCTGTTAAAAGTTATTAAAGGGCATCCTCTGAGCGAACCCTAATTTTTCTGTACTATGTGCAATCAACTGAATAAGGCACAGCAACAAACAGGAACAAAAAGGTACTTTCTAATAGCACTATGCTATCTGAAACAGTCCAGACAGAGCTCTCTGTTCTCTAGCTGTGTCAGTTTTAGACCTGTGGGTTGTGATAGCCTGTAATTAGCCACAGTGACACAATCACGCTCTGCTATTGTCTATGCAATAACATTCTTCCAATGAGCCAAATATAAGCAGACAAACTATATGCTTGCTACTAACAGAAGGTTTATCTTTCTCTTTTAACCTGGCAAATGCCTACTGATAAGAAAAGCTCTTGAAAAAGCCCAGAATCTTTTGTGCTTCAGAAAGAGGGGGAAAAAACTATTTGTTTCAATATTGTTTTTATATACTGCAGTAAAATCCTCTCAAAAACTCAGATGTGCACCTTTTCATATTTTACCTTGCAATATCAACTGCAGAAAAGTTCATGCACATATGAATACCAGAACACAAAGAATACAAATAAACACCCATAGGGCTATATAGAGTAAAGCTTCAAAATTTTTTCGTTGACTTATTTAAAATTAATGTACACATGGTGGTATGGTCACAGCTAGAACCAGACTGCCCATTATATCTGTGGATTTAGTTTAATAACTCAGGAGTCTGTCCTAAATTATTGTTTATTTATACTATGACAATAACTGATTTGTTGGTTGATATTGTAAGATTTAATATAGTATGATTTTTTTTAATTAGATTAGTTTTGTTTGTTGATGAGTCTCCTATGTTCATCAAGGCTATATTTGATCCAAAAAAAAACCTATACTTTTTAAAATTGCCCTAATAATATTCAAAAAAATAAAAAATAATAATAATACATTTTGAAGAAAAATAAAACATAATAGGGGAAAATACATTTCAGTAGGAATTGCTGTAATTAATAATACAGTACTAATATACTAATTTGTCAAAATTGTCAGAAAATAACTTCCCTGTTAATCAAACACTTGACCTTGGTCATTTCATTTGATCTGAAGTACATTTTGTAAAAGCTTTTAAATTTGAAGTTGAAATTAAAAAAAAAAAAAAATGCTTTGAAAATATGTATTGGCAACAAGTATTCACAATATTTATCATATTTACAAAATATCCATTCCAAACCGCAATGGAGCAAAGATTTTTCTGTGGACAAAGGCACATCCGTTGTAATTATGACTTCAGTAAAGATTCTTGGCTAGGGCGATGTGTCTCTTCAGTCACCCAGGGAAGCTGATGTATTTACAGTTCACAGTGACAGCATTATGATTGAGGCTGAGAATGCACTCAGCACCTCTATTGACTTCTGCCCTTTCCTCATTCAGTTTTCTTCTTGTGTCTCACAGCCATCAGTTCTCCTGCGGGACCTCAGACCTTTCCTCTAAAGGTTGCTAGATTAATCACGCTTCTGATTCGGTTGTATTTCACACAAATCTGAACCACCCCCCCTCACCCTTCTATCTCTTTGCCTCCGCTCGGCAGCCGTCTTTATTTTGTCACTGTCCCCGTCTCCTGTTCTTTCGTCTTAATTATTGGTATCAGATATGACATTTTGTCTCAGAACAGGGATATTCTGTGTGAAATTACATTGGACCAAAGTCATACTAGAAGATAAACCTGCGGATAAGGATGATCTTTCAGTGCTGTCTGAGGACAGGAAGAGAGACTAATAACAGAAATTAAACTAAAAGTGATTTGCAATAATATAAATATATATATTCAAAGTATTTGAAAAGTGTCTCTCATTTTGTGCTCCATACAGGTTTAAAGGCCCAGATTTATTTCAAAAGAAGTCTGGAAAAGTCATAAACTTTAATAATATAATACTTTCTGTAGTATTCAGGATTTGTATACTGCATTGTGCTTTACTTGCAGACATAAGAGACTGAACAATGTACACTATTAATTCTGGAGGTCAGTATGGAAACTCAACCTGCAAATGTTAGGAGATGAATGACACATCTATGATGAGATCATCGTGTTGTTGTTGATTAGCATGGCTAGATTGAGTTGTCTAGGATTAATGCGAGTTTGTGCGTTGGTTTAAAAGGCGATATGTATGATAATACTGTAGAAACACTGATCACAGCCCCTTTGATTGGTTGACGAAATGGCAAAAGAGCGAGCTCAATTTTTTTTTCTCAAGTGGAGCAACAGCTTTTATTAGAGGCATATAAAGAATTTCAAACTAATAAAGACACCGGTAAACACAGCAAATGCTGCAAAAACCAGGAGTGAGGGCTGGCAAACAGTATCGAACAAATTAAATGCGTGCTGCCAATGTTACATGTTTTTTCCTTGATATATATAATATATATTATATCTCAAATCTTATTTGTAGTAATTGCTCTTTTTGTCATCTTTCATGTCAGAGCCAGCAGTGGGACCATGTGACAGATTTGAGAAAATTACCTCCAATTATATAGACACAATCGGGGAATAGAAAGTCATTATTATTAGACATACACAGACATTCTTTTCCCACGTGAGTCAGTCTGCGTCAGTCATGCTCTTTAACCAATCAGATGTGACCTTGCTGCCAGGTTTAAGCTTATGGCATTGAAGAACGAAATAATTCAAGATCAGGACAAATCCACAACAATCAAATCCATCTAACTGAATTAGCGACGTACTGTAAGAAGAACGGACCTCAGGTCACCTTGCATAAAAGGTCAAAAAACATTCATTTTCTAAATATGCATTTATTTATACTTTTTTGTTTAACAACTCCTAAACGCTTCATTTTTTCAATTTCATTTAAAGCAGTGTTTGTGAGCTTTTAACGCTCCAAAAGCAGCACCTAGTGGCAAAGAATGAATTTACATTTTTATTCAAACCCAACTAGAAATGATCAACAAGTGGGCGGGCAATATGCAAATATATTTTATTTTGACATTCACATGAAAGACTTGGGACTCGTTTTTAAAAAGATCATCATGTCTATGATTTAGCGTTGACTTTTTCTTTTGAGAGACAGTAACTTTACACATGGTGCACTTTAAGATGTAAAACTTTGCATTGCGTTTTCATTTACTGTGTTACACACTGCTTGAAATAAATACATAATAGGGGTACTTTAAAGATAGTTCACACAAAAAAAAAAAGTCTGTCACCATTTACTCACCCTCATGTAAGTTCAAACAGTTGCTGTTAGACATTGATTTCCAGAGTATGAAGGTAAATGTCTTCTTCAAATCTACTTTTTTTTAATCAAATAAAAATGGGGGGACAGGCACAAAAAAAAAGTTGTTTCCTGGTAATATCCAATTCAATTATCAATAAAAAAGCCAAAAACATAAACTGAATAGAGAAATGGGAAAACTCCTTTCACTGTAGATTATGTTGTATATAAATTAAAAAAAATAATAAAAATCTAATTAAAGCTCTGGCTCTTCACACCAACAAAGCTACAGACATGACTGAAGAATTTCCCAGAGAACCAAACAATTTCACAACTCCAATATCCAGTCCAGTTTGTCTGTAACAAATCTGTCTTGGTCAAATGGTTTAGGGCTGTCAGGGTTTTATTGTTCTTTTAAATGTTGTGTTAAGCAGTCAAGGTTTTTATTCTGTAAATCTGAGCTTGCCTCTAGCAGAACCTCAAGCCCAACGGCAGCAGTAATCCCAATAGTTTCCTAGCACTCTACCCCTCAGGCCAGAAACTGCATTAACAACAGTACTCAATACTGAAGTTCAAATGCTGAAGAAAACACAGCATGAGGTAGATGAAAGCAGACAAGGTATAGCCGACATGACATGGCAATTGCATCCCATTTGAATTTCATAATGTGACATATTTCCAAGTGAAACAAGATACACAATAACAACAAAAACAGCGTCATGAAAAGTTATGTAACAGATGAAGAGGATAAAGGGGATTGATGACATCAGGCAAAAAGAACATAATTTAAAAGACAGACTAAGATGTATGTTAATAAATAGTTTTTATGAAAGATTACAAAATTGATATCATTACTTGCAGCACTGTCATGTAAAATCTAGACCTGAAAGTGATTTTTAATGACTTTTAAGGATGATGGATACAAGAAAAAGACAAAGTAATGCATATTGAATAAGTCACTGCACTTAAGATTTCTCATTCTGCAGTGACTTTATAATAGACATACTGCCCTAACAGCAGAAATGACATTCACGATCCTCAGTCTCAGTATCATTAGTGCTCTTTTTGTAACACAGATACAAAGGGAAGCTTATAAAAAGTTATATATATATATATATATATATATATATATATAATGTCACCTAAAAGCTCAAATTAACAGTTTCAGATGAATGCTGGTCAGAAATCCTGACAAAACAGTTCTTCTTTAGTGCATTTGAATTAACATATTGTTGTAATCTATGCTTGGCCCTTGAAAGAACGTTCAAAAGTTTCCATTTAAATAAATGCTATTCATTTAATTCATCAAAGTATCCTGAAAGAAACGAATCACAGTCTCTATGCGTAAATTAAGCATAAATATTTTCTGTGTTTATTTGGAAATGTTATTTTAATAGGAAATTGTTTATTACACCATTTCTCAAAGCAATTTAGACGTTCCATTAAATTCTCATAAATGTCTTAAAAGTAAATTATATTTAATAACCTTACATTTTGTTATTAAACTCCTAACTCACTAAAGGTATTTTATTTCCTATCATGCTTATCCTCTTTATAGCAGTTCAAAATGGCATACCGAATCAAATGAGCCATCTGGCAAATGACAAAAACCATGGGAAAATATAGAGTATGTACCCATCTACAATATGTGACCCTGGATCACAATTTTTCTTTTATTGCAAAAATCATTAGGATATTAACTAAAGATCATGTTCCATAAAGATATTTTGTAAATTTACCAGCATAAATATATCAGAACTTAATTTTTGATATGCATTGCAAAGGATTCCATTTGAATAACTTTAACGGCGATCTTGTTTTGTGGTCCAAGGTCACATACAGTATAATGATGGATCTACTCGATCTTTAAAGTATCACTGCTCACATAAACAAACACGTTTTTAATAATTATAAATTGAATACCTTAAACGCATCTGCATAATTTAAGCTTACTGAATATTTCATCAGGGTATTTTTATGTAGAATGCCACATCTATAGATCTCTGCATCTGCTTTAATCTTGATACAAGCTACATAAATCTAAGATGACACATGCAGATTGTGGATACATAAACCCAGCATAGGCTCATCGCTTTCTTTTCTTTAGTCTTACACTTAAACAGTAATGTGCTCGCTTCTGCTGCTCTGCAATCTTCTCCCATTGTCGTCCTTGACAGAATGGAGCGAGAGCCTGAAAACATGCATTATTTGTAACGGATATCATTCCCTAATGGTGCCTGTACTCCCTCTGGCAGACCATAATGGACCGTTTTCCAGACTCTCTGAATCTCCTTCTGTCTCTTTGATAGTGACGGAATGGGGACGGCATGTCACCTGGGAAGAAACAAGAGGAACGAGCGGCCCTTCATTTACTTGTCAGGAAGCTGGCATTAGGGGTAGTTGACATGGTGTGCATACTGAAAATGGCACTCGCTGGCAGTTACAATGCAGCAAGAAAAGCCTACCCTTCGACCCAGGTGCACCACGACAACCGCATCACTGTTCAGAGCACAGAAAGTTGAATCGGCTGAAAAAACACTAAAATCAATCTGAGCTTGCTATTCTTAGCTGGTCTGTTCAGGTTCAGCTGAACACCAGATCAGGCTGGGAGCCCAGTTAAAGCTTCAGATTCTAGATGGGATGGCTTGTGCATGGGTAAATAATAACAGAATTTTTATTCTGGGTGAACTAAAGCAGTGGCACGTTTATCAATAGGTAAAGATAGTAATAGTATACTCCAAATCTAAGGAGAACAGACGCATGCTATATACATAATGTGCTCCCTTTGAGAGAAAATGACAAGTGAAACACAGAAAAGCACTCAGTACATGGTGATGACATACTGTTGCTTCTGCAGGGTCTCAACACCTGCACACCACCAATCTGTTTTTAGAAGTTTTCAGAGGAACTGAAAATTAATCAGTTATTATGATATAGGCTAAATATACTACTTTTATCAGCCATAAATGTAAAAACTGACTTTTTGACAATATGTTGCACATTTTTTTAAGTTTTTAGTTAAACAAATTTATCCAAAATGTCAGACATTATTATTTCAGGGTTGTCCACCAAATAATTGATATTCTTGATGCTGCTCTGCTACACTCCATTACGCTCTGCTGTCTGTGCGATTAGTATGACAGCAAGTTGAAAGTGTTACAGTATTAGGCTGGTCTGCCTCAGAGATCCAACAGTGCTCAGCAACATCAAAATGATTGAGATGGCCAATCAAAAAAAGGAGGCGGGTTTTACTGTTCACAGAATCTGAACATAAATTACAGTGTGGTGCGTTGGTTTTATTAAAGAAACAGGTAATAAGTAGCTACATTAAATATTTTATATCTGACAACTGTTTTATGATAGAAATATTAACCAACAGTTTTATCCATGTACTTTTTGAATTGATTTGTCTTAATTTTCCTAATTCTTATATAATATTTTGTTGTGCAATTTAATGCATTTTACACAATATAAGCAAAAGTATTAAATATTATTCACAAACAGTTCGAATGCATTATTCTATATTTCTTTATTATTTGACGTTTTCCTTCGTTTCATAATAATTCCTGAATCCCATCTTTCCCAATGTTCCAGACATGTTTTTACTGCATTGAATCACGGATAATATTTGCAGATTTTACCAGAAAAGAGGACATTTTAAATGTGTTTATCTTAAAAATATATTATTTTACAATGTCACACTAACTAATTAGAAAGTGCACATGTATATGACAGCCTCAAAGCTAACAGACATGGTATAACAGTCACGGAACTCCGGTTTTAATTTCACTGGGACTTTTAATGTTGTCTCAAAGCCATAATTTGTTGTGCAGGAACGTGAATGTAATTACCTCACTGGTCATTTGGGTCCACTGAGGTTGAGGCAGGAAAATGAATGTGGCACATTTACAGAGCAGCAGGCACTTTCTCTGATTGAGTTTAGCTTCATTCAGCATCACCACAAAGCCGAGCATTTGCATGCACTGTATTAGAAGCACTCCGTCAGTGTGAGAATCAATATCTTTGCTTACAGCCTATTTTGTGTTATCAAACCAGCAGTCCAGACTGGTACACACAGAGAGAATAGAAGGATAAAAGAGGTTTAATCTGAGATCTGCGGCTCAGCCTCGTGTCTCTGTTTTCCTGGCAAATCTGTGCAACAGCAGAGTGCTTGGAAGGGGCTAATCTCCACCCCACAGACTGGGAGGGGTGTGTTTGTGTGTGCGGCTTTACTTAGCTACAGTTTGGGATTCCTCAGAAGTCGGAAAAATCTGACATTACCTCTACCTGGGGACATCTTTAAATTGAAAAAGAAAAGTAAATGTATGTGAGGGTGACTGCATACAGTATATGTGCCCATGAAACATTTATCTAAAGGGGTAGTATACCCAAAATGAAAAATCACCAATTATTCTAATTTATTCATACACTAATTCATGTTGTTTCATACCTAAGACCTTCATTCATATTTGCAACACAAATTAAGATATTTTTTATTAATTCTAAAGGATCATGCTCAAGGCTCAGAAATGTATAAAGGACATCATAAAAATGATCCATGTGAATTCAGAGGTTCAATTGTAATTTTACAAAGCTACAAGAATACTTTTTGTGCACAAAGAAATCAAAATCATGACTTTATTCAACAATTCATCTCCTGCGCATCACCCTATAGTGCCATTTATGCAACATATGTACACAGATATGTTTGGATTGTTTGTACAAATCATGATATGTTTGATATGTTTGGACATATCAGCGTACATAGTTTGCATACATTGTTTACATACATGCAAGAGGGATTTGGTGAATAAAGTTTTTATTACTAATGTCAAGTTGACCTTGATTGTATTAGGACCTTTGATGTCTATGGGAAAGTTCTTAGAATTCATCAAAAATATCTTAATTTGATTGGTATGAAAACATATTTTATAGAAAAAACAACAAGAATGCAAGCCTACTGAACCCCAACCTTAACCTAACTGTCAGTAGAGAATATGTAGATTGTATGAAAATATACATAAGAGATTTTTTAAAAATTCATGCAAATTCATCAATTCACCAAAACAGATGGTTTTGTTTTATTGCACATTTCAGTGACTGAAAATAAAGAAATTGCTTATTTCAGAATGGCCATGTTAGATTTCTGACTCCTCAGTTTTATCGAAACTCAGTGGTGTGATGTGGGCCAGATCATTCAACATATCCCCAAATACAGAAAGAAAAATAGATTTTTTTAAAGGGACACTGGCCAAAATATCTGCACATATTTATATGAAATGCTGATTTACTGATTTAACATCAGTATTACTTTTTTAATTAATTTAATTATTTATTATTAGGAATGTTATATGTTACATATTTTACAATATGTTTTCAGACTACCCAGATATACAATAACTACAATATACTTGCGTGTATTTAACATTAATTTAACAAGATTACATGTAACATACAACCCTAGAAAAGCTAAGAAACATAGTTATTTCAAAGAAAAAACATCAAATTCAAACAAAATTTAAAATGCAATGCAGGGAATTCTGGGAATGTCAGTTTACGGTGTTT
>JAUCMT010000160.1:7378246-7398273 GCA_032357475.1 Enteromius thamalakanensis | reverse complement strand
TACTTCCTGGTCGGTGACGTCACCCGAGGGTGACGTCTCAGCACTTCGTTTGACGGTTTGCATAGCAGTTTCAGAGCATGGTCACGCTGGAGGCGTTCCCAAAGCGTTTTTGGACGCAGTTCGAGTTCCTGAAAAGGAACTACAATATACTTGCGTGTATTTAACATTAATTTAACAAGATTGCATGTAACATATAACCCTAGAAAAACTAAGAAACATAGTTATTTCAAATGCAGGGAATTCTGGGAATATCAGTTTATAGTGTTTCTGTTTCTGTTTTCAACATGTAAATGAAGATATTTTGTTGTATTTAGGATACGTTTACCTGATGAAATTTTTTTACTGATACTTTAATTTTCTTTACATTCTTAGTCAGCAGATTAATGTTTACTTTTACTAAGAGTGTAAAGATATAAATGCACTTACTTTTGCATACAAATATTTACTGTTACATCATTCTAACTGAAATACATGTGGCTGTATTCTCATAAGCAAACAGATCGATTCCTGAATCTAGTTTCATTTTATACACTTTATTTTTTTGCATACAGCCTTTAGTGCTAGTGGTGATACTATTGATTACTCTTTACATCTGATATGATAACCACATATTTATAATTCATAAGTGTCCCTTTCCTGAAATACAAACTTTTAGCAAATCTCTAAGATGACAAGCAGCTCATATACTCCAAAAAACTCATGTACATAGTCCAAAAAAAGTTGAATCGTGAGTCCTTCCCAGAAGGAACCCTCAAGCAAAGGTGATTTATTCCAACTTTCTGTAAACATAATTTAGATTATCATACTCTCTGACCCTTAGAATTAAACAGGCAGTTACTTGAATTACTAAAATGTGCTGCACAAACGGTTGAGGTCAGAGTAATGTGACCAGCAAAATGAAGGTAATTATATCACAAAAACAAATGCACCTGACACAAAACATTAACATCAGCAGAGCCTCTCTCGGTGGACACTAATTAGCAGAACATAACTTCAGGGCTATAAAAAGAGATGTTTTTCAAGTGGCTGTCCAAACTACACACTTGCATACGAACTGAAAAAAAAACTGATGTTCCAAAAAACAAAAGGGCTGCACGATATTCAAAATGAACACTATATGCAGTATTGCAATAATTTATGTGTGATACAATAGCCATAAATTAAAAACAAGTCAACTATGTAAAAACTAGTACAGATGCTCCAAAAAAGTTTTTTACAGACTAAACAGATTTAAATTCAGTAAATGTTTCATTATGTCCATGAGAGGATATTTCAATTGTTATGAAAATTTTGTTGCGAGTTCGAGTCCCGAAAGTCCTTTCCCGATCCTGTGCCCTGTCTCTCTACCGCTTCACTTCCTGTCAATACTGATCTTTCCTATCAAATGAAGGCAAAAAACAGATCTTAAAAAAGCAAAAAAGCCTCCGTCCTTGCATGAGTGAATTACAAAACACCTCAACCAACCAAAATGTTCTCTCACAGATAAAGAGTCTAGACCGTGGCTCAAAAAACAAGTCATTGATAATGAGAGCACAGGCTATGTTAAACACTGCTGTTATTGATGTTGCTCAGAGCTATTGGGAATCAGGGATAAGCGATTTGTCCCTTTGAGCTTGTCGCCCTGAATGCACAGAATACCAAAAGCATGAGAGGGGCCAAGAATCTGATTGTGACAAATGAAGGCGGTTTCAAGGTGTTCGCTGACATTCCCTTTGGTGCACCCCTATGTGCCCGGGCTGGCCCTTGCTGTATGCTCTCTGAATAAAGATCTGCTTCCTTATGGCTGAATTCAAATGAGGAAACAACTTTTTAAATGACTGCGCACTTTCATGCCCGCCTTCTGATGTGTTGTCACAACTTTCAGTCACTGTATAGTGTATATAATGCACTCCTTGATTAAATGATTAGTGATTAAACTCCATGTTTGCCTCTTAATTTTATATGGCTACAGATCTTCATATACTCCTCATTTACTCTTGGACTTTCTTGTCTTTCTTGACTTATACCAATTTTAAAAATGGCAATTAAAATCAGCCATGAAAAATTTTGATCAATGCTTCCCTACTACATCTGTTTATTTTATTACGCAATGCACTAATTCCGATCCAAAATTTCACGATTTTAATCCAGCCTCCAGTTTACGGCGGGAGGTGCCATTCCTGAGTTCAGTCCCAGAGCTTCAGTTGGTAGCGCCGATCCTGAATCCAGTTAATAGTTTATGGCCAGAAGAGTCGTTCCTGAATCCAGTTCATAGTTTACGTCAAGGAGAGCTGTTCCTGATTCCAGCCCTCAGATCACGGCCAGTAATGCTGATCCCGATTCCAGTCCCCAGATCACGGCCGGGAGTGCTGGTCCCGATTCCAGCCCCCAGATCACAGCCGGGAGTGCCGATCCCGATTTCAGCCCCTAAATCTCGGAAGATCCTGATTCCAGTCCCTAGTTTTCGGCCAGTAGAGCCGATCCCAGATCCAGTGTCTGAATCACAACCAGTAGAGCCGATCCCAGATCCAGTTCCTGAGTTACAGCCAGTAAAACCGATGCCAATTCCAGAGCCTCGATCAGGAGAGCCAATCCCAAATCCAGTTCCAGAGTCACGGCCAGGAGTGCAGTTTTTGATTCCAGTTCCTGTGTCTCAACCAAGAGAGCCGATTCCAGTTCCAGAGTCTCAACCAGGAGAGCCGATGCCAGTTCCAAAGTTTCAACAAGGAGAGCCGTCGGGGAAGCCTGGTATATCCCCGCCCACACATCCACCAGCACCGACATGGGCTGTGCGCCCTCCGACTATTCCTCCAACCTCCAAAACCAGAACTCCGCCTGGTTCCTTGGACCTGTCAGCTCCTCCATGGGCCCTAGCTCCCTTCTCTCCTGCGGTCCCCATCAGTCCTTCAGCTTCACCGGGCTCAATCGTCCCTCCAGCTCAGCCTTGGTTGATCGGAGACCATCCATCGCCTGGGGACTCCACTCCTTTGGCTGTGCCTTGTCTCTCCATCCCTGTGGCTCGGTCAGGCTCCTCTTATCCGTGTCTGTCGCTGGAACCGTATGTTCCGCCTTGGCCCACTGGATCCTCACCGTTGGCCCGGCTCTTCGGCCCCGTTGTCAGGACGCCGCAGCCAGTTCCTGTACTTATTGTCAGTCTTTAATTGTCTACATTGTTTCTACCCTGCATGTACCTTTGTTCCTGCCTGCCTGTATCATTAAATTTCCAGTTTATCTTCAAAGAAACCTGCCTGTTTCGTGATATGTGGGAGTACAACTGTGACAGGCGTCATATCATGCGATTTAAATTTTTCCTTTCTCTTTGCAATGTTACAAGCTGTAAGTTGTATTCACAACACAAGTATTAAAGTTTGTTTAGCGCATTTATGGAGGACAGACTCCTAAAACCTAGAAAGTCTATGCTGGTTGTGCACAGAGACTATAAAGTGGAGCAATTATAGCTCTGCAAGGACAGTTTGGCGCTTTTGACTCACAACCTTTAAGTAAGTTACATTTTCTTGATAAAAGAACCTGCTACTTACTATTACATAAATGTACAAACATGACAAGTTCAGACATAGGGAATACTAAAAGTTTATTTAAAAAAAAAAAAGATTGAGAATTAATATTTTATAATTAAAAAAACATTGTGTAGAATGATTCCATAAAGTATTCACCATATAGACTAGTCATTACAGCTTTTGTTACTTTTGTATTTTATTTGCCCCCAGCCTCCTTTTGAGACGCTGTTGCAAAGCCAGGCACATGCCATCACAAAGCCCCTAAAATGATCACGTGTCATTCTTACTGTCCTCTCCTCAGTGAGCAGAACTTTTAGTGGCAGCATGCAGGAAGAAATATCTGTGCTGCTCGGCGGTGTCCTTGAGCCAGACTGGATCTGACTCCTCCAAGCTTAATTACCTCAGAGCATCCATGCTGCAGAGCGCTTCTTTAACTACCCTCTTCCTCCACCCCCTCTCTCCTCTGGTTTTCTCCTATGATGTGGCACCCAGAGTGCTGTATGCTGTTTTGCTTTTGTATTATTTTCTTGTCTTGACTAAGCTATTGTAGTTTGCTCCTATAGGAGAGCTAAATGTTGTTTGTCACCATAGCACAAATCCAGTGTCGCTCTAACACAAATGAATGTTTTGGGAAAAGAACTCTTCTTATTCTTAATTACTTTCACTTTTACACAGGATCATTTGGGGTTTTTTTGGCCAGTGTGATTTCCCCGCCAACTACCACATACTTTAATGTCATCCCAACAGTTTTATGAATTGTTGGTTGGTAAAATATTTATTAATATATATATATATATTATACATTACAAGGAATATGATACAATGCACTTGACCTGACCGTTCTCAGCGTAAACAATAAACGGAAGTTAATATCTACCATGGTTTTTACCATTTTTCAGGACTCATTAAAACATTTTAAGATTATAACTAGGGACCACCAATAGAATTAAACTAAGCAAACATTATTCTAAGATTTCTCAAAAGTATTTTTTTGTTTATGTATTAAACTTTTTTAATGAGAAAAACATTACTTGGTGCACCTTTATTCAGGAAATTATTTTGTTAAATGAAGGCTCTGGAGACGAATCTTGCAATTCTGTAAACAAAACATCCTAGCAGGAACAACGTATATACCCAGTTCAGTTGTTAAGTATAATTAAAAACTTTATTAATAGAGGGATTACTGCATAGCTTCTGCAGACCTAATTACAATTCTTGTAACCCCAAATGAGTTTATTGTCGCTGACACAATTTCAGTACACTGTCAAGAGTTCATTCAGGGAGCCAGTCATTAAATCCCTGATGCAGAACCAAACTTTAAAATGCCAATGTAAATTGAACAGAGTTTAGCTTTATACAAATTAGCAGCATTTTAATAAAAATGACTCTTATGTTCACCTACTGTAAGCTGCATTTAAATTTGGCAACACTTTACAATCCAGGTGCATAAATGAAATAGTGGTTAACTAATGCACAGATAAGCCTGAGTTCATGTATAACTTAGAAAACGGTTTATCAATGATTACTGCATCAGCAACTAATAAACATTCCATATGATTCATAGGTTAAATAATCAATTAATTGTTGTTAGTTAAATATGTGATTAGGGAATTAATACATTTCTAACACATTTAACTAATAGTAATTGGATTTGATTGATTGCTTAATTTATGAATCATATACAGTAGAATGCTCATTTGTTGATGATGCAATTATTATTAATGAGTGGTTTAGTTCTTCATGAGTAAAACATTGACTCATGTTTATTAGTACATTAGTTAAGCATGAATTAAAGCATATTAGTGCCACGATATTGTAAAGTGTTGCCGTTAATTTCTTTTAAAATTAAAATTAAAAAGACTAACCCAAATGTTTGAAAGTTATCTATTTTATACATACAGCTCAAAGCAAATTGATAAGAGCATCAGACAGGAGTGTTATATTCGGAAAACCCCACCTGAGACACCACAGACACCAGCTTCAGCCCATGCTTCACTCTGCCACGTATTAAGAATTAACACGGCTCATCTTTCTATTGATTTGCTGGCCATGAATTGCTGGTCCAGCTTTGATGTCATTCTAATGTCACTGTATGAAAGATTCCAGATAAAATTATGGAAGCTTTGGTACATAAGCTTGTTATTTCAGAGGATTACCCAGACTGAAGCTGAACGATCGTTTTCATTTTCTGTCACAAAAACTGGATTACCTCTTTACAATTCTCCCCCCTTCCCCTGCAAAATCTAGAACTCATATTTGATTTCCTATAGCAGCCATGAACTCTCTGCAGTCTGCAAAAATAAAGACATAAAGTGTGCATGTGTAAAGAAATAGGATTTTCAAATAGGAAATAACACTTTTCAAAATATTTCTACATCCTAATTAGTATTGTATTGGAAAATTCAGCATTCTTTCACAGTTAAGTAAATTAACACTGTTTTCTTATGAATAAACACCTTCCTCACCTGGTGTTATTGATTTAGGATCTGTGGAGCTGTGGATTTTAGAAAAGACATTGACATGCCCAATTCCACACAAACTATTTCAGATGCCAGATTTATTTCGGCTGAATTCAATCCAGTAGAAATTTATAATAAATTTCTATGAATGCTTCCAACACAATTTTCCTCAATCGTCAAACCTTCTTCCTATTTCAAAGATCAGCTTGTCAAAGTATGAATCCTTTACTCTAATCACCTCACATTTTAATCATTCTGTTCCATTTAATGTTGAATCTCACAAGGGAAATGTTGCTGTAGTGGCATTTAACCATCAAAATGAACTCTTGTATTTGCATATATTGGATAAAATGATTAAATGTAACATTTTAGCTAACACATGTGATTAAAGGATTAGTTCTCCAAAAAGGAAAAGGTAAATGAGTTTGTTTCTTCATCTGAACAGATATGGAGATATTTAGCATTACATCACTTGCTTTCATTCACCGATAGATTCTTTGCAGTCAGAATGAGACTCCAAACAGCTGATAAAGACCATAAGCATAAGCAATCCATAAGCAATCCTCACCACTCCAGTCCATCAATTCATGTTTTGTAAAGCAAAAAGCTGGGTGTTGTAGTGCAAAACAAATGCATCAAGATGTTTTTAGCTTCAAATGAGCACTCCATTATATTGCAGCCTCAATTGAAAAAGTCACCTTATCTGAATCAGGAGAGAAATATGCACATAATGAATGATTCAGATTCTCATAATCCTTCCTAGACAAAGTTTTAAGAAAGCTCCAAAATTGCACCCAACTCCAAACATTCACTTTTTAGTTTTTGTTTAAACGGATCAGTTTTGCCGCTCAACTGATTTGTTTAAATGCAAAAGTGTGAAGGCAGTATGAATAAATATACATAATTTGCAGCTCATCTCTGTATTTGTGTACAGTGATGACAGAGGATGGTGTTCTGCGTGCTAGTAAGGTTTGATGGCCTTGGGCTGTGCAGAGCGCTGTGACGCCGATCCCCTCTCCTGCGAGCGGGAGATAATCCTGATGCATGCTGGAGACCTGGATGATTCCACAGCCCTGCAGAGCTGGACCGCAGCCCGAACACAAACTCACACACAAACATACCATCATCAAGAATGTCAAAAATACGCTGATAAACTGTATACGTGTATAGCGCACACTGTCTTTCACATGCATTTGCGTAAATCAAATACGAACAAACAAACAAAACTGTTCCCACATGCACAAAATTCTTCACGATGACAGGGTGAAATACTTGCCGTCTGAATGGGAATATAACACCGCTGTCTGTGCATCTGCCATTGCCGCTACATGAGGTGCCACAGCACGATTCTCATAAGAGATTTGTGTGTGTGGGAAGCCGAAAGCCAACAGTGATGGTTCCTCCTTACCTCATTACACAAAAAAAACCAGTCAACAGGACAACAATACCACCGCTGATATATTCTCCTATTTTCAGCTCTATTCTGCATCTCTGGCTCCTTCGTATATATTTATTTATTTTCATTTTATAGCCTCTGTGACATTTACTCTCTAGCTCCTGCCTGGTATGATTGTGATTTGTGTGTAATTACAGAAAATATGTGACCCGAAATTGGTCTTTTCCACAAATGTAACCTAAAACGGACAATCTCTCTCTGATATTAATAGTTTAATCTGATTACTTCCCCCAAATGTTCCGGTAATTGATTTGAAACTTAATATCTCGCATGGAATTGATCTATGCTCAGTCTCTGTGATGCTGCCCTCCAGAAACTGTGTCAGTGTAGCCCTCAAAAACCATAATCGATAACAGAGAGGAATTTAATCCAACAATCTATAAAACATCTTGAGCAGGACTGGAATCGATAGTCCTCCAGTTGCATTAGAGGTTATACCACATAACGGTTCCAAACCGCTGAAATGAACGCAGGCGAACATGGACCAGAGCAATCAACTGCTTCAATCCGCCAGTTTGTTAATCAATAAATACACCTAATTACATTATCAAGGCCTGTGAAATTGCAATAACTGCAACATCAGACCAACGATTCGCCAGTGGTCCTGATCCATGATTATGAAAAACCTTTATGTACTCCTCTGGACAAACATGACTGGATGGATGCAATAAGAAACTGTAACCATAGAAACTGATGAAATGCTCTGCAAAATGTTAATTACTAACTGGCACCTGGGTTTGGCTGTTTTATGATTTATTTAGTCAACATAGTTCAGAAGTCGAAAAAGCTGAGGAAGTGTCCCTCTTGATCATTTTATAAACCGCTCTCTTGGAAGATTCAGAAAAATGAATCGTTTGGACCTTCAACAGATATATGGAGAAAATCCTGGAATGTTTTTTCTTAGAAACCTTAGTTTCTTTGTGACTGAAGAAAGAAAGACAAAAACATCTTGGGTCACATGGGGTGAGTAAATTATTAGGAATTTTTTACTCTGGAATTGAACTTCATTTATCATCATATTCTTGGGAAATCATGATGATTTCTGCCAAAGACAAATTAGGATGAACGATTAATGATTAATTCTCCACTCAACTGCATCTCAACACAGTCGTTCATATGTTTCAGGAAACAGATCATCTCTCAAGCAGTTCATCTCTCAAATCACTACCTCAACCCAAGTCATTCGTTCTCTTGATATGTGACAGCCGAACAGGCTCTGATAAGTACACAGAAAAGATTACAGTTGACCTCTCTAGTCCGGAAGGTTGTTTTCCTCAACACAAACTTGCCTTCTACGTGTAGATCTAAAATATCATAGCCACAGTAAAATATAACAACTGACTGTTTTCTACTAATCAACTGATCTATCAAATCTGCATAAAAGGAAGTTGAAATAAGATGGTTACATCAACAAATGCCTTTTTTATATCAGTTTTACATTTAACACTAACAGGTAGGTTTAGGGTTGTTTTTGGTGTATGTCGTATTTCCAACATGATAGAGCATTAATTCATTAGATGATTGAATGATCAATGATTATTAGATCTTTAGATCATAAGATCATTGAATTGCGCGCAAATGACATATCAGCCGCGAATGGTTTTGAAATGAGCTCATGGCTCCCGTTTCTTCGCACGTACAGTAGATCAGTGCGCACCACTGATGCTGGCGCGTGCCGTAAATCACATACACGATGTGAACAACGCCCCTTTTCAGAAAAGCACTTCTAAAACAGGGGGGTGTTGTGACCCTTTAAGTGACAGTCCCTGAAAAGTTAACACAAAAAATACAGCAACATGTACCTACTGTATATCAATTAACATAATGTGTTTCACCTGAGTTTTAGTGCCACTCAGTGGTAATTGCCCTTTAAAACTGTGGCAAACCATGCAGTAAGGAACGTAAGAAAAGGTGCGCAGAGGTATGCATGTTTATGAGACCAGGTTGCAGAAAAATCTATATCAGAAGTTTAAACTACTATGGTTTAAAGCTCATGATTTCAGTGAAAACTAGCTGTAAAGGCACATCCCTATTCTGTAAAATGGGGCAGGAAGCAGCAGCTCATTTGTATTTAGAGAAATGTACAAAAACAGCATTTTTCTTATTCCACTCAGAATGGCCATTTTCAAAATTATCTGTGGGGTATTTTAGACTGAAACTTCCCAGACACATTCTGGGACATACTATATTACAAATTGTAAAATTGGGCATAAAAGGTCTCCTTTAAATACACTACAGCATGGTTAAACTGGACTGCAGATGTTTAGTGAACTGGTGTGTTTATGATCAAATATAGTCACGCAAATGTGAAAACACTTTCAGCATGACATATTCAACCATTGTGATCAACAGATGCCATCCTTTTACAGGAAACATAATCTGTTTCCTGTAAAAAGGCTCAAAATACCTTATATAGATACAAGCTAGAGCTTCAATAAACAAAAATTTAGTACATAACGTTAGTTCTTCTGTCTCCACAAGTTGAGTTTTAACTTTGTGTATTCTTAGTCATTAAATTTTAAAGTCCTTTCTGAGCCAAATTAACCTGCCAAGTGTAAAGCATCACACCAGATGGACACAGACGGATCCTGCAGCGTTTGGTGCATCTGCTCAATTGAGCTTCAGACGAAACGTCACACTGAGGTCGTTCATTACTCACACTCGTCACTCATGTATCCAGAACCCAGATTTAGACAGATCTGACGTACATAGGCAGATGACAGGCCATAAAATTGGAGAAACTGGACAACCCTCCACATGCCTGTTCCCAGGACTTAACAATAGGATTCGTGTTCATTTTCACAAGCTGTCAGAAGCGCAGACAGGAGCAACAGCACCTCTCTCATTTCAAAATGTGAAAGTGAACTTACCTACAGTACGAGTGAAAAACTTAAATATCTGAAGAGCAGAACTAGTTGCTCAAGCAGAACATCAATCTTGTAAAAGCTGACAAGCAAGTGCTGGTTAATATCCTTTGCTGTAGCATTTTATAATCAGGAAATGATATCATACTATCTAGTTCATAAGGGGAGAGAATAAATCATTACTCCTTGTCTATTCCAATCATAGAACCAGATTTCAAGGCATGACAAAAGCTTTCCGTTCTATGCTTTCTTAGCTTTTTTGATCCTAACCTGCCACCATATATATCTCAAAATTTAGCATCACTCATCACGTACATATAGCATCTAAGGAACTGTCCTTAAGACACTTATGGTTTATAGGCGGTAGGCAAAAAATAAATTAATCAGAGTTATAATAATTTAGGACATATAGCTGACTGAAAAACACTAGAAGAAATAAACATAATTCATGTTAATAGAAATTATTTTCTACAGATGAGTTAATTATATCTAATGCTATAACAGGCCAGTTCAGTTATATTTTGAAATAGCCTATACTTAAATACCCCTATAGTGTGTAAATAAATAAAAATAAATGACATAACATCAGCTCCCATTCACCCTGTTTCCTTTTTAGATAATAATAGCTATAATAGATAAGAATAGCTACTCCTTTTAAAGTTCAAGTGCATGATTTGGTTCAAAGAGCTGTCCTTGGAAATATAAAGTTCATTACTGCTCTGAGGTCAAGTTGATCACGCTGATAAAGTTTTGATACATTAAATTAAAGCAAACAAGTGTGGTTCTGTTTTGGAAAATAAATTAGGTAGCGGAAGACACAACCAAGATGCAATACAATTTTATCTATTTTCATTTATAACACTGAACAAATATACAGTATTCACACTTGTAGCTGTATTATGAAATACATCAATTCTGTTAAATTCATTAAATTATGCTATTATTTTTTACTAATTTGCTTTCCA
Source organism: Enteromius thamalakanensis (assembly GCA_032357475.1). Taxonomy (NCBI): domain Eukaryota; kingdom Metazoa; phylum Chordata; class Actinopteri; order Cypriniformes; family Cyprinidae; genus Enteromius; species Enteromius thamalakanensis. Next base: position 7,387,032 of record JAUCMT010000160.1, on the reverse strand, counting down.
TTTCAATGGTTTATAAAAGTTTTCTCCTCCGTACACAAGATTAAAAAGGAAATTGCATTTTCAGTGCCTGTGAACGGCAATTCTTAAAATTAATGTAGAAGAGAATAGACAGACATAGAGCTTTAAAATAAGATGTTTATAGAGAGGCTGCGGTCACAGAAGTCATTAAAACTTCATCAAACACTCAAGTGAAGAAGAAAGGCTTTTTCTGATGCACCAGAGTGACAGTGGAGTTTGTCACGATGACTGAAAAATCGAGTAGTATTTATACTGATACTAATAATCTTATAGGAATAGTTCACCAAAAAAATTAAAATTCTGTTATCATTTACTCTCAAGTATTTCCAAATCTGTATGAATTTCTTTGTTCAGCCAAATAAAAAGAAAGATAATTTGAAGAACATTTGTGACCAGGGTGTTTTGGGTCACCACTGACTTCCATAGTACTTTTTTTCCTATGGAAGTCAATGGTGACCCAAAACAGCCTGGTTACAACTTTTTTTAAATATATTTTTTCATACATTCATTTTACAAATTCATACAGCTTTGGAACTACTTTAGGGTGAGTAAATGATGACAGAATTTTCATTTTTGGGTGAACTTTTCCTTTAATAGACATTACAAAGAAACAAGATCTCAGACATAATGTAAATATTCATAGCATAAAAAGCTTTATCATGGTATATATATGTATATATATATATTAATTGAAGCATTACTTTAAAACCCAATTAGTTGCCTTGGTGCTTGGCAGCATATTCGTTATAATTATCGATTATATATTATCGATATAATTATAATTATCTCAGTTACGTACCGTAACCCCCGTTCCCCAGGTCCCTGGGCCCCCAGCGATGAGTCGAGGCTGTGGCAGGGGGACATAATGTCTCTGTTCCCTCCATCAGGGAACGGGGGTTACAGAACGTAACCGAGACGTTCCCTGTCTGTCACTATGACGTTATGTCGTGACGACAGACTGGGGTCCATATGGAAAATGCCACAGTCAAGGCCCTGTCACAACCAACAGCACTACAATTCGCTCTGACAGGCAAGCGTGTCGACGATTGCTGCGCAAGGTCATAACCTTCCCAACGCTCCAGTGCAATCTCGCTTACTGTGATACCTGCAGGGATCAACTGTAGCCCCTTGCAACTGGTGGGAGCCAAACTGTGCATTCCTGAGCTAGAGAATAGTTTAAACTCTAGAGAAGGGATTTCAACCTTCACGAGGACTGCTTTAGAGACTAGTTTACCATCTGGGAAACATTCTCGTGGATTCCACTTTGCAAGAGATTACCCGTGGGGAATCAGGCATGCGGCCACCTATCCCAGTACAGGGGCTGACCTTCTGGGCTAAGCAATCACCTGGATACTGGGCCTAGCGTCAGACTGCTCCGCCCCAGTCTTTGCGCAAAAGAGGAGACACGACTGGGAGAGTAAAGGGGCTCGCATCCCCTGTTAGGGTAAATGGAGCAGCAAGCAGGACACCAAGCGGCCTGATCTAGACAGGGCTCTTGCCGAAGTTATGGTTTTAACCACCGTTGGTGGAAGAACACTCAGGTCTACCGCGTCCCATCCAGGAGCCACACATGTAGGTTCCACAGGTCCGGACGCAGGTTCCACAGGGTACCATACCCCTGAGAGAGGAGATCCTGCCTCAGAGGTATGCGCCAAGGAGGAGCTGTCACGAGGAGCATGAGTTCCGTGAACCAGGTCCGGGTGGGCCAGTATGGTCTGTGAATGGTCTGTGCGAGCAGGCTCACTGGGGGGAAGGCGTACTTTCGAAGGCATTGTGGCCAGCTGTGTGCCAGTGCATCCGTGTTGAGGGTCCCCTCGGTGCAAGAATAAAACCACTGGCAGTGGGAGGACTTATGGGAGGCAAACAGGTGTACTTGTGCTTCCCCGAATCGACTCCAGATCAGTTGAACCTTCTTGGGATGGAGACGCCACTCTCCCTGGTAGGTAAGCGCATCGGATGCACGATTGAGCTCCCCCGGGATGTGAACAGCATGCAAGGATTTGAACCGGTGCTGGCTCCAAAGAAGGAGATGGCGAACAAGCTGATTCATGCGACGTGATCATATACTCCCCTGCTGGTTGATATACACCTCAGTCACATCGTTGTCCGTCTGGACTAACACATGCTGGCCCTACGCCGCTGGGTTAAGTGCACTGCTAGCTCTAGGCAGTTGATATGCCAAAACAGCTGGGGCCCTGTCCAGGGTTCTGAAGCTGCTTGCCAGCCCACACTGGAGGCATCTGTCATGATGACAGTGTTCCGGGACACCTGGCCCAGGGGCACTCCGGCCCGCAAGAACACAGGGTCTTTCCAGGGACTGAGTGATGCGACGACACTCCGGGCTAATAACCACTTGGAGTGGGCCGCGGCGCCATGTCCATCTCGGGACCTGGGAGTTCAGCCAGTGCTGTAGTGGTCTCATATGGAGTAATCCCAGCGGCGTTACAGCGGCTGCGTATATGGCACAGAAGCCTCTGAAATTGCTTTAGTGGCACCACTCTCCTGCTTTTGAGGGAATTCAGGCAGGCCAGCACTGACTGAGTGCGTTCCTCTGTGAGGCGCGCTGTCATACTCACCGAGTCTAACTCCCAGTTAGTCAACTCTTTCCCACTTGACCTGAAGCCCCAACTGGCTGAGGTGCTGAAGCACCAACTCCCTGTGATCGCACAACTGCTCTCGCGAATGGGCCATAATGAGCCAGTTGTTGAGGTAGTTAAGGATCCGGACACCCACTTATCTTAACGGGGCAAGGGCACCCTCCACGACCTTCGTAAAGACTCATGGTGACAGGGAGAGCCCAAAGGGGAGAAACCTGTACTGCCATGCTTGACCCTCGAAAACAAACAAGTTGAAACAACCTGTGTCGAGGGAGAATCGAGACATGGAAGTTAGCGTCCTTCACTTCGACCGCAGTGAACCAATCCTGGAGCTAAACGCATTTAATAATGCGTTTCTGCGTCAACATTCTGAACAGCAGCCTGTGTAAGGCACGGTTCAGAACTCGCAGCTCCAAGATGGGACGGAGGCCACCACCCTTCTTTGGCACAATGAAGTAAGGGGTGTTAAACCCTGACTTTAACTCGGCTGGAGGGAACGGCTCTATTGCATCCTTTGCCAGTACAGTACTCCTCGCGCAGTACAGAGGCATCTCGGGGATGTGTGCAGCGGTGAGCAGGGCAGTCGTGTTGAGCAGAGGGTTTCCCGTACTGACTCGACACAGTGCCACTGCCCGTGTCCCCGGAGGGACTGGCCGAAAGTCCGGTGGGAAGCAGTGCGTCCCTGAACCGTGACTTTCTGGCCGCTGGCGATGAGAGGTGCTGTGGGCGAAAGTGAGGCAGCCGTTGACTGCTCACCATCAGGCCACGACCACCTGGGCCCAGAGAGGGACAAGGTCCTGAGGCCTGTGGCGGAATGCCAACAAAAGGAACCCAAAGATTCTCCACCTGGCCCTCCTCGGGTGGAGGGAGCAGTGTGGTCGCTATCTCCCAAGAACAAGCCTCTCGCCTCTCCGTCATAGTGATAACGTCATAGTGATTGACAGACAGGGAACCTGCTCTATGCATCTAACAGAACATTAAGATTTAAATGAAAACAAGCAGCAGAGGGATCAAAACTATTACCAACTACAAAAGAAACTACTGAAGCTGGTTTTATTTTCTAAGAGCAAGCCAGATTTACTGAATTTGTCTGGTGGATTGGTGGTCCGACAAAAAATAAAAAATAAAAAAAATGTCAAGAGAAAGCTCATCCAGCCATGAAATTGATTCTGTAATAACAAACAAGGGGGATCTGTTTCTCTCTCCTGTTAATCAAATCATTTCAGAGAAGATGAAAGTAAAATCATTAGCTTCCAGCATTACATTACATTTGCTTACCAACCTGTTGTCTCATTAACCCTGAAAACTGTTCAATAGCTAATTAAGGCAATTACTCTGAGCATGACACAACACTTAATCAAGAGTGACGGAATCATCCATATTGGTAGCTTCATTATCAGCGGCAGCTCTTGGTTGGAGTCTTAATACCATGACTGTGATAAAACCAAGTACAAATGAATCCTGCTTAGCTTTAGGCCAAACAAGCGGGAGATGAAATTTTGGAACGTATCTAAATATGCATCCAATAAGATGTAACCTAATTTTCTAGCTGCCAGTGCATAATCTGAACATAATTACTTTAAATTCCTCTACTAGGACATCAAAAGCTGTATTTGCAAAGAAAATGCATCTGAATTAAGTTCAAACATCCCTGTCTGTGGTCCTGAAGAATCTAGTGCCGTCTTTGTATCTTCTAGTACTATCTCTGCCTGCTGTGGTCTGACACCTCTTGGTCAGTGCTTCCTCTGAGAGCACAGTGTGACAGACACCACTCAGGGAGCCTTGTTACACTGAGAGTATTGATTTTTTTCCCCTCTGTCTCATCAAGCCGCTCTCGCCAGGACTTGAACTCAGCATTGCCCTTCATACAACAACTCAGTGCACAACAACTCCAAATGTGTGCTGCTACACCAGTGCTACAATTTTTCACATATAAGCGCTAACCAAAAGTTACCACTGTTTTAGGACATAGAACCATTTTTGGAATGCATATGCTAAATCTGTTAAATCAATAAATGTAATTTTAGCTACGGTTGGGTACCGGTACCAGTATAGCACCAGTACCTAAGTAACCGGTATGTACCGAACCAAATCAAAACGCGGACTCATTTCGGTGCCGTGACTGAACGAAAAAACCTAACAAATCTAAGGCGCAAAAACTTTTCCATTAATAAGCGAGCTTACTACTAATGCTGGCACACATAGTAAATCATTTCCACGAGTGGAAAACAGATATAGTCACATTTGATGCCTGTTATATGATGATTTATTCACTTGAGACATGGCATTGAATCATATTTTAGTTACTGTTTCATAAGCTTATTTTATTATTTATTTATTGTTGATTTTGTCTTTATTTAATGTAATTTAATGTATTGTTCAAAGAGTAAATCTTTTTCAGATACTTTATTAATAGTCTTTTTAAACCTTTCATGCTATTTCATGGTAAATCATTCAAGTGAACAGTTGTACAGTTTCATATGTATTTGTATATTAAAATGAATAGTTTTGTATCCCTCTGCGTTGTTTTTATTTGTTCTGTTTGGAAGATAACTGAGCCTTTAAATCTCCTTTGTAATAGATATGATTATAAATCAAGAACAAGGCATTTATAGCTGTATTTATAAACTGCTTACTAATGACTATTAATGTTGAAACAATGCTTTCTAAAGGATGAACTGACTGTTTACTAATGATTCATAGCGTGTAGTTATTATCAAGAGTTACCAATTTTATTTTTTAGGTATTGCTTCAGGCACCGTTTAGGCACCGGAACCATTAAAAAAAAAAATTGATTTGGCATCGAACGAACCCTAAATGATACCCAACCCTAATTTTGGAACACTTCAATGTGCCATGTCATTACTTTAAAAAGCAACATTGGGCAAGGCAAGGCAAGTTTATTCATATAGCACATTTTATACACAGAGGTAATTCAAAGTGCTTTACATAAAAGGAAGTAGGATAATTATAAAAACAATAAAACAATAGTTACAAAAAAGGAAGTAGAAACAATCATAAAAAGAAATGATTACAACAATAGATCAAAATATGTAAAATGTAAAGCACAGTGCTCATTCAGTAAATGCACAGCTAAACAGAGTTTTGAGACTAGTTTTCAGCTAATGTTTTAGAACCTTTGATCTCTTCTGGAAGCTGGTTCCAACTACAGGCAGCATAACAGCTAAAAGCGGATTCCCCTTGTTTTGTGTGAACCCTTGGTTTTTCTAACTGATTTTTATATTCAGTGAGCATATCTGCAATGTATTTTGGTCCTAGGCCATTGAGTGTTTTATAAATGAGTAAAAGTACTTTAAAATCAATTCTACATATAACTGGAAGCCAGTGTAGGGACCTGAGGACTGGTGTGATATGCTCAAATTTTCTGGTTCTAGTTAGAGTCCTGGCAGCAGCATTTTGGACAAGCTGTAACTGTCTAATTAACATTTAACATTAGTAAAAAAATAAAAAGCATAGAATTTATGTTAAAAGAACAGTACCAATTACTAAAATGTATCAAGTCTCAGATAACTCCTCAATCAGTGTTTAAACCACAAAAACACATCAATGAAAGCTAGCAAACCATATGTCGAGAAATTATAAATTTACAGCAGGAAAGCCATTCAATATCTATAACTTGTTAAACAAACTGGAAAAAGGGCATTAGAATAGCATATTCAGCATTTTCATTACATATTATTTAACCTTTGATATTATAAAAATATACCAACTAACTGGGTTTCTCTATAGGTTACAGTACTGAAGAAGTTGGGGTTTTTTTCATTTGAGAAAATGTGCAATGCACTGTACCTAATATATATCCAAATTAATCAAATCGAACTCGTACTGACCGTGATCGTCTACTGACATTTTACTCCATTTTATCCTAAAGTTCATTTTACCCCATTTTTTTATGACAGCACATGGGCACATCAATATTACCATTTTTCTCAGGCTGAACTGTGATAATTACTGTATTTGCATCACTGTAAGTGATATCTTTAGCTTGGGACAGGTGTACTGTAGATGTTACAGTAATAAGAAATACTAAATATTTATTGCTGGTTTTCAGCCGTAGCTGTATCCCTTCCAGCCACAACCACGAATAACACATAATAACTGTATTTACATTACTGTAAGAGTATAGGTTTAGGGTTGGGGTAGGTGTAGACATTAATAAACCATAATTTGACAGGTAGAATTTTTCGTTGTCAACTCGTACTACCAACTGTTTTAATGGGAGCAAAATCTGACAGGGTAGCACAAATTGACAGAATACCAGCTCTTCTATAATCTTGATAAAAAATGAAATGAAAACTAAAGTCGAAATGAGAAGTTCTCTAGTATGAATTACGAATGTTCGGCACAGAAACTTAGCAAGGACATCGTTCAAATAATCAGAATCAGATGTTCAACCATAATTTTATGAAGCTACAAAAATACAAGAATACTTTTTCAAGAATACAACAATAGCGCCACTTTGTAGTAATTTGAGTATCACATAAAAAAACAATGTATGCATGCAGATATGTTGTTTACACATCGATCTGAATGTAAAAAATGTATCCATGTACATACATTGCATACGTTTTTTACATATGTGATACTCTCCAAAATGGCACTATGACAAATTGTTAAATAAATTGGTTATTTTCATTTTCTTTGCGCACAAACAGCATTCTCATAGCTTTGTCAAATTTGCTAAATCGCTTCAACCACTGATGTCACATGGAGTATTTCAACAATGTCCTTGCTATGTTTCCAGACTTTGAAGGTGACTACAATGGATAAAATGCAAAATATTATAAACATTAACACCATGATTTTCTGTAAAGCTGTTTTGAAACAATGGGCATCGTGAGAAGCGGTATATAAACATGGAAAATGTCCATTGGTTATTTGAGAAAGCCTCAGTCCAGCTAAGGTGAGTGACAACAGACACACAATAAATATTTCTGAAGACTTCCAGATGCGTTGCATTAGCAGAGGGGATGAAAGCATTGCTGGACAGCTTTAACTTTGATCTGCTTTCATTAAACAGGAGCGCTGGACAGGTTTATTGCTGCGATTGCAAGTGCCGTACAGTAATTAAACACAGCAGTAGTGTTACCCTCCTCTGCATGTTGTTTGTCTTCTTTTTGTGAAGCCAGAAACAATATATCAAAGTCACGTATAAACAAGCATCTGTCTATGTTAATTTTTAAAATTTAAAAACCCACAGAAACCATGTTGCAATGTCAGTGTTGCTGAAAAAAATATGGTCAATGTGGGCAGAAGAGCAGAAAACAGAACAAAAACAAATTCTTTTATTTAAAAAGTGTTGCATGTTTAAAGTAAAATTCAAAGCATAAAGAAACTGTCTGCGAGCATATCTTACATTTTAATATCCATCAAACAATGTATGACTTCATGTAGGCACACATGAAAAAGTATGTAATAAGATGTCAAGCCTTTCTTTTAGAGCCTCTGCCTCTTTTAGAGCCTCTTAGCCCCAGCTGGGAAACGTGTGCGCGACATCACCGCAGCGAGTACATTAGAGGTAGATTTTTCGCAATAATGACACACTGTGTTAAATGCAAGAACAAAACTCAAAGATAATAATAGAAACTCTTTTCTTAGTTAATTTAACCTCAATTTATAGATCTACACTACGACTTACAAGTTTGTCAGAATATTATTTATGCTAAAAAAAAAAAAAACCTTAAGGATTATTAGGAACACCTGTTAAATTTCTCATTAATCCAATTATCTAATCAACCAATCACATGCCAGTTGCTTCAATGCATTTAAGGGTGTGGTCCTGGTCAAGACAATCTCCTGAACTCCAAACTGAATGTCAGAATGGGAAAGAAAGGCGATTTAAGCAATTCTAAACGTGTCATGGTTGTTGGTGCCAGATGGGCCGGTATTTCACAATCTGCTCATATACTGGGATTTTCACGCACAACCATTTTTAGGGTTTACAAAAAATGGTGTGAAAAGGGAAAAACATCAAGTATGTGGAAGTCCTGTGGGTGAAAATGACGTGTTGACTGATTCAAGCTGATAGAAGAGCAACTTTTGACTGAGCATTTGTGAAGCCATAACACGCACACAGTGGTGGACAGTAACGAAGTAGTTGTAATTCGTTACTGTACTTAAGTAAATTTTTCAAGTATCTGTACTTTACTG
>JAUCMT010000160.1:7358992-7373064 GCA_032357475.1 Enteromius thamalakanensis | reverse complement strand
TGGCGCAGCTTCTCAGTGATCTACGGCTCTGTTCATAAACTGGCGCTGCATTTAAACACAGCTGACGAAGATTTAGCTAATAATTCATGTTAACTGATACAGTTAGTATACAGTAGTTAACTAATGTTACCAAACATAAGGAGACCTTAATATCCAGTGTTGGCGATAAACATTTAGATTTATCCTTCTGCATATCCCTACTTATTATATTTGGCATTGCTTATAATTTCAGCAACTAATTAATTACTAATTCAGCAATTAATTTTCTTTGTTTCATTAGACAAACAGAGCTGATACCAGGTTTAAATGCCTGCAGTCTGATCATATCCAGATTTCTTCATTCCCACTATGACTAACGCACATACAGAGAGCGACAAAAATAGTAGTCTCATTTACACCCTCTTCCTCCCTGCCGGCTGCTCCTGGGAGGTGGAGAGGGAAACGTCTCATTAGAGATGGCAGTGAGGGAAATGGGTGTGAGGGCTTCAGCTCACAGAACAGGCTGGACTCAGGTCTGACGCAGGTTTAGAAGAGTGCTGACCTCCACATTTTACCCGGCGCTCTCACCTCGTTAATGTATACCAAGTTTAGCTGTGAAAGTCTTACTCCAGTTCTGTGTGGAGGTATTTTTACTCAAACTATAGGGAAGCAGTAGTCATTTTCGGTTTATTTTATTTTATTTTCATGCCAACCTGCAACAGTCACCCCATAATATCATTGCTTTAGCGTTCCATAATGATGAAACTGAATTGTGAAATGTTTCATCTTGCCGTGAATATTGGCATTGTTGCTGGCATAGCATTAAATCATAAATAAATCAATATTTTGAAACTTAAGAACCATTAATTATCAATGTTGAAAAGAGTCAAATTGCTGGTTTTCGACTGATGTGTCCAAACTAGTGACCAGTTTGAGCTCAGACGTGGTATGCTTTTTCTCTGTGATGTCTGTTTTCAAATATGATGCAACTTTTCTGTGCCAGCGGCACAATCAAAGTGCCGTTATGTTGTAAAAATGTATTTTGTGACTCAGAAGTCATGAAAGCGTTGATATCAAGTTCTATTATAGATGAACAGCATTGGCAGTTTTCACTTTAAGTGCTCAAGAAATTAAATAAGGCCACTCTAAGAACTGATGGAAAAGGTTGAAGGAAGTGTTTTGCCGCCACAATTGACTGTTTTCTTTGTGTTGATTTATTGCAGTGCAATAACCCAAAGACCAAAGAGCCCAAGTTAAGTGCAGCGGTGAGGATTGTTTCAGAATGGTCCAACTACGACAATGAGATAAAGCAGTTTCTCAAACGGGTGAAGGAGCAGAAGGAGAAAATGATTAAGAGTAGATCATCATCATCATCACCTCAGCACACAGGTGAGATGTAGTCTTCACTAAGAAGACTTCTTTTTTTTTTTCTTGTCTTGTGTGTAAAGCACAGTTTATAAACACCATCTGTATTTTAACAGGCACTCGACGTGATGAACTTTAGCACTTGAGTGCTCATGTTTGCACCTATCTCCTGTGAATCTTGAACTCAACCATAAAGAGGTGTTTTCCACAACAGGAGCACTGAGGAAATACATTGAAGCATTTTAAAGGACTTCATGACATATTTTATGTACAGTATTATGATTTTGAATGGTTTGAAGGTTTAGCGTGAATCCTCTCTGACTTCAAGACGTAAACTGTATAAATAACACTTTGTTTGTTTTATAATTGTTGGGAAAAGTTACAATTAATTATTGCAGTGTTATCTGAAGTTTTTGGCCAGTTTATGAAATATCCATGGCACTGGTGTATATTTATAAGGCACAAACACGTCAATATTGTGTTCATTCCTTCAGAGGAGATTATAAATGTTTATACTGTTTCACGGTTAATTTCACATGACCTTTTTGTAAGAGTTCAGTAAATATTCTGTCATCATTTTAACAGTGAGTCTTTGCCAATGAAACATATCTGTGATTGCAAATTGATTTAAAACGAAGGTGTCACTAATAAATTCACTTTTAAATTGCCTTATGTTGGAAGTCTGAACACTAACAAGTAGAGCTCTCCAAGATGTAATATACAGTATATTTCCAGAATAAATTTTGATAATTATTGCTGCTAGTCAGCTCTACAGATCCATTCCCTAAAACTGTCCCCGTGTCCCAGTTATTGAGATCTTTTACATTCCCTGTTTTATTTATATTACATCATTGACTTGTATACATTTATTTCTATGCCTTGATGTTCAAAGATGTGGATTTTCTCAGGAATAAAGTCAATATTTTTATTCTGAAAAGGGGGTACAAGTCCTTATATGTACTGTTTGTAAAAGCATTTGATTGCACTGACGTTATGTTCTTCAATCAAAGTAAAAACAATCCAAAAATCTTTTTAATTTAAATAAGCATTCATATCTTTTATTTCTTTATTTACAGCATAGTGTGATTCATAGAAAAATAGCATTGCTTTCTATGTACATCATCTTAGTGGGAATGAAAAGGTTAATCCTCCCAGACGTTGGCTTATTTATCAACCTTGCGCTTTGGATTGGAAGATCCCTGAAATTACCGGCGCTGCTACGAAGAATGACAGTTAGCCAAATGGATCACTTGATAGCTGAGATCGGCGTTTGAAGGTGCTTGTCATGTCAGAACCGTGCATTTGGGCGGGTTCAGTAGGTGGCAGTTCCAGTAGGCTGACTCCAGCTCATATCCAGGCCCCTGGTCTACTCAGCTGAGCCTTAGTTGAAATTGAATTTGAAATTAAAAGGTCCAGAACCGAAAGGATTGAATCCCTGAAAGTTGTCCCAGCCACCATGGAAGTGGTGGTGATGCCCTCCACCCTGCTGACTCTCTGGATCCATGGGGTCCTCGCCCTGATCAAACTTACTCCTCATCTCTGCAGATCAGCAGAAGAACTGGACTAAGTTACCACAGAATATTAACTGAGCAACAATAAGGTGAAGATACAAACGTGGCACTAAAATATACCTGGATTGGTGAGAACTTCTTTGGCTTGAGCGATGTCTATAAACTTCTTCTCTGCCTTTTTCTTTTCTTCTGCATCCTGGAAATTGTCTGGATGCCACTGCTGAGCCAGCTTTCTGTATGCTTTCAAGATCTCTTTCTTTTGGGCGGTTCTGCAGCCACAGCAGTTTAATAGTGTTTACATAAAAATGAGCATTAGGCCTCTGCATTGATGACACAAAATTGTTGTTGCGTGTATTATCTTACCTCTTTACACCCAGGATCTTGTAGTAATCTCTCTTCTGGGACTGTTTAAGAAGCCGTTGTGCTCTTTCCAGACCCTCCTTGATCTGTCGGTCATTTTCACTGTGTTCTTTAGCACTCTCAAAGTCAGCAATGGCTGCAGGAAAAAAAAGCATTTCTGTCATCAGCAAAAGCATTAAAAGTAGCTAATTTGCCAAAAATACATCACCCAGTTATTAATCCTCAGTTGCGGTCCAATAGTTCAACCTCTAATTAAAAAACCTGGTCTGGATCCTACAGAACTTGCAAAAATCCTCAAAAAGATAGTTTGTATTGAATTAAAGGGCTACTTAGAAGATCGCAATATTCTTGAGGTTTTCCAGTCTGGTTTATAAAGCTACACAGCACAGGATCTGCACTTCCAGAAGTTTTTATTGATATTCTTTTAGCTACTGATGCTGGTGATTGTATTGTTCCTGTGCTTCTTAACTGCTGCGTTTGACACGGTGCATGAAATCTTAATTTTCTCGTCTGGAGCAGTGGGTGGGCATCAAGGGCATAGCGCTCCAATGGTTCAGATCCTATTTAAAAGGCCTGACATTCTGTTTTAGCTGTGATGACTGTGTCCTCTCTCTTGTGGAGTACCACAGGGCTCGGTTTTAGGCCCTTAACTTTTCTCTCTTTATTTACCCCCCCTTGGTTCAATAATCAGGAAGCATGGCTTGTCATTGTTGGAGAAACACTTGACGCTGTCAGAGTACTACTTGATTGTCTTTATTTTTCCGTCCAGCAGTTTCCTCCACTTGTGTTTTTAAAGTGCTTCATGAATAAAGTTTGATTGATTATTTGGCTGATTGATAAAATCTACAAATTATTACAATGGTTCAAATTTAAAACAAAAATCGTGTCCATATGTCCAGATTTACCTTCTTCATATTGGTCATCCTGGAGGTAGGCCTCTGCTCTGTCTTTTAAAGCATTCACATTCTGAGGGTCTGCTTGCAGAACTTCACTGCACACTGAGATGGCTTTGGCAGTTTGTTGGTCCTGAGGAATAAGATCAAAACAATCACATCAGTTACATGCAAATGCAGTGTATGCTTTGGTAGATAGTGACACCTTGTGGTCAAGTAACTAAGTCTCACCTTTGACAAACAGTGGCATGTGCGTTCTTTGGCGTTTAGTATGAATTGAGGAACATTTGGTTCAGTCTTCATAACAGACTCATATTTATTAACTGCATCGCTGTACCTGGGAATTTAAGAAAACAATCATTTAGGCTTTTTGGATTGTCATTGAGTGTTCATCCACTTTAATATGTTTCAATTAAATTGGAAAGGAAAAGAATCATTGAGTGCAAATTCTGAAGAATTCTGTGACACTGAAGACTGAAATGGCTGCTGAACATTAATCTTTGCCATAACAGCAATAAATAACACTTGAAAATATCTTAAAATAGAATATAATTATTTTAAAGTGTAAAGATGTTTAATATCTTACTGTTTTAACTGTATTTTAATTCAATAAATGCAGCCTTGGTGAGCATAAAAGACTCATTTTAGAAACTAATATTTTTGTTAAATATATTTAAGTTAATGAAAAGGTTATTATATTATAACACAATATATATTATATTATATTATATTATATGATATGTGCCCTGCATAGGACAAGTTTTACAAAATATTCAATAAATATAGCAATATTGGGACATACATTTGCTGCTGGATCAGTTCCTCAGCAGCTTGTATCTGTTTGTTCAGCTTCTTAACTTGCTTGTAGTGGCTGAAACACTGCTTATGATCCGGGTCCAGTTTCAGACACTCCCTTACCTCACTGCAAAAAAATGACAAATAAACTGAATATATAATTCAAAATAGCCAGAATGAAAACTGGATGCCATTCACTGGATGTGCAGCATAGCGTGGCACATTTAACTTTGCATATTGCATTTCATTTCACATTATTAAAATATCATTGAAACATAGTAGGCAGTACACAGTTAAGGTCTATAGTGCATAGCATGACCTCCGAACTCCCAAACCTGATGCATTAATAACTACATGTTGTCTTACTTGAGGGACATTTCGTGGTCTCCCAGGGTGTAATAGATGGTGCTGAGCTTGTAGAAAGCCTGAGTGTTATCACTTTTTAGTTTTGAAGCAGCCTTGAGGTCACTGATGGCTTTGCCCATTTCACCCAACTGAATGAAACACTCTGCCCGCAGCTCTCTGGAGTCCGCATCCCAAACACACGTCTGGAAAGACGATAAGCAAATAAAAAGGACTTGACAAAAATATGTTGCTATTGGCAGTTAATTTGATATTTGTTCTGTTTAGAGTTCCTACAATGCAAACATGAACTGAACAAAGAGTGCCCTTATTGAGCACAAGTAATCCCTTTGTGCACCAGGACAAAACCACCCGGATCACTTACAGTAAACACAGAGGAACACCTAAGGTCAATTCCAACTTTTGCGTTAATAAAGAGAGGGACGATTCTATTTTAGTATCATTGCTATACTGTTATAGATTTCTTAATATTCAGAATTAGATTCTATTTTTACATTTAAATTTTTTTTATTGTTATTTATGAAATATAGCAGTTTTGGGTCATATTTTTTTGGATCAGTTCTTCTTTTGGTCTGTCGAGAGTAACTTTTTTAATGATATACTATTAAAGCTTCTGTTAATATTTCAAATAAGTTATTTTTAATTAATTAACATTTGATTTATTTGTTTTAGTTGAAGTTTTAGTAATTTTGTTGTGTTTTTGTCGTTTTAAGTATTTGTTTTCTTGGTTATAGTTTTAGTTAACTCACATCAATGATAATATCGAGGTGTGATACAGCAGATCCGTAGTCTCTGCGGCTGAAATCAGTCTGTGCCTGGCCCACCAGTCTCTGGATTTCATCAGATTTCTTTAACTGGCTTTGTGCCTCCTGCTCTTCCCTGCTGCTTGGGTTTGACTTGAGCTAAAAGACAAAAAAGTGTCACTCTTTAGACAATGAAGAGATGGCAAGTGTCAAAACAGCAGTTCAATTGTGAAGGTTACTTTGGGAAAATGACAGGAAATACACCCCACTGAGGTTTTACAATTGAAATATCAATGTGATGTAGAATATACTTTCATTTTCCTCAGAGGATTTATGTGGGCATGATAACTAGGTGTGCACTGATCAGAAAACTTGAGGCCAATACAAACAGCCGGTATTTTAGCATAATGTTCCACCGAACCGAATCTGAAAAGTTCATTTTTAAAGAAACACTTTTACTGAAGTGTTAATATTAAACCATATGCTACAGAAAAACATACTGCACCTCAAAATTACAGAAATCTATTCATATTCGGGTGTTTTTATAGAAGTTAAAGATGCATCCATAATGCTAACTAAATGGCACGCACCACTTTTTTGAAATCGCTTTCAGCTTCATCAAGTTTGCCGTGTTTCAGCAGTAGGTTTCCTCTCTGAAGCCTCGCCTGTGGATTAAAAAGAAGCACTGGTTACACAGGTTTTTGTACATTATATAAAAACGCATATTTTACAATGTGAAAGGTTTCTTAGACCCACCGATGTGAAATCCGGTTTAAGTTCGATGACTTTGCTAAGATCTGGTAATGCAGATTTTGATTTTCCCATGGCAAGGTATACAGTTGCTCTCCTATAGTATGCCATATAATTTTTGGGGTCACCATCTGATAATGAAAAAAACGTGCTTGTGATGCATGCATATATACTTTTACAGTATATGAAATGTTCCACACAGGATTTCATTTAAGTTCTCATGTAAATAGATCCAGTACTCACCAACAGCAGCGTGGAAGTGAGAGAGAGCATCTGCAAGCTGTCCTGCGGCCAGAAGCTTCTTCCCCATCTCCAGATGACTCTCAACACCCCCATCCTTCCCAGCATTAACTCCTGCAATACACGTGATAGGTAATTACTTTTCAAGTATAGATGAACCATACCACAAAACACATGCAATACCTGCACCATGTGTTCAGTAGTAGAAGTATAGCACACTGGAGTAGTGCCCATTAGTGTACTGTTGGTATGGCAATAGCCTAGTACACCTCAAAAGTGTCCAATTAAGTCGAGTAGAGTACAGGAAGACTAGATTAGGGATAAACGAGTGAAGTGAAACAATGACAACTCGTGACTAAAGAAATGTTTGCAATGGAATCACAGTATTCCTAAAATAGAGAAAAAGCAATGCTATAGACAAAATTACATCCCAAAAAAATAAATAATAAATGGTAGGTTTAAAGCATGCTTGAAAGGTCAGTGGATCCTCAGCAGCGTGTTTCTACAACTACCACAGTTTTCCATATGTAACGTAGTTTATGAATAACATGTAGATCTAAACAGCTGGGGATTTTCATCTCTCCTTGACTTTTTGAGTTAATTTATAAAAACTACGAAGTCATGTTCTCTAAATGACTGCCTTGAAGATGAACATACAACAGTGGTTAAAACATTGCTTAAACAATAGAACTGACCACTTACCGTTGTATCGAAGATCGATCAAAACTAATAAAAAGGGAACGTAGTTTAGTAGTTTGTGCGTCACTGGGCTTATGGCAACCATGTTTACTTTTTCTTTCCTCCGTTAAATCACTGAATTGAAGTATAGAGTTCCTATAGACACGCTGGACACTCGCATAGCTGTCAGGCCCGCAGACATCATGCCCACTGGTCGTGGGGCACTCTGATTGGCTCGTATTGCTTTAAACCCCGCCCATCGTACAGTGTTAAACGGAGGCTAGCCACGGCATCATTATTTTGGTTCTGTGCGCTTGCGCGGAAATGAGCGTGCACATAGGTGGAGGGGAAATCAAGACGTGTTACTAAAAAACGAAATTATCGTTTGTAATGAAGAACTGTATGATTCGACTTTGTCAGAGGACTTTTCTGTTACTGGTTAGATTTATAGTTGGCAGAGAAGGGCACAATTATATGGGCTTATAAACGTGTGATTCTGAAGTAATTTACCAGTGCTTCCAAGCTTGGGGAACATTCATGTGATGTTGTGTGTCATGTAAACGTGTTTTGAGACACTTAAAGACACTATCAAAAATATAATAAATTATATATATATATATTCTCAAATTAGAAGATGCAAACACTGTATGCAACAAAAGAAGACAACATTGCTGAAGTGATAAAAGCCTCATCATCATTCATTATTTATCTTTGAAACAGAAATGTAATTGCAGCGTTTTATTAGTCTCACCTCACCACCTTTTAAGTAAAGTGATTCATTCTATAAAAGGATGATATTCGTTTTTCACAGACACCATCATCTTGTGAACATTAACATCATCAGTCCTGTAAGAGGATAGAGAGTCAAATTGTAGGTAAGATTATCAAATAAAGTTATATATTTTTATAAATACAATTTAGAATTCTACTGTTTGCTTCACTTGTTTCATTGTTTGTGGTCCTTTTTCAGAGCTTAGAACACATGGCTTAAATATTTGACCACACTTTAAAAATTTCAAGCAGTTTAAACTAATTATTATTTAGTAAGGGTCCACAGAAATTTTACATTGAGTCAATTTCTGACTTGTTCAGCAGTTCTTCTCTGGCCAGATGAAATTAGCATGGTGTGGTTTCTTGTCTGGTTCTCGTAGTGTTGTCCCGATGGCCATCGAGGTCTTCGGAGGGGATCTGTCTCTGGAGCACATCTAGCTGACATGGTCTCCACTGACATTCAGGGCTGTAGAGGTCATCTCGAGGTGCTGATCCACTATCTGATCTGGATACAGACTGAATCTGGGAGGCTACATTCACCTCGGAATATGAATAAAACAAACTAATATTAGCATAGATACCACTGAGAACAATAAAGCAGATTCTAAATGTAGTAAAAACATTTACACATATTACCAGGAATAAAAACAATAAATATGCAGTTGCAGTGGAGCGGTCTGGTCATGTGCCAGCGTTTGGTGCCTTGTAAGACCTGACTGGGTTAGATCTGAAATCTTGCAATGCAAATTGACTAGCGATTCACTACCTAGGGAACTGACTTAAGACACTTTGAACGGCCTTGTGAAATGATTCAGTTGTTTATTTTCGTTCTGAACCATGAACGTCTCTTTTGAAGCACCATTCACAAGAAACATTGTGTAACATTCACATTCATTTTTTTAGTTTAGTCAACATTTAGCAGTCCAATTGTTGACTGGATTTGAAAATAAACATTCGTTTAATGTTTTTAGCCCAAGCTATAAAATTAGTTCAACTAAAATATTTTTGCCCTTCCAACATTTTGTTAATTGGATCTTTTACAGTGCATCTTTACAGAGCTTACAAAGCATTCCCATTATAATTAATAAGAGTCTTGTAACTGAAATAAACTACTTTCTAAATTGTTTTTGGTTCATTTATACTTATGAAATATCATAATCAACTAACTTGCAGCATCTTCAGTGGTTTAAGTGGATCTCAGTCTGGATTTCAAGACGTAGATTTCTCAGTGACTGCTCTGCAATTATAGAACCCTGAGATTGAAACATCAGATGCCTAAAGTACAAGCAAGTGCAGCAGGAGCAGGGCTTGTTAATGTCTGTCAGGAACACATGCTTGAAAAAGCTTCTTGAAGATTGTCATATTGCTTCTTCATTGTGGTGGGGTGGGTTTGAAAAGAAACCTATTGTTTACCCTGTTAATTGACCAGAAACAAAATAACAATATTTGAAATAATTTATAAAAAACACTTTAAAAATTATGGTAATGTGTGTAGTAAACAATTAAAATCAGGGGCGTTGTAGTTGGGTGAAAAGTGGGACTAAATTACCATGGCCCCAAATTATTAAATAAAATCACAATAAATGTTGTTAACTTATATAAATGCTAATATGCATCAGATTGATGTATTAAATGGTGTCGTACAGGGGCCCATGGCCACTGCTTGTGCATAGGGCCTAGAATTTGGTGCTACTCCCCAGATTAGAATGACTAATAAGATCGGAAATGTGTGGTCACAATGTAATCAATCCATTGCATGCTTTTAACAGGCTTTTAGTGTGTTAGTGGGGGAAATGGATTATAATAGCAGAGACCAAAACAATTTTACACCAGGGCAGTTAAGTAAAAACACTTTGTGGGTTTTGCTCAACACCCAAGGGGAAATATTGGAGCTTCTCAGAAGGTCATTTAAACTTACTGTATATGCCAAATTCTTCAGAATAACATCATCAGCTGATGAGTGCTGATCTTCAGTGCTGTGTGGATACAGTCGGATTCTAGGTAAAAAAAAAAAGCCTTCCTATATGTTTGTAAATGCCCTGTCTACTTCTACAAACACTGCCTATTATGTGGATGTGGAAGAGAAAAACCTGTTTTCAGTGTGATTTTTTTCATCAAGACTTATCATTACAGTTTGCTATGCATTTGGTTCTTTCTGATCTGGTAAAGTGTAGCCTTATAATTTCAACTCTACATAGGAAGGAAATTACATTTATCAGTGCAGATCAGTACTTTTTGAGTAGTTATGTATTTTATGGGATGCATTGCATTTTAAATGATGTCTTTTGGTTGCAAGTTATTATCTGCCTAGTTGCTGTACATTTAAAAACACTGGTTATTTGTTAGATGATCACTTGAACACCATGTATCATCAAGTAACAAACATCTACAGTCTGATTCCAGGTAAGAATGTCTCCTTCATTTTGTTAGCTATCTTTGTATTACTGGTTCTGTGTTCGTGTTAGTAAAAGTGAATACATAAATAATTATATAAATATTCATTATTAAAATATATACATCTGTACAAAAATGGATTGAGTGTTTTAGTTTTAATCAAGGTTATCTACAATTGCTTAATTCTGAAATGCAGTTTTTCTGATAAATACTAAATGTTAAGCTTTGATTGATTTCCTCCATTATTTTCCATTATTTTATCAATCAGCCTTGCTGGTATACAAACCAACAGATTTCAAGTGTGGTATTGATTCTATAAAACAGTTAAGTTAATAAAAGTTCAAATTGGGTAACTTTTTAGACCCAGCAATGTCCAGACAAACATGGTGGATAAAGTCAATTTCATTATTTCTAACCATATTCATATACCCATAGTCACTCTGATTTTATTTAAGGAATTCATAATTTGACAATAAACATATATATAAAACACCTATAGGGCTGTCACAATATTAGAATTTTCACATCACAAAAGTAAAGAGTTCAGCTGGAGAGTCTTCATTAAAGTCACCCTTCCAGCTTCGTAATTTAGATAAGCATGCTATTTGTATAGAAATTGTAAAAAATAAAATAAAAAAAATCTCAACTCTGAAAAACATTTAACTCATAAAAATTCTATGCTTAATTAAACAGCCCAGTTGGCATTTAACTCTATTTGCATGAATGTAAAATAATTAGTCAAAATGTACATAGCCTCAAATCAACAAGGATCATAATTTAAGATTAGGCATTACTGAATGTATGATGTTTGTGTGTTGTACGGCATCTGCCTACGTTCTTTGTCTGCCATCAGTGAAGGCAAGGGAGGCAGAGGGTTTTCAAAGAAATAAAAACGATAGATATTGCAAAAATAAATACAAATATAAAAACAAATGCAAGTTTTATTAAAATATGACATTTAAAAGTGTAAAATTCAATTGTATGTAGAACGTAATTCAACAGTGACACCAGCAGACCAATAAAAATAATTTAAACGGTCTTTATTTACAGAGGTACATGATGTATACTCATCCGTAGCGCTGGATAATTTACGTGCCGTGTTATCATAAGAGTCCTGTTGATTTCAAATATCGTGGTTATCGCCAAAACCGGTATATCATCATACCCAAAATTAACACAATGTTGATATTTCATGATTTGAATATCACGGTTATCGTCAATACCGGTATACGATTTGTTACATATGCAGTTATATTCAGAAATGATTGTGTGTGTGATTTTTGTTTCAGAAGTCTTTTAACAGTAAACTAATCTCAGTTTTGTTGTTATTTCAGTGCTAATTTCGAAGACTTTCTGAGACAACATGCAACTCAACATTAACAGCTCTGGGTTCAACACGTCACTTTTAATGAACTATACTATTAAAGTAGATCATGAGGAAGCAGTGTTTATCTGGATTGTGAGCGTCTTTGAGATTCCAGTCGTGTGCTTAACCCTGTTTGCATTGTGTTTTTTCATCAAGTCTCAGCGTGCTGCTTCGGTTTATGTGATACATTTGATTCTATCAGATCTGCTACAGATTGGTTTTATAAATGTATTAACAACCGAATTAGCGAGGGTTGTATTGTGGAGTGCATATAAGTATTGTTTGATTGTTGGCTTGTTTTTTATGGCAATTATTGCTATGGAAAGATACATTTTAGTTTCCTATCCTCACTGGTACAGGTCTCACCATTCAGTAAAGGTTTCCTGTTTTATTTCTGTTATCATCTGGTTAATGCCTTTGACTTTTATAAAAATTGGAGATAATGAGTTGTTTACCATGCTATCCCAAAGTCTGGCATGTTTTATTCCTTACTCAGTAATCATCCTGTGTTTTGTTGGTACTTGGAGGGGTCTCTCTCATGCAATATCACTTACTTCTCATAAGAGGAAATTAATTTTGGGCAGTTTGTCTCTTGTGCTGCTGAATTACACATTGCTTATCCTTCCCCTCTCAATTACAAGTTTGTGTTGTATGCTTTTGGATCCTCCATCTCCTATTGCTGAGAAAATTTATATTTTTTGTCATTTTCTCTTGTATCTCAACCCACTCGCTGACTGTTTATTGTACTTGTTCATGAGGAGAGATGCTGACAAAATAATGAGGTCTCTTTTCTGTTGTTCCAGTTTGCCTCAATCCATAGCCGGCACTAACTCTCACACAATAACATAATAATGTTCAGTATCATAAAAGTGTCTTTATAATGAAAAGAAATGTAGATTTTTATGTCTGATTTTCATGCGTATTTGCATAGACTATATAGGCCTAAATTCTCAGTCATGAATGATACATAAATGAAAATGCAAAAATCCAAAATGCAAGTACGGAACAAAGTTATGTTATTATTTAAATTATTTAATTTTTGTGGTTTGCTTTCAGAATGTTATGTGTGCAATGGAAAACATTATCCATAATACATATTTTTGACTATATTGCTTAACTACTTAGAGAACAGTGCTTTGTAAACTATTACACACCTAGTACATCAGTCTATTATTGGATTACATCATCGAGTGCATTGCTTATTGCAGGATGTGAGATTTGAAATTTGAGTGGGATGCATGGGATAGCCTTAGTCTCAAAGTTCATCTCATGAAAAATGCATTTAGAATGATAAATAAACATTCAATGTGTAATTAGTGAGGAAACATATACTTAGACAATAAAAGTGCGACAATAAAATAATTGAATTGTTATAAAGCACGCAGAACAAACAACTTAAAAGAATTTCTTGTAATTTAAGATATACACAGGATTTGAGCCAGCTTAATGAATTAAACATACCAAATCATTCCAATCTCCCCATGGATAAACCTGCTTGCATATGTGGTGTGATTTCATTAATGTACATTGAATAAATAGAAATGATATGTTACAATGTTTAAAGCTCTTTCCGTATGGTGTTGTTTTTGGTACCCAGCTGTGATATTTCAAAAAATAATGTAAAATCTTTTTGTCATCCACAGCTTTTCATGTTTCCAACTTGAACTTTAGCAGCTAAAGTAATGAAGACCATCGCCAGCAACTAGTCAGCAAGGCTAGTGACAACACTGGCGTGGTTTCTGAAGCTGCTCTCTGTTAAATGTTGTACAAATTATGTTAGCATTTTGAGTGCATAAAAATGTGCAGTTATATATATATATATATATATATATATATATATATATATATATTTTTTTATATAAAA
>JAUCMT010000160.1:7325545-7352555 GCA_032357475.1 Enteromius thamalakanensis | reverse complement strand
GTTCATAAAAATAGATCTAAGCAAACAATACACTTTAAAATGACTTACAATACACATAATAATAATGGGACTATAATAATTGGTTCAAATAAAATATAAAAATCAGGTAAACATTGGACATTTCAACCAAATTGTCCACTTAATCTAATGTTTTTCCACATCTTTATGATAGAAAACCAATAATTTCTTGAACAAGAACATGTGGACATTAAAATATGCAAACAGCATGGGTTTAAACCGTTTAAGTCATTTGACATTAAGCCGGTTAATTAAAAAGGGCAAGATGTATTGCTTTTTGAGTACTCGAGTTTAGTTGAGGAATTGTAACAGCCCTACTGTATGTAATCATGAAAAAGTAATGTGTGTAAAAGTGTGTGCTATTATTGTTTTAAATGCTTCAGTTTGACTTGCATAAGGATAAAAAAAGGTAATGTAGGTACAATAAAATCTCATGCATAATATTCTAATAAATGTAAATATTTACAAGAAAAAATGTTATAAAGCTCAAACTAAGTATTACTAGCTTTACCTTAATCTGTAATAATTCTGTAATCTGAAGCATGTAATTGTTAATTATAAGAAACTGCAGATTATAATCCTTAATGGGGTCCCAGTGTTTGTGCTGTTTTTGAAATGACTTCCCATTGGCTTTACACAATCCACTGGCTGCTACTGCAACAGCTGAGCTTTTGGCCTTTCCCAACAGCTTGCTCCTCTCCGAGAGAAGCATCCATAAAGTAGCCTCTCACTATTTTTCCAGAGGAGGGATGCAAATCAAGTGCTTTACATTTCAGATGCTGCCCGGAAAGTTTGGCAGACTTCAGAAGTGCGTTCTGTCCCCTGATTTTGTGCACCGTCAACTTGCAACTCTGTCCATAAAACACACTCTGTGGTAGCTTGACCTCTTCTTTGGTCCTGGTTTGACAGGTGAACCTGATGGTCTGAGGGTCAGGGGAAACCTTGGGGTCTCCTAAAGTGCTGTGTGTGGGGCTCCGGGGCCCCTTGTAGAAAAGGCCTTTTCCTTTATGTAAAGATATTTGAGTGGGAGTCTGTGAGATTGGTTTTCTGTTGCGCTTTTGTAAGGCCTGCTGATAAGGAGGAGGATTTTTGGGCACTTTAGGGTGTAAACCCCCTTCAATATCAGAGGCGTTCCTCTGATTATTTGGTGGAGAGAATTGCTCACTGGCCAAGCTGTTTGAGTGTTGGTAATCTGTGTCATTTTGAGTGAGTGAATCAATCTTGGCTGGAGAATCCTGAGGAGAATCAAGGGTCTTTCGGTTGGAGAGAAGAACTGGAATGTCGATTGGACTCACAAGTAAGTGTGTTGGTGAAGTTATTGCCGATGATATATTGGAGGTTGGTGGAGTTTGTTTTTCTCTCATGAAATCCAGTTGTTGAAAGCTTTGTTCCAAAAACACATTTTCATTGACATCATCAGGTTTCTTAAACTCTTCATATTTTTCACGTTCTACAGGTTTTTCCGGCTCTTGAGAAGTCAAAGCAATGGTGGAGATGGAGTGTCTGTGCATATTAAGGGATCGGAGTTGACGCACTGTGGATGGACAGTTTCTGATTTGTGCAAATGGGCTGGAAGACAGGAAGTTGTTTTCTGGACGGTCGAGGTCACAATCACTCAGTGACATGAGTGAGTCCATACTGCGACTGTCTTTAAGAGGACGGGTCTTAGAAATGTCCTCTGTGTCAGTATTGACTTCATTCTTTAGACTCTCATAACCTGAATCTGACATCTGCTGCAGGGACCCCACTAGAAGAAGGAAGAGAAAAGACTATGAATATTGAAAATATAATATTATAAATAATGTGCCTTTATTGCTTTCTTAAATGAAAAATCTAAATATTAATAAAGTTAATAAATAAAATAAAAGCTAAATGTTACATGAAAATAATAAATGTTGTCTTGGTCACAAATTACAACTGAATAATAATCTGAAGTACTAAAAATAGAATAAGTATAAATATTAAAAACAAAAATCAATAAAACATCAATTGCATTAATATCTAGAGTTTTTAGTGCGGGGTCTATATATATATTTAAATATATATTTATATTAATTTAATATAAATATTTTTATATTTAAATATAAAAATGTTTAATAAATTATTGTTGCATATATACAGATCTTAAATATACGAATGACTGTGTGTGTGTGTTTGTGTGTGCATGTATTTAAGCCTATATACATACATAATAAATGAATTGCTGCCCAGCACTAATTATTATAATGTATTCATATTTAAGCAGTTGAATTAGTCAAATGACATTTTTCAAGCTGGCAAAATATTAATTATATGTTGTTGTTTTGTATGGGTGTGTACAGTATGTTGTTGTGAATTATGTCTGTATTTATAGTAACCTGATCCGTGGTTGCTTCTATAGTCTTCAGTCAAATCCTTTAAGAGGGTTAAAATTTCATCCCCAAACAACGCACAGCAGTTGTCAATCAAGACATGCACAAGGTCACACACCTGTGTACAGATTACATTGGCAATTACATTTCCTTAACTATGTCTATTACATTTCCATTCCTGCTGCCCTTTTCATGTTCTTTGGAGAGCAATAACGATGATTACTTCAGCTAATACTCATGCTCTCATGCAGATATTATAATAATCTGGTAAAAAATAAAGCATGTGCGCTTACCTTTTTGGCATCTTTTTCATGAGACTGTATTTTGTGATTCCACAGACAGCTAGGTGCTATACACACAGCCAGGTTAAAAGAGGTCATCTGGTTATGCTCAGCATTGAGCTGGATGTGGTGCAGCATCACTATCACATGTCTCAGCAGCAGGAGGTTTTCTTTAGGTAAAAGCTGAACAAGCCTGTGAATGTGGGCAGAATCAACTCATTCCACTGTCTTCATGTATATATAACTCATAAAGCTAAATGAAATTGGCTGCTAAACCTAAATCTGCTTAAGGTGTGCAGTAATATCATAGCCTTGATCCATCCTTATCAAGGTTTTATCCTTCTTTACTAACTAGCATTACAAAACCAGATAAGCGTTACTGGCACGTTACCTCTGAACTTCATGTAACAGGTTGCTCTCTGTCATTCGTCCATTTCTTTCACCATCCTGCTCCACTGCTTGGAGCCATTGCTCATAGAGCTCCTCACACAGCAGGCTGCCCGGTATATTTCGTAAGAACTCCTACCAATCAAAAACAGATATGAGAGTCGTCATGATACAATCAGTGTTTATTCTTGTGCTACTGCTTAGTAGTGTGGAGGTCAATATTTACTTTTTTCTTGTTGTTGAAAAGAATATATACTTTTATTCAATATGCATTAAAGGATGAATTAATTAAAAGTGTGACAATAGATATATGTGTAACATTATAGAAGCATATTAGAATAAATGTCTGAAAGATAATGTAACGTAGCCTGGCTTCTGCGACTTTTAGCAGCTTAGTCTGGCCAAGCTACCTTACTACCCGCCTTCTGGTAGGCGGGCTTAACGTATATGTAGCAACAGAACCTGAAGCCACCGTAACCAATTGGAGGGAAGCTCATTTCTCATTGGTTCCCACGTTTTTAGAAACAGAAATGCTCTAAAACGGCAGCTTTGCCAGACTAACTTTGCTCGTGAAATGAATGTAGCGTCAAAGGAAGTATGGGCAGGTGGCGGGCCCCGTCTAAATGTAACGCTGAAGACTAAAGTAATTGCTTATGAAATCTTTGCCATCTTCATGAATAAATTCCTTTTTAAAATATATTTAAATATAAAAGTTTTATTTCACAATATTTCTGTACTTTTAACCAGCATTGGTAAGCATTCAAACTTTCAAAAACATTACTCTGATACTCTTTTGAAGAGTTTACATACACAAATATCTACCTTGAACACTGAAGCAGTAACAAGTACAGGCTCTCCACTCAGTGGCTCTTCATAGTGACCAGAATCCAGTTTTTCCTTCAATTCTCGGCAGGCCTTGACTCCAGCAGAGCGCCGGAATATCCCACGCGTCACGGCCCCCTCACGGCACAAACACTTAAGCATGTCCTTTCAAAAACAAATAAAAACTGGTGGTTTGATTTCAATGCTATTATTGTAAAAAGACGTTATCATATTTAAACAAAAATATTTCTAATTATATCTTTTCATAAAGGAATACGAATGTTTTAAGCTTATATTCAACATTTAAATATCTTTTAATTTACATAATATAACAATCTTAACATATAATATTACGCTGTTTGAGAATGAATTGATGAATGAATGTTTTTAATTTCCTAAAATGTTAGGATTTTCAGTACCACAATGGCTGATGGCAGAGCATTGTCTTTCATCACATCACTGAGAGGTCGACCAAACAGATAACCAGAAGCTGCTGAAATGGTTTGGCCAGGAGATTCAGATTGGACAGTCTGTTCAGTGCTGAAGCTTCGTTTAAAAGCCCAGCTAATAAGAGACATCTTCCTCCTCCTGCTTTTCTGTTCTGCTTGGAGAAATGTATGCAAGAGAGGCCAACGAGATTAGAAAAGAGGAAATGTTTCAAGATATTGTGTATGTGTGTTTATTGTAGAGGTGGGTGCGATTGGTGAGATTCGAGTGCCAGAAGAAATGGGTTTGGAAACAGGTACAGTCTGTTTTATGTAGACTAATGTAGAACGCAAGGGAAACCAGAAGTTTAAAATATTATTGTTTTCAGTATTAATGCATACAAAAAGCAGTACGAACTAGTAGTATGTAGTATTTCTGAAAACAGGCATGTCTCTCACCTGTGAAGGTGCTGTTTATTTGACTGGGCTTTAGGAAGAATTGACAGTGAGCGTCAATTGGCAAAAGAGCCATCTGGCTGTAGGACAATGTCACTGCCTCTTGCTGCAGCAGGCGAATGTGGCTCATCTTAATGCTATAAGGAAACTCGTGACCTGGTGGAACAAAAGACAGCTTAAAAAAGCTACTGTGTAGGGAAAGTATCAGATACTGACATTACAGTACTTTAACAGGTTAAAGTACTCACCAATTAAAGGATATGGGGTTTCATCTTGTTTTGAACACACCCACAACTTATAATCTTTTGTTCCTCCCTGAGTACAAAGACGAAAGCAATCAATAAGTTAGGTAAATAGAAAGTACAAATCTTTCATTCATTCATTCATTATATTTAGTGAGTTTTACCGTACCGAAAGGCCAAACTGTTGCAGTGCTGCGCTAATGACTTCAGAGGTGCAGTCTGTGTTGCTGATAATAAGAGTCTTTGCCTAAAAAGATATAAGAAATTTTGCATTCATTTACACATCAAAGCTGCAGTACTTTTTTACACTCACAAAGCAATCAGTTCTCACATAGGCACAGTTCCCAACATCCTTTGCAAATATCTTGAGAGGAATCATCTTCGGATCATCCCTCTCTTTTTCTTCTTTTATACAACTAATTTAAAAGAGGAAGAAGAGACATTTAGATTAAGAGGATTTGTTTCTTTACTCTGTTTATTGTAGAAGAACAGTTGAAGAACTGACCTTTCAATAAGAGACAGCCACATGTCTTTCTCTTCTAAAGTGCTGTACAGATACACAAAACATCATTTTAGAGGATAAATCATTGGGTCCTTTTAATGTAAGTGTGTGTGTGTGTGTGTGCGGGTTTATGTGGTCTATGAGGACACAAATTTGTATAATGACATGGGTATGAAATAGGTATTACAATATGTAGGTGTTTAATGTGGACATTTTCAGTGTCCCCGTAATTCAAAAGGCTTAAAAAACATACTAAACAGTGTTTTTTTGAAAATCTAAAAATGCACACAGTTTCCTAGTAGGTTTAGGGCAATACCACATACAGTTTGTTCAGTATAAAAACCGTTATGCCTATAGAGAGTCCCCATAAATCACAAAAACCAACGTGTGTGTGTGTGTACCTAAAAGTAGCCACACAGTTGTAAGTTGGCCAGCCCATGACGAAGCTCCTCTCTGAAACAGTACTGGCCTCACACACCTCATCTACACAGCTCCCCGTCCACATCTCACTCACACGCACACACTTCTTCTGCTTCACCTGCATAACTGACCTGAAAAAAAAAAAAAAAACATCAAAATTTTTAAGACCACATTATTAGAACTATACCATCTTACCACTATCATTGTAGCTCTATAATCTCTTATTTTGAAATTTGGGGCCATTTTGTTTGCTTGTTATTTTATTAAATACTTATATTAAGGAATCATTAAAGTGACCACACAGACATTTGCAACAAATTTCTATTTCAAATAAATGTTGTCCAAATGAACTTTCTATACATTAAAAAAATTCAACAGACCCGGCGATCGGCTGAATGGATTCAAAAATGGTAAAACACATCTGTATTACTCTAGGGATGTCGGAAAATGAGCCTATTTCCAAAAAAGTGGAGTGTTCCTTTAAGAAAGGTTTTGATCACCAAATCAGAATATTACAAGGATATCATGTGAAACAGCAGACTGGAGTAACGAAAATTCAGCTGAGTTATCACTAGAATAAATTACATTTTAAAATATATTAAAAGTATTTTTAATTCCAGTAATATTTCTTGCTGAGCATAGGGGACTTTTTATTTTCTTTTTCATCTTACCGACCCCAAATTTTAAATGTTTGTGCATTTAGATGACTTCTATTTATGTCAATTCTCCTTAGTTAATTTCCTCCTCCATACTTGGCCTTGGTGATGATGAGAAGATCATTGAAGAGGATGAGGAATCTCTCCTGGGTCTGTAGGCCTGTGTGCAACACTACATTGCCTTGGCAAATGAGCTTTCTGGCTGGGCTGAGCAGAGCCTGGATCAGGGCAAATATGTCCTGACTAACCTGAGATGCACAATCCCTGACACACATGAGAGAAAAAGACACAGTACTTGAGTAGACAGCTTTAGCAAACATATACAAAATATCCAATTTCCCCAAGATCTTTTTGTTAAATGTTTGCAACTTCACATAAAAGCACAACCAATTCATCAGCCAGTCTGTAATTAATCAAAGCGTCCGACTTGAGCGCTCTTCCACATGCTTTATTGATAAATTAGCTCCAGTGTTAAAGCTGCACGTCAAACAAAAGGTAGGTTTCAGAAATCACACACTCTTCAGTCAGCCTGTGTTATGGCAGAAAACTTTGTTTCTGTTTGTCACTCTTTCACACTCAAACACGTGCAGATGCTGGAGACCACACACAGACTTGTTCTGTATCTCTTCGTTCGCTCCTTTCAGTGAAATGCAAATATATTCAGAAGCCTCTTGCATGCAGACAAACGCTGGCTGTGACATTATGCCAGAAGTGGCGAACAAACTGCTCATTGAGACTGAAGCAGACTGTAAAAAGCCATGCAGTCTGATATTTATGTTTACAGAATGCATCATTACATACAGAGTTTTAGTTTTCATAACTCATACCTGGCAACAGGTTTTGACTTTGTAAGGGCTTTGCTGAGGATAACAGAGGGTGCAGACTGTCTGCGCTGAGAGAAAGACTTCTACAGAAATAAAATAAAAGAGAATAGGCGCTCATCAGTATCACATAAAAATACACAGGTGATCACAGCAATGCTGATATTTGGTTTGATAGCACAGTGTTCATTATGAATACAATTATCATTTGCTGGTTATTTCTTTATATAATTTTGAGAAATAAAAAGCTAGTGGCTAACCAAAACATGATTATTTGCTCAGTTTTATGTTAGAGAAGTTTAATCCGCAGCATAATCAATTAATATGTAGCTTAATGTAAATTTACTTGTGTTGATGATATTGCATTTGTTTTAAAACCTTTATTCCTTATATGTATTTTTCAGTTATTGTCTAAATTGATTAATTTACTTTTATTGTTTTATTAATTTTATACATATATGGTGATTTGTTGTAAAACCTTTACTCTCCTCTTTTAAATATTTTTTCAGTTTTTTTCTAAATTAACTAATTTACTTTGAATTGTTTTTAATACTTATGGTTTTTATTGCTATTATTTTTAAAGTTTAAAGTTACTTATTAATACATAATAATAAATAACTTTAAGATTTATTATGTAAGGATGATTATTTATTATGTAGTTGTGCTGCCCAGTTGTTATCTGAGCTATTTTCATGTGCCTTTTCAAAATTGCAATCATTTTATTTCCACACTAGATTATTTTATTTCACTAATCTCCTTTTGATTTAAAATCTACTTTTTAATTATTTTAGAGAATTTGTTTTGTTAATCTTCATAATGGAGCTTCAAATGCTGAAGCTAAACCCT
Source organism: Enteromius thamalakanensis (assembly GCA_032357475.1). NCBI lineage: Eukaryota > Metazoa > Chordata > Actinopteri > Cypriniformes > Cyprinidae > Enteromius > Enteromius thamalakanensis. Next base: position 7,344,328 of record JAUCMT010000160.1, on the reverse strand, counting down.
GAAAAATTATAACTGAGCACCTGACATGCTGTTCTTCTGTTGTGACGTTAACAAAACAAATCAATGCCATTATACTAAATGCAAGAAAAAGTATGGAATAGTTACTATTGTTATGTAAAGGAAATCGGCTACTTTTATTGGTATATATTATTGTGTTGTGCACTAGCAATGAACACCAGTTTATATTCAGTTACTTACGTTGGAGTGCTGGAATTCCCCACAACTTTTGATTCGGCTTCTCTTTTGCCATCCCGCCCCATATAGTGGTCCCATGGTTAAAATCCAGGTAAAAAGACTGTGTAGGTGATTTAGAGGACTGATCAGATCAATGCTTCCATATCATCATCTGTCTCTAGGTAATCCTCCCTTTGCTGCTCTCCTTCTTTTCTGTTTCAGTGTGGTAAAAATACAAAATCCAGGTGAGTTTAACAATCCTGTCCTCCTCAAAAGGTCGACACTTTGATTGTCCACACTTTGAACAATGTGTTTGTGTTTCCTCTCTGAAAGATGGAAGATTATGTCTCTGTCTCTGAGCAGCAGGGGGAGGATTTAGGAGGCGGGATCTCAGTACACAATAGGATATGGTCTGTGTGTATACAACATATGGCTAGTTTTGACAGAGGAGAGAATGTTTATACCTTATTAAAACAACTTTCTTTAATTATATCTGTTTGCCTTTGGAAATAAGACATTTTGACAAATATTTCGAGAAGAATCTATACAGTATTTAGCTATTATAATTCCATAGGCCAGTTTATCTTTATACCCTGCCCCCCTCCTTACTGGGATGAGTAAATGGTCAGACAAGCTTAATCCTCTTTTCTCACCAGATGTAGCCAGTTTGATTGACGGTTGCTTAAACTATAATCATACTTTCCTCACTGAACTCTATCAGATTGATCATTTTGCATGCAGATTTTTTCAGCCACAGTTCACATAGCTGCATTGAGCAAATCTGTCTTTTGCACAAAAAGAAAAAATATGTAATATGTCAAAATCAAGAAATGAGACTACCATACACTGTAGTGTTGACCTTCTAATAAAGTAAACCACAACCCTGAACTATAAATTTAAAAATGCAGTAACTATGCAAACATAATTGTTTCAGTTCATTTTCAATAACAGAATCTGAGAATTTCCCGTACTGCTGGTGCCAAATATTCACATTTATTATTAAAACATTCTTTTTGATATCAGCAGACATGCCGAGTAACATATTTCAATAATTCCTAAAATAAAGTAAATATGTAATCAGGCAGAAAGAACAAAGAAAAAGAGGGAGTTGTCAGGAATGAAAAGATAAAGAAGAGATGGGAATGTAAAGAATTTCATATCTGTAGTATAATAAAAGGGTAGGTCTAGGTTAAAAGGTGTTCCTAATTGTATGTGTCAGGTTGTATTGTTACTGATTTGTTGCATTTTACCACTATAACATTTCCTGATGTGCAATATCAGTTAAAATGTGACTGAGCTGTCACAGATGTAAGTCAAGTACACTGCAAGACTGCAATGCTATCTTCCAAAAAAAATAGAGAGCAACAGCTAGTATTATATTTGTGCTATATATACAGTGCATATAATATTTATTGAGCTTGTTTACACATCCATACATAAAATATAATTAAACAAGGAGAAACCAAAAATATAATGGGGGTTGCATGCACTGTACTTACAAAATGTTCAGCTTGAATGAGGTCATAACATTTTTTTTGTGCTCTTTTACAGCCAGACATAATTGCCAGAGGGCCTTTGCTCACTGACCTTTTTGTTGTGAAGAAAATGCCTCACAGTGAACTCCTGAACCTGGATCATGACACAGCCTAGTGTTGATAGGGGAAGGAATCTTTATTCTCAATTCTCAAAATACTTTCCAATGGCTGATTGTGGGTTTTATCATATGCCAGGGGCTATTGTGAATCTATTATATTTTAATTAATCTATATTGAATTTTACAGAGTTGTAAAACAGGCATTGAAAACTCATAATAACTAGCACCCCAGAAAGACAAAGGCACAAAAACGTTAGATCTTTATTTACTTAGAATAAAGTTTGTAGTTTAAATTGTAATTTGTCAATAATTTTGAGTTGAAATGGCTTAATCTAAAAATCAGGTAGTATAAATTTGACACAAAAAGGCCAACATCTCAGAACCGGCCACTCAATTAAAAAGAGAACTTCTGATTGGACTATAGCACGAAGCAAGCGATGCGAATGTAAGGAAGGCTCTGATTGGACAAAAAGTTTAACGATGCCAAATTCTGATTGGACGATTGGCAGTCGAGCTCATCAGTAAATGAGACATCTCACGGTAACGTTAGCTCTTGTGGAAAATGCCGGAGACAGCAGTTGCTTGTAATATCTGTGGCAAATCTTACACATTACCTGGTAATAAACAACAATACTTAAACTGTATGATACTACGATAGTGAATTTTAATTTTACGCGTTTTTGTCCTATCTAATCCGACTCGCGCGTTTGACAACACGTGACTGAATGTTCCAGAAAAGCGTTAATGCCATGGTATAGAGAAGCTAATGTTAATATTTGTTGTATTAATCTAATGCATTATGTTTTTTCTTCCTCCAGAAGATGAAGCTGGGGGGAATCTCCCTCATGTGCTGTTTTGCAGTCATATTTTATGCAGCACGTGCTTGCGCGCGCTCCAGTCCCAGGAAAACGTCATCACGTGTCCCGAGTGTCAGGTGAATTATGAGTAATTTTACAGTGGTGCCAACTTAGCGATTCTGTCTACTTTTTTCTCCAAATGCACCTAGCAACAAATTTAGCTATTGTAAAAACTAATTTTGCAACGTTTAACATCTTTTGATAAGTGACGCATTTTCACTCTGAATTACACAAAAAGGAAACCAAAAGTGCCTAGCAGGTAAACACATGACGTGAATTAAAGTAGCTGCTATTTGCAATTGTTTAATTAATAATGCTATTAATTTAATAACTGAATAATTGTTTACTCAATTGTGTATCAGATAGTACACTGTAAGTATCTAAAAGGCACTAGCAATTCAGTTGAAGTTTATTTGTGTAGCTCTTGTCACTATACAAATAGTTGGAAAACAAGCTTTCAGTTTTTCAGGACATTATCTGTTATCCATTTTCTATTATGCTTTGTAACCCTCAAGCACAAAATACAAGTTATAGATATAAATGCAGGTAAAACAAAAGTAAAGAATACTTCATTAACTTCTGTGGAATGGGATTATTCAGATTGGTGATGATGCAGTATTTTGTTTGTTTTAATATAGATGGACACCAGAATTGAAGAAGGAATTGATGGTTTGGAGGTGGACAGCAGAATCATTGGTCTCATCTATACAGCACGGATGAACACAAAGAAAGGGTATTCAGCAAGATGCAGTTTTAGTCTTAAAAAACAGTATATTATAAACAGAAGACTCTAGAACTGTTTTTGAAAAATTGACAAATAAGGGTTACTGTCAGCAGGCACTCCGGAGACAGGTGTAAATCTCCAAGATTTAAGAGCCCACCATCAACTCCAGACGTCCACACACAGGAGAATACTGAAGGGGTACAGATACTTCCCAGATCCTTTCTTTAAGATCAGATTCACTTAATTTTCTTCCAGAGCTCAATAATGTATGTGTATGTTTGTGTATTTTTTAGAGGCCAGATGTTGTTAAAGTTTTGGATGACTTCCTTGGGAAAGCAACAGAAAACCTAAGTCAACTTGATAAACTTCACAAGGTACAATGAAAACAGTACAAAATCTTGCTTATAGTCTTATGTAGGAATCATTTGCATGCGTATATTTATTTTTTTCAAAAGAGATGTTGCTGTGAGGAAAAACACTGATGTTTTTATCAAATATTATGAGCAAAAAGAAATGATGGGTAGAAAAATAGTTTGTTTAAAACTGAGTTTTTTGAAAAAGGAATTGTCCATTTTGATTACTTGATGGCACTTCAACAGTATATTTCTGTTATATGTGTGCTTAAGACTTTATCCGGTGGTATTCATGCTCAACTGAGGAAAGAGAGAACTCGAATTATCAGAGAAATTGATGAGGCTGTTGACAAAGCAAATAGGATTCTGCAGAAAAGGTGTGTTGACAGGACTTTTAGAGGCACAAATTGATATGAACTATTCTGGGGTGTCTTGTAGGTATCTTCAGACTTGGCAAATAATTTTTCTTGTTTTTCATTTTGTGGATTTTTTTTAGGAGGAGTATGTTGGTGTCAAAATTAAGTGATGTGGATCTTCTCTTCACGAATGGTCGGAAGGAATGTAAGAGAATGGAAGAGAGGATGAAGGAGCTGCAAACAGCCATCCAGAAAGCTCGGCATGTCCGACAGGTTCCTTCTCTGGAGACCTATTGCAGTCTAGACAAGGTAATGCTGTAGCAGATTACATTTTTGTTCTGCACAAAGTTAAATGGTCTGGAGCGATCTCAGACCATATGAAAATTATTCAGATTATTACTTATCTTAGGTGAGAAATAGGGCTGTGCCTATTGAATAATAAAACTAGGGCTGTGCCTAATCGCAATTGAATAGCGTTTTTAATTTTGGGTCTCAACGTTCACAAAAATTATGTCATCGAGAGAAAATGATTATTTAATTTTTCTAGCTATTTTTTGGCTGCGTTGTTAATGATGCGCAAATGCACTTTCACCCTTCCTAAAGCCTGAACTCTCTAAACCTATAAAATCTTGTAAAACACTTGCGTACAAGGTATCTGGTGGCATTTTAAAAAAGTGTAGTGAAGATGGCGAAAAGACAGCAGCCACAGAAGTATTTGGTCAACAGAGGAGAAAATGTTGGTTTCGAAGAAGCAGACGTGGATCAAAAACATTGTGCAAAATGTGGTGGTGTTGGTACAGCTTGGTAATACCACAAATCTTTTTAACCATCTAAAATTTAAACACAGACTGATATATGACCAACTAATAAAAAAGAACCCGAAAGAACAACGATCAACCCACACAACATCCTTTTCTGCATAGTCATTAATTAAAGACTCCTCAGTGCAACTCCTTATCCATCCAGCTTGGAAAGACTTTGCCACCACAACAGACCCGTGGTCTATCTGCACAATGGAGCCATACATTAGCTTAATAATACACAGCATTCATGCTGATTTCAGTTTGAATATGAAATGTCTCCAATTGCGTTTATTCCTGGAGACTATACCAGGAAAAATTAAACCCTATGGACTTAGGGGTAAGAATAGCTGACCTGCATCACTACAGACAGTGCCGCAAATAACTGGATGGATGAGGCTTCAGTATTTGAGGCACAGACTCCACTTGGCCTTAGGTGAGTAAGAATCCTTCATACATTTTATATGTAATGTGGCGATTTAATTGTAAGGTAATAAGTTATTTTAATATAAAAAATATTTTTAAAAAATGTCAATAAAACTTCCGATTTCTGTGTGATTGCTAACCTTTTACTATTTTTATTTTGTGGTGGTGATGATGTGATGAAGAGGGAACTTACAGAGGCAGCTGAAGCTACCTGAACACTGATAGACCGAGTCCTTGAATGGTATAAGGCTATTGCCCAGGTCCTTTCTAGTGAAAAAAAATGCAGACATCTCTTCCTCTCTGGGCAGGACATTGACAAACTGGAGGCCTTCAGTAAAGGCCAGGACACACCAAGCCAACGGCGACAACCGTCAAGCGTGACATTAACTCAAAACTAGGCATCCAATCAGAGTTCTCCCTTTCACCGACTGTCCCAACACAGATTCGATTATTTTGGTCTAATTTATTTATTATTTCTTCTGATATTTGTATTTTTTTTTATTATGTGTTTTTAAAAGGTTGTAAAAGTATGCTATTTATACTTTTAAATACATTTTATATTATTTGGAGATGTCATTATTTTGTTTAATAAATGCAACATATTTCCAAAGTCATTCAGTAATTTTGGTAAAATAATTGTGATTTTAAAATAAGATAATGGTTAGTTGCATTTCTGCTGTGATTAGAATTATTGCAATAATGAGTTTTCAATTATTGTGTCAAAGACATTTTTCTGCTAGATGGTAAGGGAATTTTTTGTTAACATTTCTTGTTAAATGTTTTGCAAGAGCGCACAGATGTGAAATGTGATTATACATTTTACCATCTATAACAGAAAACGGTAATTTAAAAAAAAGAAAAGGGGGAAAAAATACATATTTATTTGATTTTTTTGAAGTTGACATTAAATATTTAAATGAGAGATATTTTTTTTTTTTTTTTTTGTACAATCTGCACAATAATTCTCAAAATCAACACTCTTGTTTCTGCTTTGTTTTAATTGTTTTCAGATTTTGGAGACACTACACATTCCAGTGGATGCTGAGTCATACGACATGAGTTCTGTGTCATTGCATTCAGGACTCTGGTAGGTCAACCATTGTACACAACTAGTATAAGAGCTCCAGAATGCAATTAATATTTTTACTACACACACACACACACACATATATATATATATATATACATACATACATGCATACATACATACATACATACACACAGACATACATACATACACACAGACATACACACAGACATATATGCAATATCACTAATAATGTCAGCTGTTTTTAGATGCATTCTAAATTCTCTTTATTTTGCTTGTATTTATATATAGCTGCAGTCTTCAGTTGGACAGTTTTGTCGACAGTTTGACAAACTGTCTTAAAATTACAGATGACAATGATGACTGGTAAGTGTTTACATAGTGTGCTCTGTTGAATCGAAACCTTGTGTTATCTGATGTTTGTGTTCATTTTATGATCATGACAGCAGTTTAAAAGACGTTACAGAGAAGCCTTTCAAACATGTTACAAAGAGTAATGTGGAGGTCTGGGACAGCTCCATTCAGTCTGTTAGAGGAAATGCAGATCCCATTGCCAAAAAGAAAAGCATGTGCAGGCCAAGTTTCATAGAGAAAATAATGGAAGGCACAGACAATTCTTCAGAGATTGAAATAGGTGCGTATGCAGGGTTGGAAAAATGATGCTGATAATTTTTATGCCTGATTGTGACTATATTGAATATGAATATTATTGGATATGTTTGTATTAAGGCTGTGAAGTGACTTTTATAATTAATGTAATAAATGATCTTGAGCTCCTGTGTTTTTAGCTCATAGTACCCCAGAACCTGAACCAAGGCGCACTGAAAGGCGCACAGTGCAAAGAAAACAACGCAGGCAACATTTTGACAAGCCCTTAACTCCAAAGCCTAAATGTATGTGGCCTATTTGTCGGTTAATTTCCTGAATTAACTACAAAGACAGCTCCCTTGTTCCTTGAGTATCGAGGTCACGTTCTGTTTCTTTTTTTGTTTTTTTTAGTAGTGTATTATGTCATGGCAACTCACATTGTGAACCCTGGACATTTTTATGTACGCTATATGATGGAACAGAAGTCAAGCCAAAAGTTGGCCAACAAGGTCAACGAATTCTGCTCAGGAGACAGTAGCCTCTTCACGTTCAGTGATGAAATCAAGACAGGTATATGCATGTTAATGATGGTCTTGTTTGACTGAAATTTCATCACTGATCAGTATTAATTTTAGTTGTTGACTAAAACAAACATAAGTTTGGGGTCAGTATGGTTTTTGTTTTTTTTTACATTTCCTGTACACATCATAGAACTGCACTCAAGTAAACTTGCTTTCAAAAGAAGATCCAAACAAACTTTGAGATGTGGCTATCTGATTGCTTGTATCTGTGCACAGGCTCTGTGCTGTTTATCTATTGGAAGAAGGATGTGTGGTGTAGGGTAACAGTGACTGAGCTCTTTCAAAAAGAGTGCTTCCAGAGTGTGCCCAAATGCCTTGCATCAGAAGTCTCCCGTCTGTGTGTCTTTTTCCAAGACTTTGGCTTCTCCAGGGGCATTTCAATTCCAAGGTGAGAAATAGTGTATACTCATGATATAAATGCACCGGTATGTAACGGTATAAATAAATGTGCAGTGACTGAGTGACAGTTATAGTTTAGAGTTCAGTAGTTTAATTGAGACAGGCAGGAATGATGTCTTATACGACTATGGGACAGAAGCAGGTGCATGAATGTGAAAATTTGAAACAAAAATGAAATCATCAACAAAAAGACTGACCACATATTTTTTTGCATGCTTACAAATACAAGCACAGCTGTTTAGAGGTTAAAGGTGCTCTATGCAATCTTGGGAAAACACTAGGGGTACAGGGGGTATTCCAGAAAGCTTGGTTAATGTACCATTTGGTAAAACAAAACCTCTGGGTTGATTTACCCCAAATCGGTTCCAAAACATCTGGAAGTTTTAATGCATGCATATGAAAAATTGAAGCCAATAATAATGAATTAAAAGCAATACGACTAAAAAAATAAAGAAATAACATTGTGTTTTTATGTTCAAGTTAGTTTGGGGGAGTTTGGTTCATTTGCAGCCCTGTTATAAAAAACAAATCTGTTACCGTCATGGAGAGAGATGTGTAGGGGAGGAACTTCTTGATGTTGCCGTTTTACTTCGAGTACATGCATATATGTATACTCTTGCTGTCACGTAATGTAAGAGACATGTGAGCTAGAACATTGGTTTAATTAATTAAAGAAGCATTGCAGTGCTGGGGGGAGCAAGAGGGGGTCTCGCTACTGCACATGCCCACATTATACAAAAAATGTCCTGATGCAAAAATGATGCAATTTTTTTTCTCTGTGCCAAGCGCAGATCCGCGGTTTGTGACATATGCAATATGTGGTCTCAAGAGATGTGTTAAATAAATGAACAAATCTTTTGAAAAACACTCTTTCAAATAATCATTAGGAAATGAAAAGACATCAGTACGCGATCTTATAACTCTTTCCAGGCGTAAAAACTTTGTCCACAGGAATGTCATCAAAAGGGCAGCCCTTGCTTAGTAACCTTCCGAAACAAACTAACCCTGGAACATAACCTGCTACTGAGCAGGTTACCTTCAGAGAGTAAGTTCCTATGGTTGCATTCATACCCAGAAAGTTACCTCAGTTTTTGGAACCGAAAGTTGAGGTTATCCACTAACTTACCCTTAAACTTACCCGGGTATGTCACTTAACCTGCTTTATGGAATACCCCCCAGGATGAACACCAAGGCAAAAACAAACTTCGGCCAGCCAGTTGCCAAGAAGAAGTGGGTTTTAACGCATACAAACAAACTTTGGCCAACTAATCAGCAAGAAGAGGTGGGGTTTAACGCGCTTTAAACACCACCTCTTCTCACCGGTTGTTTTTGTTGTGGTCCCAAAATGTTTCTTTTGGTATTGCAGCCTCTGTGTTGTCCTTCGAGAGCGAGTTTTTTCCCAATGTATTCAGAGGGCAGACAGCAAGAGGATCAAGGGGTGATGAATACAAGCTAAAATCCTGCAACATCGCATAGAGCATCTTTAATGATGATGTCACAGATATTACTAGTGTTTTGGAATGGATGTTTGAATGGTGCTTTTCCAGCTTTGCTGTTGCCTGTGTGAACAGTGCCGTTTTGAATTTAAAGTAAAGTCGTTCTGGTAATTTTACTGAAATATACTAGTATCAAGGTGTAAAAGAGGCTTTTATTTCTTAATATTGTGTATAATGTTTTGCATACTCATAAATCTCAAGTAAATCTCCTCATTGCATCCGACTGCAAATTCATTCACAGTATTCTTGTTTTCTCTCAGTGATGGAGGTTTAAGTGCATTGAATGAGTGTATGCGGAGACCTGATGTTGCTACTCTGACTGAAATGAATGGCTGGGCTCCTCTGGCCATCAAATGCTCCCTTAAAGATATCGTTCCTGCAGACTTGGTACAAGTTGTTGATATTTTATTTTTGTTTATTTACTCTGTGTTTGCTGTATTTGCGTTGCAGCTGAGTGCACCAGAATGCATGTTAAAAATCATGTGCAAAGAGTTTGTGTTTCAGATTTCGTTTTGTATTTCTACATGGTATTAGAGAATATAAAGGATTTTAGCATTACTTGTGAAAATGCACGGTCAAGAACTACAGTAACAATGTGGTTTTTTATCAGCTCAAAGGGTGGAGTTCAGAAGCAGCTGACGAGATGAGGAGCCTGTTGGGATCTGAGGCTGTGGAGATGGAGGTGTTCGGTGAGGATGGAGACACTCTGTTAGTGGATCTGAAGAAAACACCAATGGTGTCTCTGCGGGAACACCTGGTGTTCATGGAGCTGGCCAGGTATGTTAATTGTCACCTGAACTGAGCTTCCTGACAGAAATGAAAAGCTTAGTGGTAGACCATGACAAAAACAAAATAAAACCAAATGACATATTTCTTTACATTAACAATGTTGCGCTATGACTTCTATACAGATTCTACTCTCCTATAGTCTCTCCTGGCAGTCTACCACTACTCTTCTACACATCAGTTTGCCCTGCACTCAATGTTGAGGTCAATGCTATGGTTTCTCATGTGAACACACCGTCAGACTTCTATGTACAACTAGTGAGTAAAAAAGTTATTATAACGTCACAATAAAATGGAAGTGTTCACTGAAAATGAGATTTACACATCCTTGATGAATGCAGGTTGAAAATATGGAGTACCTGCTGTTGCACTCGAAGCTCCAGGACTGTTACAGTAGTCCACAGGCCATCAGTGAGTTCCAGATTTACTGCCCTTCTCTCTCACAGGCCTGTGTCGCTTGCTATGACCAAGAATGGTGCAGGGTTCAAGTCATAGGTGAGTCCATGTATGTACAATATATCAAACATGTAAAAAAAAATATAGTAAAGGAAAGCCAGTGTTGCTTTGATTATAATGTGTTACGATTAAAAGGATTGCCTGTTTATCTTTCAGGTTTTCCTGGCGTCCGGATGGTTGAGGTTCGGTATGTGGACTTTGGCTACAGAAAGACTATCTCTGTGAAAGATCTGAGACGGATAAAGGATGAGTTCTTTATTTTGCCAGAAATGGTAAGATTTAGGTTCACATGTATACTGTGATGAAAAACAATTGTTTTGAAGGGGAAACAATATAAATGAAATGTCTGTAAGTTCTAAGATGTTGCCAGTACTGCCCCGTAAAGGCAAAGTCTGACTCATCAATAGTGTTGTCACGGTACCAAAATTTCAGTATTCGGTACCAATAACAGTGAAAATCCACGGTTCTCTGTACCAATTTCGGTACCAAAGCAAAACACAAAAACACTTTTATATAAGTGGACTTTTATTTAATGAAATAGAACAAACTATATTTCATATACATTTTAAAGATACAAACATTAACCATACATTTGTTCTCTAACACATATTTTGGTTACACAGGTCATTTAAAACCTCTGGTGTGCAAAAATAGTACACTATTATGTCCTGTTTTAAACGCTATAGGAGCATTAAATAGTTAATACAGAAATTTATTATAAAATTATAAATAAATATATATTATAAAATTTAAAATGATAATTTTTGAGTAAACTATCCCTTTAATGACAAGCGGCGGCATGTTTAGTTATGCCCCTTTAAGAGCTGCACACATCTAATATACTGGCACGTTTTTCTCTTTAGACACAAGCAACTGTGTTTAACGCTGTGTGTTTGTGACAGTATTACCACAATCACATGTGATAAATATCTTAGTATACTAATTAGGTGCTGTTTGACAGGCTTTTAGTGCGCACTGAAAAAGCTCATCCGGAGCCCACATATGAAACGTTTAATCAGCAAGTCTTTAAAGTAAATAATTAAATTTTGAGATCGTGAATAACTGCAGTGTGGCGTGAGTGTAATTGAGTTAATACTGAATACTGTACAGCATATTGAGACGGAGATGATAAAATAACACGATACTAAGATATTCCTTAAAAGCATTCCTTTTTATTAATTCCAGCAGATCATGGAGAAATGTTTTATCATCCATGATCAAAAATCGTCTTATCGCCCACCCCTACGATGATGTGTTTTGCATTAGCACAGTCATACAGCGTATAATACGCTCTCACATGTACTATTTTGGAAGGAGCACATATGTGACCCTGCACCACAAAACCAGTCGAAAGTGTCAATTTTTGTTAGGATAGGTCAATACTTGGCCAAGAGACAACCATTTAAAAAAAAAGAACTAAAAAAAATAAATAAAAAAACTCAAAACAAAAAAAAAACTAAATATTAAGAAAGCAACCTTCAAAGTTGTACAAATTAAGTTCTTAGCTATGCCTATTACTGATCAGAAATGAAGTTTAAATACATTTACAGTAGGGGTGTAACGATTCGCGCATCGTGTATCGAGACAATTCATGGTCATTTTCCAAATCATAGTGATCATCCATATCCCTTTGTTAGTGGAGACTTGAGAGAGCAGTGCATGTGCGTGTCATTTAGTTGTGTGGAATGCACTTGTCAAGTGGAGTGACGTGATTTCCTCATTATCTCCAGCTGGGATGTTCCTATGATAACGAACGCAATACAATGTGCGTCAGCAGATGTCGCTGTTTTAATGTCATAAATGTCTTTTTATTGTTCATAGCATAACTGCTATCCATTTTTAAGTCAAGTAAAGTTTGAGAACTGACTTTAACATCGAAATGTGGTCTAGCGGTTCAGATACAGCATCAGCACACAGGGCGACCCGGGTTCGCTTCCTGTATCTAATGGAATTTTTTATTTTTTTTGCTTAAATAACGAGTAAAATAAACGTTTTGGGCAGCCACCGTTACACCCCATAATGTTACATTCTTGTTTAAGCGTTACAGTTTTCCGTTGCTATCAATTAATTTATGTATATCCATAATCTAATCCGTTCTTACATCACTAACATCACCCATCCTGCCCGTGCTCTTACATTTCTTTGGTAATGGAAGCTTTCTGTATCGGGATGCAGAGTACGCCTCACTGTATGCACTTTATGTATTTTGCTAAATTTTTTTATAAAAATAAAACCTTGACATGCTCAAACCTTAACTGATTTAATTATATTTTTATATAGCTGCTGCCATGTTCTTATAATACCTGCAGGATTGCACCTACATGACAATTACAATTAGATTCAATAACAGTTTTAAGTTTTACCTTTGATATTACTGCAAAAAATAAATAAATCACTGACCTTCAACAGGAAAATGTACTGTACTAGATTAGTGGGATTATTACTTGTTCTAAAAATATTTTTTAGTACTGATTTTACTTTGCATGAGCACATCAAGTTCAGCTGGAGAAAAAAATACCGACCTCTTTTTTTCAGATGTTGCCATGGTGACTCGTAATATCTGCGCTCCATTGATAATGGCTTTTTATAGTAGCGGTGTACACGCTTAACTCTGAACTAGTCTACTCAGAGTTGATTGATCTTACTCAGATCAGCTGTTCTGAAACCCAATACTCTGAGTGTTTAATCTCTGGGTTGGTGAACTCAAAGTTCAAGTTTAAACTCTGAGTTGTTTGAACCTCCTTACTGAAAAAGGCCACCGGTCTTTTCACGGTTGGATAGCTATCCAATCAGACAAAATGCATAAAGTGTCCATGTGTAAACAGCCCTTACTTACATGGCCTTGAAGTGTCAGAAATGGTGTGCTGTGGATTATTATGATGTTTTTATCAGTCTGATTCTGACGGCAGCCATTCACTGCAGAGCATCTATTTCTCCAAATCTGATGAAGAAACAAACTCATCTACATCTTGGATAACCTGAGGAATAGTCTTTATTTTTGTCTGAACTATTCCTTTAATAGTTGCACTAAAGTATAAGCAAAGCTCCACTAAATGTATACATACCACTGCCCTGATTCAAACTCTGAATCTATATAAATCTCTATATGAGGTTTTCTACTCTACTTTTCGCAGAAGTAGTAAATCCAGGTCCAATATGAGAATTCAGCAATTTCCTGAGTGCCTGGTCCATCCTCACACAAGTCAATCTGTGATGGGGGAAATGTGACACTCTCAAAATCCCAGTTCTGGAATTTTGATGATAAGTTGAGACGATGTTCCCCAAAACATCATTTATGTTAATCCTGTTCATTCCCACTCCTACATTTGCTCTGCATGTCATGCTTGAATCAAGAGCCACTGAGGGACCGACTTCAGCACATACACGACTATAACACTATATCCTATTCCTGGCCATATACTACAAACCATTTGATCTGCTAAATTATATGATGAACTGCTCCTTGCCAATTTGGGGAAAAAACTAATTTTCCAAAAAGCAATGGAAATGTACTAATACTTCATATTCATGCAGAACGCATTATCTGTCGACATGCAAGATTAGCACTAAAAGATAGTAATACAAGAAAACCAATCGCACTATGCAAATCTAATGATCCACTCAACGGCGTAATTTGCCATTAAAGTGAATTTGCCCATGACTATACCAAGAAAACATTATTAATATATGACAGGAAAACCGCTCTAACGCCCAAATGAACGAGTTTTTAATAAAAACATAACTTAAGGCATGTGACACATAGTATATTTATATTATATAACAACATATGGACACATTATGCTCTACACGCCACATTTATTCAGTCTGAAATGGATAACGGAATAAAACTGCGATTTGCGTAGATTAAACTGTTGTGTGAATTCAATATTACACATTCTTTATTACGTTGACTACAAGACATCAAATATATCAGGATCTGACAAAAACAAAGCGTTATTCGAATGTTTGTTTATTTATTTATTTCATTTGACTTAGGAGTGTGAAACGGTAATTTGCTGATTCTGATTAAAAGCGTGCTGTTTTAACGGTTTTAACTGCGTAACACGCAACCGTCCGGTTCACCGGAAACGTCAGAAATCCAGTCAGAGTCTCAAGCGCTTCTCTTACCTGTGGCGCCGTGTATAAACGGGCATTTCTCAGAAATATCAGGAGGAGCTGACCAAACGAGTCCACGGAGACATTGATCTTCACTTAACATCCGATAAAAGTAGATAAAAGCAGTATTTTACTCCGGTTTTGAGACGCGCGTTTGGAGACAGCGTGCTTGCAGCAGCACGCGAGAGCAACTGAATCCCCCGCGCGCGCTCTGAGCGGGAGAGATTTGCGCGCCAATCACGCGCCTCCCGCTTTTCACTTCACGAAAGATCCGTTCAGTCGGTGTTCGTGATTGACAGTCTAGCCGTGTGTACTGTCAAGACTGACTACTACCAGAACACAAGAGCGGGTGCTGTGTGTGATGATCAGGTAACCAAGTTAACCAGCTTTCAGTTAACGCCTGTAACCATAGTGACAGATATAACCTTAGTAAATATCTGTTGTTATGGAAAGAAATGCAATTTTATTTGGAACTATTTGGATTTGGGGGAAACTCCTGCTGCTTTCATCATCTGAGTGTGTACAAAAACACATATATACATATACATATATACAAGAGTTAAACTAAACGTTTTCAAAATAGTTCTCAAAATTCTAAATAAGCACTCTCCCAGTATTATCAACAGAATGGTCAAGCCTAGGTGTTTACTTAGATTCTCAAAACAATAGCACACCAAAAAAATACTATTTATGCATTGTCTATGGGATGTTATGAAATGTTTTAGTGGGATGTAACTTATTTATGTAGGTATTATGTATGTATTTTTTTATGTTTAGAGAACATTACTTAAAGTTTACAGTTTGTTTTGTTTAGAGAAAACTTTTTTTTACTGAACATTTTGCACATTCATAGAACATTCTGAAATGTTCTCATAACTTGAACTTTGGCAAACACTCCTAAAATATATTTATGTCCTCACATCTCAATCTCAAAATGTGTTTTTATCTCCTAAACATTCAAGTAAACACATTTATTACAGAATGGGTTTGTCTTTCGTAACTGTATTTTTTTTTTTTAGCTCAACTTAGATCATAAAACTAGTTACACTGATGCTGAGGGTTAAATTCCCAGGGCATGTGTAAACTGATCAAATTTTAACCTTGGAGTCGCTTTTGAAAAAAGTTTCCACCAAATGCCCTAAAAATTGTATCCTCTGTGTAAACATGATGATGCCGGTTCTTCGGATTTACTTTTCTTAAAATGTGTCCTTCATGCAATATAGAAGAAAGCTTTTCAATACATTTATCAGTAAATGTCAAACTCAGAAACGAATTAAATGTAAGAGATATACTGTACAGTATGTTCAGTGAGTTGTTTTTTCTCTCTCTCACTTTCTCTCGTTCACACACACGCTGTCAGTAATCAAACTAACCATAATTAATGAGATTCATGCAGAAATTGAAAATCACTCTGCAATTCCTTTGTGGTTTCTGATTACTTCTTAATAATGTCCATGAGTCTTCAGGCATGTTTAATTGAAGCGGTATATTTTGACATTATACGTAAATAAATGATGGTTTATTGTTCACCGTTGCTGCCTAATGAAGTGTTTGCAATCAGTGTTGTTTTGTTATTACTCTGAGGTTAATCAAGTGACATTAATTCTGTCGTTGTGTGTTTAACGCTTAACAAAAGCTCCGGAAATTATTATTTAAACACAAGCCTGGATGAGCAAGAAATTAGCATCTTTTCAACAATTTAGTTACAGTTTTTTCTTACACGTGTCTCACAAATAATCCTCTCCCAAACCGCTGTTGTGTGCTTTTCTAGAAGCATTTCTAAGTTTATTTATGGTGCTATCATATTTCTACTGCTACACAGAATAACATGCATCACTGTTTTGAATTAGGCTAAGAAATTGGATCCATAAATACAGGTTTCAAACGATATTAATGCGAGAACAAGATGTCAAATCTGGTGGTCTCTGTGCTGTTTTCAATGCATCTGCAGCCCGAGTTTGCACAGCCCAGCATGAATATGAAGATTCCTTTGTCGCTGATAAATACATCACATCCGATCCAGTCCCACGCACTAATCCGGACTGTATCCCCCTCACTCTCTCGACAGACTAGTCCTCTTTATCCCCAGGCACAAGGCATCCCTATGCATTAAACATCAAAGACACTTGAGATCTCTGCTCAGATGCTGTTAAGGGGAAATTTCGGGGGGAAAGGCAGAAAATGAAGTGTCTACCCTCCATCTGCCATCTGCCTCTGCTGTGACAAGAGTTTCATGAACTCAACATCACACCATATCCACCAAAACAACCGCAGCCACCGTGCTCTGAAGACCTGATAATGTCTAAATCTAGCAGCGCTTGAGGGAATCTGGGTATATTGATGGAGGAAAAGCTGGTTAAAATCAAGAGCTGGTGGCTGACCTGGCACAGATGTACTGTACGTAATTGGCAGCTATCATGCGAAACTGATAAATGGTAAAAGCTGTAATTTAAACGATATGAATTTAAGTATTGCTTGACTGATGAGGATTTTAGTTTATGCATCACGGTTGCTTCTGTTCATCCACTTACCTCCAGCTGTAATCTCATATCTAAACGATGTGTTACACCTACAATACGCAATGCAGTGTTGAAAGTTCATAACTCCATTGTTGATGATGTAATGGCGATATGTACAGTGGGTAAGGAAAGTATTCAGACCTCCTTAAATTTTTCACTCTTTGTTATTGCAGCCGTTTTCTAAAATCATTTAAGTGATTAAATCTTTTTTTCCCATCATTAATGTACACACAGCACCCCATATTGACAGAAAAACACAGAATTGTTGACATTTTTGCAGACTTGATAACAAGAAAAACTTAAATATTACACGGTCGTAAGTATTCAGACTCTTTGCTTAGTATTTATTAGAAGCACCCTTTTGATCAAATACAGCCATGAGTCTTTTTGGGAAAGTTTTTCACACCTGGATTTGGGGATCCTCTGCCATTCGTCCTTGCAGATCTTCTGTCAAGTTGGATGGTAAACGTTGGTGGAGAGCCAATAAATGAACTTTTGCAAATGGCTGCAATATAAAAAAAGAGTAAAAAATTTAAGGAGGTCTAAATACTTTCCATACCCACAGTAAAATGCCATGGTAGCAAAGGCAACGTACGCGAAATAAGATCTGAATAACTCTCTACTGCATAACTCTTAAAAAGCATGTTTCATGTTTAAAATAAGAGTCCAATAAAAATTTTAATTTGGTAAAAATGTTCTCAGCCTCAGGCTATCCGTGATGTAGAAGAGTTTGTTTCTTTATTAGATTTGTAGAAATGTGTCTCTGCATCAGTGTCTCCGTAATGGATGTGAATGGGTGCCGTCTGATAAAAACATTACAATAATCCACAGCACTTTAGTCCTGTTAACATCAGTTAACATCTAAAGAAGACAGTAGATGAAACAAACCCATCAACCAAGACGTTTTTAACTAAAATATGAGTCCATAATCCATAATAACTGTTCCTCCAGTGAAAAAGTCCATCTTCTGTTGTTTCTTACGTCAAAATCTAGCCAGATATTTGTGTAAAGCTGTTTTGGCTTGTAAAGGGTGCTGTGCGTATATCTCTGCTGATTCAGACCAGACCACTTTTTCACTGGAGGAGATGTTATAATAGTGACAATTTTAATTCAATTTCAATTCAAATGTATTTGTATAGCGCCTTTCATGATACATATCATTGCAAAGCAGCTTTACACCAAAGTAATGTTTACTTTAAATGTAGTAGTAGTTTGTACATGTACAGATGTGAGATAAAGATCAATTTAACACAATCAAACAGACAAATAGTCAATAGAAATAGTTTTGCTGCAAGTCTTTTGGATGTGAGCTTTGTGTACCTCTCCAACTGATTTCTGTGTTTTCTCTGGAGGTGAAAAGCGGGCACAGACACACACACACACACACACACAGAGAGAGAAAGAGAGAGAGAGAACATTAGACTACAAGAAATAAGCACTTTTTCCTTTGAATAATATCACCCTATACACGCAAAAAAGTATGCTAAACAAACTTAGGTTAGGGCAGTGA
>JAUCMT010000160.1:7291584-7325445 GCA_032357475.1 Enteromius thamalakanensis | reverse complement strand
CGTGATATATCGTTGATGAAATTTCTTCCAATATATTGAATATCGTAGACATCGTGAATCGTGATATTATCATTATCATGGGCCATATAACGCCACAGAATTGAATCGTGAGTTACCTGTATCGTCCCACCCCTAATAACCAAAACCGGTCCTGTTAACTATTTATAATTGTTTTATTGTTGGGCATTCAGTTGTATTAGGTTTTTTATGACAACTTGTTTACACGCAAACTGGATGCAATGATGTTGTGACCGTGACCTCAACTGCCATCACAAGTCTCACAAAATCCTGTAGGAAACACTGAATACTGTGGCAGGTCTGTAGAACATACCTGAATCTTCTGCAAAATACTTCTGATAAATAACAAACTCTTATCTGTTTGTTTTAGGCCTTGTGGTGCAGTCTGAATGATGTGGTCAGTACACAGGAAACATGGAGTGATAAAGCCTGTGTGGTGTTCAAGGAACTTGTGGAGCAGAAACTTATCACTGTTGTGGTAAAAAGTAAGTTTAGTTTTTTAAACGCAAAGACATCTAAAATATATATCCTCTTTTAAACAATGATCTATTGCCCATGATGTGTGCCTTGTTAAATGTAAGTTTGAATCTCACTTTGATGCAGAGCTTGTTCCCAGCACTATACCTGTGCCCGTGTGTCTGTATGAGATTGGTGATGACTGCACTGGAGCCAAAATTGGAGATATGCTGGTCACACATGGTCTTGCTGTTTCCAATAAAAAGTAAGTCTCTTAAAAGAGTCTTTGTTTAATTATTTCATTCTGTCTCTTTTTTTCTTTTTCTGTCTTGCTGTACTTTCTTCTTATTGCTCATTCTTTCAGGCAAAGTCCATTATATTAATTTTCCCCTGCTTCATCAGGTGCCAGATTAAAGACACCCAGCCCTTGGAGACCACCGTGTGGGACCCTCCATTTGAAGAGGAGCCTCTGTCTGTTGTTCTGACTCCTCCTGTTTCTGAAGAGCTGAATGCCAGCCTGATTCTGCCCACATGTGTCAAAGACATCAAAGTTCGTGTGACACATGTCACCTCTCCTGGAAACATCTATGTGCAGCTGGTGCAGTTTGACGGCCAGCTGAGGAGGTACCCGATTTCCTCACTCCATAATTTTACATTAGTGTTGGTCGATATGCTCCATAGACATATTGTCCTATCATAGCCTATAAAATTGCGGATACACAATATTGTCATGGTAATTTAATTATTTACTTGCTTTGATCCATGGCCAGAGAGTGATCCAACTCCAGGGTATGGCTAAAAGTTGCCTAATGTTGTAGTAATTTCATAACTACACATTACGTCTTTGAAGTGGAGTAGCACATGGATGATCTAAAATATATTTAATATTGGAATTGCCATAATATAATAATAATCATCTTGATATCGTTAAAGGCATCAGCCAAAGGCTATGTCTTTAACTATCATCGGTACGCAATATTATTGTCTATCGGCACAACTTCTTTAACAAAACAAAAGTCCTGTTTTCAGTGACACATTTATTTAGGTCAAGACAATGGCTGCCATTTTTCATGCATTATTTGCAGAATCCATGACACGCTGAAGAGTCTCTTCTCTAAGTCAGAGCCACAGGAGATTTTCTGGGAAGCAGAGATGTTCTGTGCTGCCAAAAACACTGGGGTTTGGGAAAGAGGAAAAGTGTGTAGTGTGTCCACTAGTGGTGTTGCAGAGGTAGAGGTGCATTGTGCATTTTCATAACTGAATAAATCAAAAAGAATAACACTTTTTTTTTTCCTGTGTAATTTTGAGTGTTTTGTGTTTATTTATTTATAATAGGTTTTGCGTTGTGACTTTGGTAATAAAGTGAATCTCCATGTAAACGATCTCAGACCCCTCAGTCCTGATCTGATCGGATCTTTCTTACTCGAATGTAACCTCAGTGGCGTCAGGTAAACAAACCCCCACTTTACAGATCTGCATGCATAGTTTACACAAGTTTACATAAACTTTGCAAAATCTGCAAAATGTTATTTAATTAGGCTAAACTGTACTTAATTTGTCTTTTGTGAATCATTCCAGTATCATAGTTAGCTTCTAAAGGGCAGTGCATACAAAAACAAACAAAATAGACAAATCTCAATGTGTCCCTCTGGGTTATTAATGTATTCCTCAGCTTTCTTCAGTGCGAAAAGATGCATCTCAAATTACAATACAGTTACTATTATAAAGTAGAAGATGATGTAAAACCAAAAAACAAAGCAGGACATAGCGGTCTTTTTTGGAGGATAATGGGCAGTTTAAATGCTAAAGGCAAACAAGGAACTTGTGAACAAAAAAAACATTCATAGATGATTTTGCAAATATAAACCATCCAACAGAATATTTTAAATTCAGCTTTTATTTATGTTTTATTATTTGTTAATTTATTTTAATTTGGTCTTGAAGACTATTGCAACCCTTTTTTTGATTTATATATATTTTTTTACTTGTTTTACCTCAAGACTAACCCATTCAGATTTGTAATGCATTACTGCTTTTTAGTGTTTTATATTGGACTTATGTAATTTATAAAAAATGTTTCCCCTTTTGTTTGTTTACCTTTCTCTCCAACTCTCAGGCCAGCTGGTGGTCGCTCCACATGGACAGCCACGGCCTGTGACTTCATCTCTCACTACTTGACCGGTGCCATGGCTGTAATGACCATAAAGGTTAGAACAAATGTGATCAGATTCCCACCAAATATATTGGAGTCACTGGAAAAAAACAAATGTAAAACTAAAATCTAAAAATGTGTGACCTGTGTCCATTGTTTGCTTTTTCTGAAAACTTTTTCATTGTTAAATTTTATGAAATATTTTTTTCTTGTCTTTTAAAATGTTGTTTTCAAGCTTTTTTATATTATTCATTACTTGTAAAACTATGGGGTTATCTCTGTTACAAGATTTTGTCTGTTACAAACAATTTCTGTCTCTTAGTCTTTGTGTATTTTTCCTGTCAGGACCCATCCGCCAGGCCAGTGCTAGTGTCTCTGTTTTGTTCAAACCGTGCTGGTCAAAATGTCAGTTTCGCCGATTTCCTCATCAGTGAAGGACTTGCTCTAAAGGAGAGAAAGTAAGAAAAACGTTTCTGCCCATTTTGCTGATCAGTCTCATCACCATTAATGTTGATCTCTGTGAATACTATCTGAACTGGTTTCCTAAGGGTTGAGTCCATGACAGAGACGGTCTTATCAGAACAGTGTTTAATAAACAAGAAAATTCCTGAGCCACAAAGAATCACAAGCCTTCCTCAGACACCACCCACACCTCGCATCAACCCATCACCAGAAAAAGTGCAGACACGCTCGTACCCCCCTCCAGAGCTTCCTTCCTGTGGACACACACTCATGAGTGTCTCGGCCATCTCCGAGCAAGGAGTCATTTACGCAATGACACACCAAGCAGGTGTGTGCTGCTTTATTCCTCACTAAAACAGTAATTTTGTTTTTATGACACATTTCTATCACTTTCAACATTTGCTGCTAAACCTTTACGAGGACTGTTCAAGACTGTGGTAGTATGTTATTGAAATTGTCTATATAATATATGTATATATAATTTTTTTTTTTTTTTTTTTATCCTGGCGTGTTCAGTGTGTGAGTTTGACCGCTTACGGGAGCGCCTTCAACAGCACATTAAAACCCTGCCAAGACAGAAGAACTACAACTGGAAAGGAGTTTTGGGATGTGCTGTCATGGGAACAGACATGTACTGGTATAGAGGTCAGGTGCAGGAGGTCATTGGAGGACACGTAAAGGTCAGTGTGCTTTTACAGCATTGCATCATTTACATATGTAATTGATTTCATAATCTCAAATGTAATTGATTTCATAATCTCAAATGTAAACACCTTGAGTCATATTGTTTTGTTTACGGTTTGCGATGTAATTGTTCCAGGTCCAATATGTGGATCAGGGACTTGTGGAGAGTATCCCGGTTTGTCATGTGTACCCGATGGTCCTCTGTGAGGATGTGCCGCAGCTCTGTGTCCCATGTGAGATAAATGGAGTCATACCGGTACGTGTCTGTGTGCTAATATGAATCTGATTTCTTTCCATTTAAATGGGCCAATGTGATTATCTTTGCAGTTCACACAGGGCTTTTCAAAAACCTTTTTTACATCACTTCAGCGGCAGTGGAAACCACTGTGCTTGTATTACTGGTGCGCGCTGTATTTTGTACCATTTTGTTTCAAAACTATATGCAATTGCAATGACGTGGTTAAATTACTTTTATTTAATTTCTGTATATTTCTGCTGAGGGGCAAGGAAGCCTAGCTAAATATAACATTTATAATAATGGGTTTATGTGAAGATTGTTTTAAGTTTACTTAAATTAGAAGTCAATAAATAAGTAATAAATGTTAAAATTGATAGTTCTTAATTATAATGTAATGTTTAATGGCTATAGAAAATGGTTAAATATTTACCATTGACTTTCAAAGTAGGAAAAAAAACTAAGGAAGTCAATGGTGACCCAAAACAGCCTGGTTACAAACTTTCTTCAAAATACCTTCCTTTTTGTTCGGCAGTACAAATACATTTTTGTTATTTCAGCAATACTGTAATGAAAACTTTAATTGTGGATTTTTAAATAGCTGGATGAAGGGCTTTGAGGGGTATGAGAGAGTGTAGTTATTTTTAGTACAATTGGCATACTGTTTTTAAAACCACATGTAAAAATACCAAAAAAATACTTTCAGTGGCAAATCTTTGGTTTTTATCTGTTACAGATTGGGAAGGGATGGCAGTGGGATGCTGTGGTGCTCATGAAGGAGTTGCTACTTGGACGTTCAGTCAGTGTCCACATTATTGTAAGTGAACTCGCATCTACAGCTCTTCATGTATCAGCAGACCTATTTATTACTAAAACGTCAATGTGTTGATACTAAATTGATTCTAAAAACCGGTTGTTTTGCAGGAGCACCCAGAGGATCCTTGTGGCTGTGTAAAGGTTGAGATAACGGTGGATGGAATGGTGCTTAGCAAGATTATGGTGCATCACCAATATGCCACTTTTGATCCTGCCATCAGCAGCCAGGAGGTCAGATCAGTAGATATTATTAAAACAGAGTTGTTTTGCTTATTTGAGGTGTAGACATTGTCGCTGTGTTTGTGCAGGATTATGTAGTTCAGCCTCCTGTCCCTGATTTGGATGACTGGGACCTGAACACAGAGGTAGACGTTTCGTTTCTGTTGGCATCATACAATTCCTGAATTTCTGTTTAAATTTCGTAGAAGTCACTCGGTTAACTTACTAAATTTCAGAGCTGGTTTAGTAGCAGTATGTTGTGTTTTCAGGGGTTGGAGGAGCCCCAGCCTGTTTTAGGGGTTTATAAAGAACTCCAGATTCCTAAATCAAGAAAACATTTCCCAGCCAGGGTCAAACATATCCGCACACCAAATGAGGTATGTGAGTTGATTAGGGATGGATGATACGGCCAAAACGTATGTAATAATATGTTTCTTTAGGCATGAAAACCCTTCACCTTTTGGTGAAATTCGCCATTTTGGAACCCAAACAGGTGACCCACGTGAATCGTGTAAACTTTTAAAAGTCCGTTTTGGATGGTATTTATTGATTATTTAAAACTTAATAAAGTGGATTTGAGCAATTAAAATCGTGAAAGCTGAGCGTCCCGTGTTCATAGTGGTGCTGGAAGTGACTCGTGTTTTCCACTCGTTTTTAGATGCTTTATGTGAACGTACCCTTAAGAGAGTAAGTTACATTTAATGCTACGAATACAAACATTATTTTAGTGTGTTAGGGCAGAACAATGCAGCTCTGGTTAAACAGCTGGATGCTGGGTTGAAATACAGATTTGGTCGTGGCTTCAACTGCCCTCCAGGTCTTAGAAAAACGGCTAGAGGTGTCCTTTTATTTAAGAAATGTACATATGTCCACTAATGAGGCCATAATATTTATTCTGTGGGAGTCCTTCACCTCCCGGCCCCATCAGAGGGCCCACATCACCCCTTGAGCACCCTTTTCACCCCTGACCCATTTTCATGCCTGATTTTAGAAATATTAATAGAAATAAATTAATGGGTACTGTATATTTGTATTTACCCATCATACAAACAAGAAATGTGAAATACTTAAAAATAAACATAAGACTCTCAAACATACCTAATTAATGTTAATATCTTTAACTTAAATTATTACACAGGCTGATTATTCTTATAGATTGCATCTATAGTGCTTCAGTCAGAATTTAAAAAAAATGACAATAAAGATTAATTTATTGTAAAATCATGTCTCAGAGAGTTGATCCTAATTTGCAGAAGGCATTACTAATATTAGGTGAAATTTTGTTGGCAAGAATGGTAGAGATGTATGTTGCACAGCTGAGACAAGAGTCTTTCCAACCTAGCAGCTCTGTTGATCATCACAGAAGTGTGACCAACTTGAATTTGTCTTGAAATTTCTTTTACAAGAATTACATTGTAAAAGTGTCCACTCTATATAATCTCTTGCTTTCATTGAATGTAATGTGTGCTTGCAGGTGTTTCTGTGTTTGTTGGACAAGATTCTGTACAAACAGGAGCAAGAAGAGAGTTTAGAGGAAGTTCTTGATGGTGTGAATGAAAATATCGAAAATCTGAGCCAGCTGACAGACTTCCCCATTGGTGCTTATATTTATTATTTGGTTATGGTTAATTTCATCGTATGCAAACACTTGTGTGGTATTTGTTTGTATGCATGCTGGTTTTATCCAATTTATTCCAGATACTTTGAGCCCATAGGTTTTTTTATTGTCTGCCTGTGGCCCTACAGAGGCTACATGGTTTGGAGAATAGATGACTTTTAATTGAGTGTTTGTGTGCAGAGTGTCCCTGTCTGGCTGAGTACAGCGATGGTAAATATTATCGTGCGAAGATACTTGGTTTTTCTCAACTTACTCCTTCTGTGAAGCTACTCGTGAGACACGTGGATTTTGGTTCGGATGACATCTTACCAACACAAAAGTGAGACAATGCAGATTAATCAGCCATTGATATTTTAACACTTTGTGAGAGTCTTTTTTGTTCTTGTAGAAATTGAAAGAATATTTGGCTCATTTAGGAACATTAGAACAGTAGTCTATTTTTGATCTATTTGAGCCTGACACAAAAAAATTCATATGTAGACCAGGTCTTAAAATTGCAGGTCTATGTTCATATATCCAGGTATTTGTTCTTGAAATTTAATTTCAGTAAATTTAACAAATGTAAAAATGTAAGTATTTTAAAATCGAATACCACATCTCAAAAATAATAATCTTGTGTCACTGCAGATTGCGGCAACTCCCTGCATCCCTGCATCATTTCCCATGTGCAGCAGTTTGTGTCAAGTTAGCAGGCTTCAAACCAACAAATATATGTAAGGAGTCGGAGAGGATACCTTACCAGCCTGAGTGGAGTATGAGAGCCATGATGGAGATGATCGATCTGTTGAACGGAGAGCTCACTGCAGTGGTCACTGTACGCCTCATTCATAGTTAGGGAAAATGTGCCTGCCTTTGCTATAACATGCGTTTTTGACAGTCTGCTTGGGATCTGATTGCTTTTAATAGCTTTAGATGTGAAAACTCTTAAGTGAAAATAAAAAGATAGTTTAATTTAACTTTTAATGCAACCGTGGAATTATATACTAACCAGGACAAACATGGGTGTAAGAGGGAGCAAACTGTCGTTTAACACAATGCAAAAAACTTTTCTCTGTATTCATAGCAGTTGCATGGAAATGTGAGTGAAACTGTTCAAATGTACCATTTCAGGCAACTGAACCACAGCTGACTGTGCTGTTATACAATGCGGAAGGGACACTCGTTCACACACCTCTGGTGGAGAAAGGCCTCGCTGATTATGCATAAATCTTGCAGGTATGGAAGTAATTTCTTTGAAAGAGAACTGTCTATACATTTGTTTCTTTCATGCTGTTTTTTTGTTTCTGCAGGTTGTGTCAGTGATGCTGTAGATCACCAGATTTCATAGAAGCTGCTTAAAAAAAACAACTTTTTATTTCTTAGTTTTAGAAATTAGGGTTTTATGCTACGTTTGTGTGCAGGCATTTTATGTTAAAACATTTGTCCAGTTTTGTTTGTGCAGCTATGACAAATTTTGTTAAATATTTTTGTTCATGTTCACAGCTGCTTCAGAGTAGCAGGAATATTTTGTTAATATTTAATGTCTCTGTATGTTGAGCAGAGTTTAAATAAAACTTGTCAACTCTGATTTGCTCACAAGTTTCTTTTATTAACAAATCGTAATTGACTGAAATGTTGGATGTTTTCAATCACATCCCAATCATGACCGATTGATGCACTTTTATCCAGACCATTACAATAAGTATCCTGCAGAACCTTTTTACAATGAATCCTCATATTGTTATATTAAATATTGTTAGTGTCATGTTTACAGAGATGAACTGACAGCGTTTGAGCTCTTTCATAAGATTAGAATTTGCCATTGTGTGATGACCTCTTGCATACTACAGTGCAGTGAGCGGATCGTAAATGTTTTTTCTCATGAATAATACTAAGAAAAGCTCCAAAAAGTAACGGAACATGGGCGTGTACTTTCCAGCCACAGCAGCCAATCACCATTCCAGCTTCACACATGTAGGCTCAAATTTTTTTAAAAAGGAAGAACACTGAAAAATAACTACTTTTTCCCTTATAATAGACATAATAACCTGTTCATATGTTCACATTTGTGATGAGTTTTTGGCCCCAGGGTCCTGTATTTTGTTACACCAGAGTTGTTCAGATGGGAATAGGACTGCTTTTCTGCAGACCAGTCCAGTTCTTCCACATTGAATCAGGAAAGGGTCCTGTCCAAATTGTTGCTATAAAATTAGAAGCACCCAATTTCCTAGAACAGGAGTCACCAAGCTTGGTCCTGGCAGGCCGGAGTGCTGTAGAGTTTAAACCCAATTAAACACACCTGAAGAAGCTAATCAAGCTGTTACTAGGTATACTTAACTTGCAGGGAGGTTAAGTATAAACTCTGCAGGAAACCGGCCCTCTAGGATCACATTTGATGACCCCTGCCCTAGAATATCGTTATGCATGAACATTAACCCCCAGTTTCACAGACAAGGCTTAAGGCTAGTCCCAGACTAAATTGCATGTTTGAGCTGTCTCAAATGAAAATATCTTGCTCTAACAAATCTTAAAACATGTCAGTGTCATTTTTCTCTTATGATGCACACCTGTAATATTTTCTTAAAAGGCATTTTAGTAAAAGTTGCTTAAATATCTTAATTTATCTGGCTTAAGCTAAGCCCCATTTGTAAAACGGGGCCTAAGAGTTGTACTCATGGAAATAAATAGTGAAACACATTAATTAGAGGGGCGTGTCCCAATACTTTTGGCAAAATAGTGTATGTACACAATGATGGTAATCTAATGGCCTCCTGTTTTATCTCTGAAAGTATTCAAAAATATAATTACCTTTTCACGTGTTAGGACACATACAAAGATTTATTTTTTTTCTTTTACAGAAATAACACTCCAAATAAATACAGTACAGATAATCTTTCACTTCATTTCACTTTACTTTCACTTAAACTTCATTTAAGTCCATTTGTTTTACTTTTAAATAAAACAATATTTTGGGTTTTTCATGCCTTAGTGTCCATAATGACATGACCCTTTGCATCTTTTAAGCGCACACGTCCTGTTGGGTATTGTGTCTCTTGCCGTCCATCCGAGTAAACTGTTTTAACCGTACCATCCGGATACTCCCGTCTTTTGAAATCTGCAGTGTGTATCTCTCGCTGACCTGTGTTAAACTGGATCACCTTACTACCATCCCTGAAAGCAGAATAAACATGGTGTGACTTTAATGTAGCTCTATATTGTAACACATTAAGGTTGAGGGGCTTTGAGTTTACTCACGCATCCAGTTCTATTATTGTTCCATCTGTGAGAACATTTTCCTCTTTTCCATCAGGATAAAGAGTCTTGACCGTCTGATCTGGGAAAGTGATTTCTTTACGACCATCAGGAAAATGTTTCTCTGAGAAAAGAGAGTGGAAGATTAAGACTTCAAATTTTGACTGCTAAAATCATGTTTTGAAAGAAATCCAGGCGCACCTATTTGGTTGTTAGGAAACTGAAGTACTTCCATCCCATCTGGATAGGTAATGTGTGTGGTCTGCGCTTCGGCATAATAATAAATCTAAAAAATAAGTCAAAACAATTTTATTACATCATATAAAATTATGGAATGTGTTATTAACACATATACATACACACACACACATATATATAACTGATCCATTACACAGTCAATGTCATAAGAAAACACATTTCAGAGTCTGTTGCTCACCACTCTTTGATCAGGCATTGTGTGTTTCACATCCCCATTGAAAAACATCACTTTGACAGTCTGTCCATCAGCCGAAAGCTCTTTCCTCGTTCCATTTGGAAAAACAAAAAGTCGGCCTCCATCAGGAAGCACCTTCTCAATCTGAAATATGAATATTTAATTTAGCCAACAAATAACCATTTAAAAGTGGACATATTGATAAATTTTGTTTATCGTAACCATTATTTTCTACAATTCCTTAAAGGTTTCTGTGGCTCAGTTTGGTTTAAAATGGCTTTCCCCTCAATCTGAGACTAGTTAAAACTATGAGTTGGAGCTAAAGAGTACCTTGTCTGACTGTGTGATGTCTTCCTGTTCCTTCTCTGACTGTTCAATGGCAGAGAGTGAGTTCATTAGTGGAGCGTCGTGGTTCATCTCGGTTGTAATTAGTCCGTCCGAACACTGGGTTTCCACTAAACTTGGCTCATATTTGAAGCTGATACTCTCTTTCATTTGTTCAGGGAAAAACGCTGTTCAGATTCACAATGTAAGAATACAGAAATGTAAATAAAAGAGATTTTTTATGGTTAGAACCACAAAAAGTATGCATTAGTAATCTTAATAAATAATAGATACCTGAGTTTGTGAGAGGTATGCGTGTCTCTGGACTTCCCTTTCTGCTGTTGTTTTTTGAACTCTGGGAGGGACTCTAAACACATAAAATCATACCAAGACTGGGTGAAATATTACAAACATTTATATGCATGCTTGTAAGTTATTTATATAAACATTTTCAGTGTTTTTATCAGGTTGCACACTCCAGTCATGGAGGACTGACATTTGCCCACCATGGATTATATACACTGCCATTTAAAAGATTTTTAGTCTCTTATGCTCATTAGGGTTATATCTATTAGACCAAAAATACAGAAATAACCCCCCAGTAATATTGGTTTCCTATTTTAATATACATTAAAATATAGTTTATTTCTGTGATGCTGGGCTTAATTAATAAGCCATTAATGCAGTCTTCAGCGTCACATGATCCTTCAGAAAACATTGTAATATGCTCACGTTGAAACCATTGCTTCATATTTTTTCTGGAACCTGTAATAAATTTTCTTTGATTAATAAAAGTAATAATAAAGTAATAATAAAAAAAAAAATAAAAATACTGACACACATTTTTGAATAATAGTGTTGTATTGTAATGCACAATTTCTATTTTGAATTTAAAAAAAATTACTTTTCAATGTTTTATTTATCAAAGAATTCTAAAATAATATTTCATAATATAATTATATATTAAGCAGCATAACCAGCATCGATTATAAATCAGCATATTAGAATCATATCTGAAAATTCAGTTTTTTTTTTATGTATTAAAGGTATAATAAAATAGAAAACATCTTATGAATTGCAATAATATTTCACAAATCTTTTCTATTTTGCATTTTGTATATTTGATCAACTAGATACAGCTCTGATGAGCACAATAAACTTAAATTAGAATTCCCAAACTTTTGAATGGTAGTGTGCAAAAACCTTTTAGACTTACCCTGGAATCTGTACGTTTGTATCCAATGCTAGTTTTATCACTAGATGCAGAGAACCTTCCTTTTTCCTTCTCTTTCTCAGCACTCTTCCACGCACTGAGGCGCAATTTCTCCAGTGTCTGCACTTGGTCTCTGAGGGACGCGTTCTCTGCACTCAGAGAGTCTACCTGCTGTCGTAGACGGCTCTGTGTGTTGCTCCAACGAGACTCTCGTTTGCGCAAATCCTCCTGCAGCCCATTTAACTGCTGCTTTAGAGCCTGATACAGACATTAACAGTCAGATTTAAAACACATAACAACTAATTACAATAAGCAGAACTGATAGTGTCCAAATGATACTTTTCCAAAAGACGATAAATCCAGACCTGGATCTCATCTCGTTCTTGTTTATCAGGTCTTGCTCTCACAGTTGCTGCATGCTTTTCAAAAAGCTTCCTTTCACGCTGCAATTTCTTGTGTTCCTCCCTTTTAAACTCTTCCCATTTTGCAATTTCCTCAATTCTCTTCTTTTCAAATTCAGCCTTTTCTTTTCTGTAAAGGAAATGTATTTTCTTTTTAAAATTTAAGTATTAGCATTTATAGTTTAGCTGTGAACAGTACAAAAATGATCAAAATATACATGGTATTTGAAGGAGAAAGATAAGGGACTATACTTGAGAATATCTCTTGTGTCCTGGTTTTCCTGCTTTAGTTTGGCCAGTGCTGCATTCTCAGATTTGAATCTTTCAATCTCTGTTTCCAGCTCCACTAAACGCTCACGGAGAAGTCTTGATTGAGCTGAAAATAGAGTTTCAGGATTTACTACATACTCTTTAAAGATTTAGAATCAGAAATAGTTCTTTAGAGCCAAATCATCATATTAGCATAGATTAATATTAGTGTTTATACAGTAATTCTGATCATAAAAAGCAGCCTTGGTAAACGTAAGGCTCAAATGTGTAATTTTTCTTTTAAGCGTTTAACTGATAATGTATATCAACATGTTTATTTAATTTGAACTGAAGCAGAAAATTATCTTTAAATTTGCAACCAATAACTGATAACTGGTTTATATTTTAATAAAAATAAGCACATTTGATAGCTGTATGTAAAACATCAGAACCATTACCTGCTCCTTCTTCACTGAGCACGTTCTGTGGTTCCTGCACCATTGTTACTGGAGGAGAAGGTTTAGGCTTTAGTGCTGGAAACAGCTTTGATACCAACTGGCATGTCGGTGGGGCTTCTTTGATTTCTTTAATGGCATGTGGACTGTCACCTGCTAGTTTTACCCCCTTAGAGAAGGCTACCTTTCTTTTCAGAGCCCTCTCTGATGGAGAATCCTCTGCAGGACAGCAGGACTCCTCCTCAGGTTCATTCCAGGTATCATCGTCATCAAACTCTAACTGTCCCCTTGATTCTATGAGAGTAGAGTCTGCATTGGTACCTAAACTCCTCTCATCCTCGTCTGGACTGCTGGCACCATCCCTGTCTTGATAGGTGTGTTTATCATAAGGCAGAGTGGTAGGCACTTGAAAGTGTGTTATGGGTGGAATGGGAAGCGGTTGCAACACTGAATTACTACTTAATGAGTTGTCATCTAACTTTTCATCAGTTTCTTCTTCAGAGAACCCTCTCTGTTTATTCTGGGCTATGCCAACGATGTCTCTCTGTATCGCAGTGTTTGTAGGAGGAACTGGTGAACTGGCACCCAACATAGGTTCAGGAGTTACTGCGGGACCTTGACCACGGCTAGGTAGTGCAGATTGACTGGTCGCTTTGATAGGTGTGGAGGAGAGACGCCTGTGGCCTCTCTGAAGGAGAGTACTGATGAAGGATGAGTTGCTGGAGAATGATATTTCATCCGCTGCTCGTTCCAGCAACTCAAACTCACCGAGTTCAGCACACTCGAGCTGGTGATCTTGTTCCCAGTGCTGTCTCCGCTCTGTGAACCAAACCTCAAATGAGTTTTCTGCAACACATGCATTAGCCTCCTGTCCACTACTTAGTGCCCCTTCCTTATTGCTGTCTGTTGTGGTGACACCATTGACCTTCTGCTTGTACGAGGAATTGGGTTTTTGCTGGCTCATGTTCTCACTCTGGTGTCCAACAAGAACACGAGGTTGAACGGTCATCTTGGCAACTGGAGCTCTGGTTTTATTTTGAGGAATATTCTCTTTGTTGATTACAGCAGTCTTGCGCTGGATCATGGGATGTTTGGATTTTGAGCCTACATTTTTGTTTTTGTTCTTGTTGGACCTCATGTCCAGGTCTTGGAAAACTTTTGGATTTGGACATGAGGAGGGCTTAGGGTTAGGTGGACTTTTTCTGTGTGGTGGCACAGCAGCTTTACCCCTGGTAAACCTGGCCAGACCTTCTCCTCGTTTAAGAAAGGGTCTCTTTACTTTCACAGTTTCAGCAGAGTGGTTCTACAT
Organism: Enteromius thamalakanensis; assembly: GCA_032357475.1. NCBI lineage: Eukaryota > Metazoa > Chordata > Actinopteri > Cypriniformes > Cyprinidae > Enteromius > Enteromius thamalakanensis. Next base: position 7,311,170 of record JAUCMT010000160.1, on the reverse strand, counting down.
AAGTGAATATGAAAAAAGACGAGAAGATAAGCCGTGAAAAAAAGATGAGAACAATTCAAGAAAACAAACAAAAAAAAGAATGCAATTAATAGAAAAGGTGCTTATAAAATATAGAAAAACTCATAAATCATGGTTGTTTTGTACCTATAAATCAACACTTGTAATGTTTTGATGGTATTAGTAACTGATTCCAAACATAACTGACACTGAGTAAGTAACTGTGTTCTGACCTTGCCAATCAGTTTCTGGTCTTCCATCTTGAGCTGCTCTTCCAGTATTTCTTCAAATGTTCTCCCACCAAACCCTGATTTGATAGGTCTAAAATAGACACACACTTAACACTTTAACCAAACTGACACAGTGTAGTTGTCCAATGCATTGCATTCAGTCTTAAAGTTCTGAAGTTTACCTATCTTGTGGCTGTGAGTCTTTTCTGTACATAGTTTGCTCTTCAATCGTGGACTGAAGTGATTCTTCATAATAATTATCACTGTCCTCATGTCCACTATTCAACTCCCCCAAACTTTGCTCCTGGTTCCACCCAGTAGTCCCTAGAGTGGCATACAAAGAGAACTGGTTAAATCTCAACCAGTCTTAATTGTTATCTACCATATGAAGTGAAGTTTAAAATTATTTAACAATATGTACTAAATTAGAGCTTTTTGTGTACACATGTACCATAAACCACACACCTGCAGTATTCTGTGGTTTTCCCAGAAGTCTTTGTGGTTCATGTTGTAGTCTAAACAGCTGTTCCTGCTGGTGGGCTTTTAGCTGCTCTTGCATGCGATGTTGCATTTGCTTCAGCTGGTCAAACAGATAAGCCATTAAATTACTATCAAAACTAAACATTAAACATTTGAATAACTGTTGCTTAAAACGCAACAAGAAATAAAAATATATAATTGTGAAAAAGAGTAAAATACCATAACGCATTTTAAAGGCCCACTATTATGTGTTACGAAAGGTTCATATTTTGATTTTGGAATTTCAATGATACGGGGTAATCTGTTTTTTTGAGAGACAATAACTTTATACGCACTTTCTATGCACTTTATTTTTTATATGCACTTTCAGATTTAAAACTTTGCAGGATGCTTTCATTCACTTGGAGCTGTGTTACACACTGCTTGAAAGATAAATAAAACATCCTTTTATCTGATATATGAGATAAAATTAAACCTGATTAAAATACCCACGGAGAAAATAATCAAACAGCAGATCACTGCAAAATTCATATTAACTGGGGAACTCACCTGTTCAAGCTTAGCTATTAATGGAAGATCCTTTGTGTTTCTTAAAACTTCTTGGATACTCTGCATCTCACTGTTTAAAGACAGCTCAGTTTCCCTGAGTGTCTTGCCACCTCCACCTGGACTGCACACATCAACGCTGGCACAGCTGCTGCTCCGGGAGAGGGGCAGCGGGGCAAACTGACAGCTGAAAGAGTCATCTGGATCCTGATCCTCTAGACTGCCACTGCTCCGGACCGACCCAGAACTGGCCTCACCCGGTGACCCGTGTAATATCACCCCAGCACGGGACCTGTCCGGCATCCACTGGGAAAGGAAATGGAGTCCAGCTGGAGACGACATCATGATGCTGCTGACCTGGCTCAAACCCTGAAAAAAGAGCATTCACAAATACCTGTTAAAACTGTTGGCTGTGCCTTTGTGTGGAGTTATTCAGACAGAGAGGAGAGAGATAAGAGATTACAGTACTATAGTGCTTTATGTAGAGGTAAACTCCCCTTTTACAGTAATATTTCCTGCATTTAAAAGCAAAAAAACTCATTACCATTAGATGAGCAGTATAGTTTTATAATATTTAAGCCATTAAGACGTTTAGGAAATTTATTTTGTATGTGATGTAATCACAATAGTTTTCACTTATAACGCTGACAACAAACATGTTATCATTAGGTACACTGTAAAGTACAGTCTTGTGCCAAGAGCATCGATTTGATAAGAGGTCGTTTAACTGTAAAAGACCATTTTTGGAGGTGGTCTATAACTGCATTAATATTCCTACAATCATAAGTTTATCTCATTAGGTAACAATAGGCGCACTATTTCAGGTAAACAACACACTCAAGTAACGTAAACAAGGTCTGTCTGTTGGTAATGTTAAGTTACTTCTGAAGCAGCTGCATCTGACGTTAATGGGATCCATTCAATAAACTTAAATGACACACTAACGTTAACTGTGTCTGTAAACCTAGTATACTGTGAGTGGAAAAACTAAATCCTGTTTGGGCAACGAGTCATCCCAGTTTAACATAGTGAATGTGTTCGGCAAATGTTCAACAGTATTTAGGAAACAGCAAGACTGCCAGCGTTTTCAAATACAAAACCAGATTTCGATACAATGTAATGTTAGGCTTTTAGATGAAGTAAATATGTCATACCTTGGTTTGGGTTGCCGACTCGGGTATTTAAATATTTCAGCAGTTGACGTCTGAACTTTGGTAAGTTTCGAACGATACCGCCATAACAAAGCGTAGCGCGCGAGACTGGCGCAAGCACCGGTGCATGATGGGAGTTGTAGTCAGAAACCCTGTCCCCTATGCTATACTCCTCCCTTCCGTAGCGTTTACAAGGGACTCCCACAGGCACAGATAAGGTAATATTACTATTAATGAGCCTTAAAAAAATCAAAAACCGGATAGATTAATAGCCTAGTCATAAATAATACAAATGAGACAAAGGGAAGTAGATGAACATTTCTTCATTTCAGTATGTAAACATTAAATTCCGCATTTATTCAATTATGTACCAACTAAACAAAACTCAAAGTATTAAACTTATCAATTAACGTAATCAATACGTTAATAGAGTTTTTCAACAAGTCTTATCAACATAGCAACGAGCTTGAAAACTCCTCAGAAGCTCGCCTAGCAACACCGTGGAAACTATCCAGAAACCAGCTGCATAGGTGAGAGCCAAAAAATGTGTAATTGTCCAGTTTTTACAGATCACGTTCATGATTAATGTTAGGCTATAGAAACTACAGCAGATTGTATATACCTATGCAAATCGGTTTTAAACATTGGACTCCGTTTGTGTGTGTAATCTTCATCTATGTTTACCCCTAAATGTTCCGTTCACTGTTTTGTTTTGTTTAGCAAGAAAATCTATCACAGACACTAACATCCTTTCTCTTCATCTCACCCTTGCCCCCAGGTGCATTGTGGTGTGCTGTAATAGCAGAAACAGTCCTGGTAGTGGCGCCAAAGTGTAACTGGAGCATCATCTCGTGCCATTCTGTGTGCACATGCGTGTGAGGGCCTCTGGTTATAACCAAACTCTGTAGATGTCATCAGAAAGCCCCTCCCCCGTCTCTCTTTCTCTGTGATGCTGATGCTGAAATGGCCATCACTGAAGGGCAGAGGGTGATATTCCTCCCATACTGTCCACTCTATCCTGCTCCTTCCCTCTGGAGTGAAGGATGGCGATGATCTGGATGCAGACAGAGACGGCGGTCATGCAAGAGCTACAGCGCAGATTGAGCAATGTCGCTCACACCATTGGTAAGGACTGCGAATAAGCATCTACGATTGTCACTCAGCACGCAGTTATTAAACAGGTTATGGGTTCTGTTTAATGTTGATATAGCTTCAATGACGCTTTTCAGTGACGAGTATTATTCACATTTTGAATGAGTACAACATAATTTTATACATGGCCACAAATTTTGGTCCCTTTATGGGTAAAGTATTGGTTTATATTATCACAAATCTAACAATAGCATTTTGCTTGTGTGATATTGTTTAATTGAAATATCATCACAGTAAAGCCTGACATATGAAATAATAATCAAAGAATCTTTTTATTATTTTAATAGAATAGTTTATCGAACCTTTTGGCAAAATGTAAAAGAAATGTAGAAAAAGTCTGTATATATTTTTTATATTTTGTGTTACATTTGATCCATCACGCTTCCCCCCCCCCCATATAATAGTATATGATATAGTGAGACTATGAATTTGACAATCAAGGAGGTTCCAAGGTATATGCAATTTGGTGATTTTATTTTTATTTGGCCAAAATGTAAAGTTTCATTTTTTCAAGTTGTATAATGTTTGGTTTTTATAACAGCATAACATACTTTGAATGCATATGCATATAAATATTAAAGAGGCCTATATCCATAATACATCAAATGCAATACAATGACAAAACAATACAAAAAAGCTAATTATTGTATATTTGATACATACATTTTAACAATTTGTCTTAAAAAAAAGATGTATGATTAATATTAAAATATAGTTGAGTTATCAAAAAATATAGTGCAGTAAAAGCTACTTTATAATATTATTAAGTATGAGCTGTCAATCAAATGACAGGCGGCATGTAGCAGATTGTGTGCAACAGATTGTTCTGCAGTTTTGATCATGGTGATAACCCTGTATCAATTATGATGCTTCAGGAAATCCTAATCTAATGTCTCATCATTTAACAGTGGAATATTTCTGTACAAAAATATGTGAAAGATACTTCAGTGACATACAAAACTGCCCTGACTGTACTGTCTGTGTAGAAGTCTGTGCCTATGTACTTTTGTGCTTGCCCTCATTTTCAGAAGCCTAAAGGCTGAAAGAGAAAAAACGCTCCTGTGAGATTCATGCTGGGGGTGACTTGACTAAAATGTGTGTGTGTGTTTGGCAGAGTTGCCGCTGAGTACAAAAACAGATACCATAAAACACAGTTTTTCCACAGCAGCAGCAAAGCTTGCTGCAGCAGTCAGTACACTGGCTTAAGGTAAACACGTATGTTGTTTAACTACTAGCTGTTCTGAATTGGAGTTTAATGCTGTAACAATGGCGATGAATTATTTGAGTGTAGTACCATGTAAAGAAACAGTGTGAGGTCAGGTATCAGACGACAATAAAGGGAAGAGTTATGCTGAGGAAATCCAAAAAAAGGCGTCCAAAACAAGACAATGAACCCGGACAGTTTCCTCTGGTCTCGCTGATACAAGAACAGAGTGAGTGAAAGCATGCTAACAGTCAAGCAATTTATGTTTAAAATGGTTGGACTGTAAAATGTTTTTTAAATAAAGTATCTTATGCTGTCTCAAGCTGCATGTATTTGATCAAAAGTACAGTAAAAAAGTGATTTTTACCATTTTAAATAACTGTTTTCTATTTTAATATTTTCTTTTTTTATAAATTTGAAAATGTAATTTATTCCTTTAATAGCAAAGCTGAATTTTCAGCATTTTCATTGTCACATGATCCTTCAGAAATCATTCTAATATGCTGATTTGCTGCACAAGAAACATTTCTTATTATTATCAATGTTAAAAACAGTTCTTTTTTTTCTTCTAAAGATTCTTTGATAAAGATCAAAACAAAAGGATTGATTTAAAATCTTTAGTAACTTCATAAATGTCTAAAATTAATGTCTTTGCTAAATAAATAATAGAATTGACCCCAGACTTTTAAAAAGTGGAGTTAAAAAAATAATTCTATTCTATTTCATACTTACCTAATTGTGTTGTCGTGGTTGTTGTTTTTTTTTTATTACAAATTATATAATGTGGCAAAAAAAAATCCACAAGTTTGTGCAAATCATTAAGAATAATTGTAAATATTGTGTACCAAAACATTACAGTGGTATAAGCTCTAACAGTTATTGTTACTTTTTTTATTAAAAAAATCCCTATTTCTTTAGGGCCATTTATTGTGACATTATGTGATTATATTTTTATGTGAAGTTTAGTTTGATTATTTTTGCCCACGGAGATGCCAAAGGAAAAGTAATTACATTTCTATGTGTCTGAAAGAGAGGAAGGGAACTAGAAAGATTTACCAGACTAAAAAGACTTTTCTTCTTTTAAATGTTATCTGTTGGTTTGAATGACTTGGTCTGAATTCAGTTCTTATCTTTCTCTCCTCAGCAAGATCAGATCGCACTCAGATTCCTCTTGTACCAGAGAGAAACCAACCAAACACACACACAAGGTTTTATTCATTCACCAGTGTGATGGGGGAAGGGGCTCCTGGGGGGGCGGGCGGCAGACTCTTTTTGGGGTGATTGTGCTGACACAGACAGACATAGAGAGTGGAAACAAAGGAAGTACAGTTCTTTAGAGTCAGTGATCAGTCTGTTATCAGTTATAGAAATGTAGCAGGTGAAGGGAACCTGTGTATGTGCGTCAGGGGACCAATTCATTCCAGGAAGTCAGTGTTAAGGTTGGAAATGAGGAGAGAGAGAAACACAGAGAGAGAGAGAGAAACAGGAAGTCATTAACTGGTGCACCTGTCTCAGGTAGCTCATTCTCAGGTCGCTGCTTATGGTTACAAGACGACCAGGGAGTTAGTAAGATATTAGACAACAAGTGGAAGAGGTATCAAAAAAAAGAGGAATGGATGTACAGAACGAACGGAAAACGGTTTGCATTTCTCTAGCAGAGGCGGAGAAATATTACCGCTTTTCCAGACATTGTCACTGGCTCCAAAGTAAGTGAGAACTTTTGTTTAATTGATTTTATTTTTAAAATATCAAATAATTTAATACTATTTGATATTAATATTAGCTTTTATTTATTAATTAATTAAAAAATTATTTTAAATAATATTTTTTTTTAAGGATAATTGATCCATTTTAATGTTACTTTATTATACTGTTCAAAAATAATAGTTTGTTCAATAATTTATTACAACTGAGAGCGGGTGAGAGAGACTGTAGATGCATTTCTTAACTGTAACAGCCAAAAATTATAAAAAACTAATAATAAATAATATGTCAGCATGTATAAAAAGGTGGGCAGCACTAGGCGGAGCAATGCATCACAGAACAGGTGGACACTTCAATAAAAGTCAGTTGAAATGTGACAGATGACGTTCTGTCCGATGTGTGTGAACATCCTCAGGGTGTGAATCTGACTCCAGTGGAAAAACACACTCTTATTTTAAAAGAACAAAAGAATGAAATAGATATATTCTCCCTCTTTTCAGACATCTTCTGTCATTCACTTTGAAGTACTGATATAATGTCTGATTGGTGTGTAGGTTTAAACAATACAATTCTTATTCCAACAGTTAAAAATGTCTGTAGGCTGTATATACTGTAATAGAAGGAGTGGATATGCATGAAGATTATTAGTTGTATGCACTTTATGGTTCTGTATCCAGAGGTGGTTTTGGTTGAGAAAGATAGGAAATCACCTACTCTTTTCTTTCTAAACATGTCTGTTGCTATTGACCGGAGCATGGGAATGGCTTTGGGCAAGGTTTACCTCCCTCGGATGGTAACACACACCAGCCAAAGACACAATGCAGTCAAGACAGTTAGTGATATAGGGTCTTCTTACCTGTGGTTAGCTTGTGTGGTTTATTTCATCTAATGGTCAAGTAACAATATTAAGTGTGATTTAGTGCAAGAAAGGGACTGCAAAAGAGTGTTAAGCTTAAGAGTTAATGGATGATACTGCAGGAAGACTGTTATACCCAAGTAACACTGAAAACTTGAACACTCATGTTATGTTGTTCTATAATGTATAATGTTATATCATGACTTTAGATGTGATGTTAGTGTGTTTGTTTCAGATGAGATCATGCAGAAGGAGTCTAGTCCTCTCTACGCTGCTGACATCATCACTGAGCTCAAGAGACAGTTTGCGTTCCTGTCTGGTAAATATTTATGCAATTCTTTCTTTATCCTTAAAATCTAAATATTATATTATCCATTATTGTTTCAGAGGGAGGTTTCACACTTGGTCCACTTAAAGGGATATGAGTAAGATTTTTTTTTTAAAGAGGACTCAAGTGCACCCTGTAATAACGATTATATCTCAATGTTGTCTCATAGAAAACATATGGAGACTTTTGCTCACAATGATCAATTTTTGGATATATTTCCTAAAAATAGACCCCATACTCATTCATGTCTTCTTTTAAGATTTGGATCAGATCTCAACAAGGTCTCAAACTGTGCTCACAATATTAAATTCTTCATAGACTAAATTATAATTGGAGCTACGCCAAGATGTATTTTACTTATTTAGCACATTTGTAGTATATTACACAAAAATACTTGTCTTTCATTAATCTTAATTAGGTAATCAATAATTTGTAATGTAACATATATTGCAATATAAGAGTTTTCAAATAATGTGTGTTTTTGTAACAGGTTACATAGCTTACATGAAAGCATGTACCGTGTGTGATTTGTTAGTCAAAGTCCCCTTCTGTAATTTCCTGCTTCTGTCTGAAATAGATAGGTTGGATAAAATGTAAAACGCAAGGAAAAGATGTTCTGGGTTTTAGAAAACTTTGATGTGAGGTGGGCATGTACAGACAATGTAGCTTTAAGGTATTCATCTGAATATGGGTTGTTTTTGATGACAGGTTGTTACTCTTAAACTGAACAGATTAAACGATGCTTGCACAATTTCTGTCCTGTTGTCATGGAGACAGGAAGAAGAAGGCATGACTTGCCAAATTTATATTTTTGTCACATGGGGATCTTCACCCAGTGGCTTTCTCTTTCCATTCCATCATCACTGCCTTACCACTGAAACATCACCTTGTGTCTTCATCCAGTTTTAAAGGAGCGAACAGATAGGAAGATTGGAGTGACATTTTTGGATCTCGCTTTGTACACTTGTATAATCATAGTTTCTGTCCTGAGGGAATACTGACAACACTAATATGTCGTGCTCTCTCCAGTGCCTTCATTTTGGCTGCATGGTTACATTTATTAGTTTGACTTTTTTAACCACTTTTCTTTGCTGTAAAACAGATAAAACAAAATACATTTAAACCTAGAAACTAGGATAACATAAAGACTTGGTCTGTTTTTACAATAATACTATTTACTGCATTTATGACCAAATCAATGCAACCTTGGTGATTATTTTTTGAAACATTTTTTAAAAACATTTAAAAACACTCAAGCCTTTTCATCAGTAGTGTAGCTGTACGTAGCAGTTGCACACAATAACACGAGTGACACAGCACACAGGTGGCGTGAGCAGCTTTTCATTGGCTTGCCTGTGTGCTAATTTAAGATCTCTGATGCATGCCAACACAGAAGACAGCATGGTTTCTGGTATTTATTGCCCCCTGCTGTTTGCCTGTTGAGCAGATCAGAGGAGCAGGTTTTTCTTTTTTGATTCTTCATATTTCTGTCTGTTTTAGGGGGAAGAGGACAGGATGGAAGCCCTATCATTATCTTTCCAGAGTTCCCTTCATTTTGTGAAATTGAAGACCAAGAGTTTCGTAATGTTCTTACCTACCTAACTAGTGTTCCTAGGTAAATACACACAGTAGCACACATGTCTGAATAACATACTGGCAGCAGTAACATGTGTGTTTCTTCACCAGTCTGAGTGCAGCGGGTGTGGGCTTCATCGTAGTGATTGACAGGCGTAGAGATCGATGGACGTGTTTAAGGGGGACATTACTGCGTATATCAGTGAGTCTTGAACTCTAATATGAGCGCACAAAAATACTGTTTTTAAAGGCATAGTTTACTCAAAAATAAGAATTTGCTGAAAATGCCATCATACCAGTGGATTTGGAGAAATGTAGAATTACATCAATTACATGCTCATTAATGATTCCTCTGCAGAGAATAAGAATTGATACAAATATCATAATATTCCAAAAGTAATCAGCAACTCACCAATCTATCAATTAGCATCTAATGAAGTGAAAAACTGCATGCTACTGCTTTTCCCCTGTCTTCACAGAAATATAAAAATGCTGAAAGAAATGTGCACTGATCTGAAAACATGTCAGTGCCTTTGTTTTGTCTTGAGATACACCTCAGTAATGCTTTTTAAAGGCAGGTTTATAAATATTAGTACATTTCCAAATTGAACATAATTTGGAGTTAAATAAGAGAGAAATGTACTCAGATCAAGCATTATTTACAAGAAACTAAAACCAATATTTATATGTTCAGCAAACATTTTTTGGGTAAAACATTCCTTCAATAGTCTCACATCTGAACAGCTTTATGTCTAAAATATTTTAAAATATGTCTAATATATTTAACATGAATTTGGGTGCTTTTTATGTTTGTGTGTAGGGCTGGTTTCCTGGTAATCTTCGGCTTGTTCTGGTGCTAAGACCCAGTGCTATCCTGCAGCGAACTTTGTCTGATGTGTTCTTCAAACTTCACAGAGATGACTTTAAAGTACCGGTAAGTAACCTGTATGTGTTGGGTTATGTTAATGAGTGTCATGCCATTATAAATAATGAGGACTGTGTGTGTATTAAAGGTTATAATGCTGAGCTCACTGGCTGATCTTCACTCTTATGTTGAGCGGAGTCAACTGACACAAGAACTGGGTGGCTCTCAATGCTACTGCCACAAGACCTGGATCTCTCATCGCACAGTAAGAATAAACTCACACCTTAATGGTGCACTCACTTATTATTTAGGTTATGTTGCATTACAGCAGTTGTCCAGGGCTGCATCTCCCAAAAGCATCATAAGCTTACAGTAAGTACATTGTAGACCCATTGAAACCAATAGTGCTATGATCAGCTACCAGGACTTATACTGTAAACTGCAGACATCTGTAAATTATTCATTTTGTCATTTAAAGTGGCCAATAATCAGAGAGATTAAGTTATATTAGAAATATTTAGCTTTTCATAGCAACAACCTGCTTTATTTAGAGTAAAATGATAGGCTGCTGATAAGTCTTGTCATTTTTGTGTACTTTGCATTTATTTTCAAAGTCCTTTAAACACATTCAAAACCTAACTGCATACACAAAGCAAGTTAAACTGGTAATATACATGAAATGATCATTTCTCTGTGCCTTTAGGATCTTGAAAGCTTTGCTGCTTTAGTGAAGAGGATGGCTGAGAGACTGCAAGTGTTCGGTAGGGAGCTGGCAGAAACAGAGCTCCCCAACAACCTCCTAACCGCCAGCAATCTGCTCAATGCACAAACCAGCAGAAAAGACAGTTTCAAAGTATTTGTAAAAATTTGTTCTTAAAGCATTCAATATCTTCCACCTGTCACATTCATTTTTTTTGCTAACTATTCTTTGTTCTCTCTTTAGGAGGAGATGGCAGGAGCTCTAAGCCAAGGACGCAAACTCTTGGAGAACATCAGGGAACCCGTCCGGAGAGATCCAGACAGCAGTCTAAACCCTGATCAGCTAGAGAACCTTGCTACAGTGCACAGGTACATCTGTAAGTCTTTCCACAGAGTTTGTTTGCAGTGCACCTTTGTCTTGGGATGATCTGCAGAATGGTCATAACGGTCAGGTATTATGAGATTGGAGGAGTGGTTAGCCAATCATCTCCCAGCTTACAGTATATCGCACCATTATATTATGCTCTAGTGAATTGAATAACACGATTGATTGGATTTATGCTTTAAGGCTGCATTTATTGTAGCATTATTTATATACATCTAACTTTGCATTAGCTTTTATATTTATATTTTTCTATTTCATTTTTGAATTTTAGTTCAGGTTTTCACACTATTTCATCTCATTTTATAATATTTGTTTTGTTTAATGTATGCACTGTCAGTTATTTCCTGTTTATTTTTATATTGCATGTTAACTTGCAGGCTGTTATCCCAGTTAAATGAGAGCTCTACAAAGTTTGATGAGTTCTGGATTCAGCATCAAAATAAACTGGATCTATGTTTGAAACTCTGCCAGTTTGAGCACAACTTTCAACAGGTCTTGCATTTTTTTAAAAATCATCCCTTTGTAGCTTAATTATTCATATTAATGCTAAACATAAGATTCATTTGCATTTGTTCTTACTTGCTACCATCTTGTAGTTGCGAACAGACCTGGAACAGGCAACAGAGATGCTGAAAGCTTTCTCAAATGTTGGAATAAGCTCCGCCCAAACAGAACACCTTCTTCAAGAGCTGACCAATCGCGAGAAGAAAGCCTGTGTGAGTTGAATAATCTTAGTGTGTAATGTTTACAGTCACAAATGTGCTTCCACATACCTATATACATGAATGTGTCAGTCTAATTTAATTGAAAGGTTCCAATAACCCTTGTACCTCCTCTTACTTTCTCTACAGGAAGTGCTGGACAGAGTAAGGTCTGTGATTGCCGAGGGCCAATGTTTGATTGACAGTTTTCAGAATGTTGACGACACTGTTGCAGTGAAATGCAGTGAGCTACAGAGAGTCAGAGAGAATCTCACCCAAGAGCTCAAAGACAAAAGAACCATGCTGACACAGGCTCTGGAACTACATAGAAGATTGGAAATGGTGACTGGAATTACATGCACATTTATTTTTATGTTTATGATATATTAATTCAACCAAACTACACCGCTTATGAAGCCCGACAGTGCTTAAACTCCTCACCTTTACATAACTGCACAGTTACATGCAAATGTTCTCCAAACACAGACAGACATACATAAAACACTTTCAAACGTACTGTGTATCCAAATGAGTTTCAAGCACCTTCCGTTCTGTTCTTTTTTTGCGTTCAGGTGTGTAAATGGTGTGATGATGGAATTTACATGCTAGCATCACAGCCTCTTGACAAGTGCCAGTCACAAGAGGGGGCGGAGTCAGCACTATCAGAGCTGGAGTGTTACCTGGAGACAGCCAATGAGAAACAGCAGTGGGAGATCAGCACAGTTTGGGTGGAATATGAGAACATACTGAACAATGAGCTCAGGGTATGGCGTTATGAAAGCATAACTATGCTTACAATGTATTTATGATTCAGATTTGATTCAGTTTTTTTCTTTTGTTTATTTTTTAGCATAAAATGAAATGAGAGAAAAAAAACAAAACAAATGAAGACATTTGTAAAAGCTTTAACAGATGAATGTGAATGTTCTGATTCAGTGTTTGTGGTTTTCGAAAATGTGTAGTGATGTATAATGCATTATATTGTGTTATACTGTATAATGTGTAATCGTACAGGAACAAGTAAAGCATGCATTTGAGAAGAAAACCTCACTACAGGAGATGTTTGAAAGGAGGAGGGTCAGTCTTAAGAAACTAGCAGCCAAACAAACAAGACCTGTCCAACCTGTGGCCCCACGACCAGAGTCACTCTCATCTCCTGGTATCTATCTATCTATCTATTTGTCTACTTGTCCTTTTTAAGTGTAGAATGTAGGCAACTGGTTTATTTCTTTCTTTCAGCTCATAGGGAGCATGAGAACATCTGTATTAATGAGGACTCAGACAGCAGGGTGTCTTGTAAAGAAGTATGTCTAATTCATCTACAATGCCTTTTTATTTATTAAACTCACTTTCTCTATAAGCAAATGATATATACCTCTCTTTATTATAGTGAACACTGTAAATGACTTGACTGTTACTCAGTAATAAATCTCTTTTGGTAGGTAAACTCTGATCAAGTTGACAGGAGCAGTCGCAATCCTTCTGTATCTGAGGAGGAGGAAACCCTGGCTGTGCTGCGCAGGTCAGTCCAGGGTCAAAGGTCAAAGAGGAAAGAGGGGAACAACCCCCAGTACTGTAGTCATTAACTGTGTGTTTGTTCACAGGCATGTTATGAACGAGTTACTGGAAACCGAAAGAGCGTATGTGGAAGAGCTTATGTGTGTTTTGCAGGTGAGTGAAGAACAGTCAGTTCTTTCGATGAAAATCAGCTTCCGTCTAGAAAATTGTGCCTTTTATTATGTAGGTGGATATATTCTGATATATTAATTCCTACACTTTTATAGCAGGTTTTGGCCTATGAAGACCACTTGGATTTGTGTGGTGAATGTTCAATTTCTTGATTTCTGTTTCTTGAATCCTGTTGATATGCTCTCATGTGTTGTAGGGATATGCTGCGGAGATGGACAACCCCTCCATGACTCCTCTCATCCCTGCAGCCCTGCAAAACAAGAAGGATGTGCTATTTGGGAACATGCAGGAAATTTATAATTTCCACAAAAGGTAAGCGCCATCTAGTGGTGAAGAGTTCAGTGGTGAAGGAAGATCTGGGAGGCATGTGAGATCTTCCTTTCTAAAATTATTGGGAGATAATAATAATAAATCAGTCAAATCATATAAGCAAGATTAATTTAAACCCGTGCCTGTCTTGTTTCAGAATATTCCTCAAAGAGCTGGAAACTTACACTGATTGTCCTGAGCTTGTGGGTCGCTGCTTTCTGGACTGGGTGAGTTTTATATAACCAGCAAGAAAACATTACAAGAAGTAATACTATAATGAAGAACCTTTTTGGAGTTTTTTTTCTTAGTGATTCTTAGATCTTTAGTCACTGTGGTTGTTTAGATGGGGGAGCTGCAGATTTATGAGAAATACTGTCACAACAAGCCTCGATCTGAGAGCCTCTGGAGGCAGTGCTCAGACTGTGCCTTCTTCCAGGTACACAAATACATATCTAAAACTATACCACCAATCAACAAATACTCGCTTAGCACTATGCAGTACATATACTGTACACGTTAACAAAGTTCTCTATGCATTTAATATTTAAATGACCAGTATCCCGTGCCCAAAAGTTCACTGTATGAAATACTGTATGTCCAGAAGTAATATGATCTTCTTCACTTATTGTTTGAATGCACTACCATAAAAGTCAATTTTTAAAGTTGTATTAAGAATGCAAAAAATTAAATAAAATACTATAGTTTTTTCCATGTTTTTGTTTTAAATAAAAGATTACAAGCATATTAATACTGTGCAGAATGCAGTACTCTTGATTTTCAGACGAAACAAATGCACACTCACACACAGAAACACATATACACTAATCTGTTCACCAAATCAGGATCTCTGTGACAGAATGCAGTCTAAACAACTTCACCAAATTGTGTTTGTGCCATCAGGAGTGTCAGAAGAAACTAGAGCACAAACTTGGACTGGACTCATACTTACTGAAGCCTGTGCAAAGGATCACTAAATACCAACTCCTGCTGAAGGTAAAGCATCATGTGCATGAATGGAGATGTCATAACTGAAGCATCTGGGTATGGTATAAATGTTGAAATGCATCTTAAATTCAGCATGAAATGAAAATGCACTCTATTTTCTAAGTGCATATTTTAAATGGTTCGTCATGTATAAATTAGAATTTTTGTAACATCTAAAATCTTCTAACGAGAACACAGACTTCTCTCTGGTGACATATTTCCAAACATTTTGTACAACCAACTGGAAACTAACATTTTATCTGTGTTCATACAATCAAAAATCAATGGATCCCTGCCCTGGGTTTTTCTGTTTTAATAATCTTTCACTCAGATGTATGTCAAAATACAGAAGACAAGATCTATCAGTACCTCCAATTCATTTTGACTTTAAAGGGGTCATATAATCGATTTTTTCAATGTATGTGTTTGTTTGTGTGTTTAGGAGATGATTAAGTACAGTAAAGGCTGTGAGGGCTCGGTGGAGCTGCAGGCAGCTCTTTCCTCCATACTGGGTATCCTGAAGGCTGTAAATGACTCAATGCATCTCATCGCCATCACGGGATATGAGGTAAAACACATATGCACACTTCTTACTCTGTTCAATAATGTTTTCTATCACTCCTCTTTATTTTGCGATATTCCAAGCAATGATCATTGATTCCATCCAGGGTAACCTTGGAGACCTGGGTCGACTGCTGATGCAGGGGTCGTTCAGTGTGTGGGCGGAGCATAAGAGAGGTCACGTGAAGGTGATGGAGCTTGCAAGGTTTAAGCCCATGCAGAGACACCTGTTCCTGCACGAGAAAGCTCTGCTCTTCTGCAAGAGAAGAGAGGAGAACGGAGAGGGATACGAGAAAGCACCCTCATATAGCTTCAAACAGGAGCTCAGCGTAAGTGTGTCTTCAACATACAGTGTAATAATACTTAGCTAAAGATTTCACAAAATGATGCTGAGCACATATTGATAAATGCCTGTACACCTGATGGTCTCTGTTCTGTCTTTGTTAGATGGCTGCTATTGGAATAACAGAGCATGCTAAAGGGGACAGCAAGAAGTTTGAGATCTGGTCCAGTTCAAGAGATGAGGTCTACACAGTACAGGTGAGCACAAGAATTTGTGTCTGATGTCAGATTTTACAAGAAGACGTGTTCAGTCTGCATAGATCAGATAGCTTGCATTTATATGTGGCTTTGTGGTATATGTTATTCTGTAGGCCGTTTCTGAGGAGGTTAAGACCATCTGGGTAACAGAAATTCGGAAACTTCTAACAGGACAGCTAGAGGCCTACAAAGGTTTGGACCTGATTTTAGGATGGTTGTAAATATTTGTGGAGGGTCAAATCAAATGAATGTTTGTGTGATGTAGAGGCAAGTCAGCAGAGGGCACCTGAGCAGTTCTCCTCAGATACCAGTTCAACAAACAGGTACGATTATCAATGCCATCACATTTACACATTCATATTTGAGCTCATTTCATAAGTGAAACTCATCTTCAGACTGGTGAAGGATGAACGTAGCAACCTCAAGAGTGGAGGAGTGGATAAACCAAAGGCAGACGAGGAAAGCGGCAAAGAACATGAGAACATTCTAAAGCCCAGAATGACAGGGAGAGCAAAAGGTGAGCGAAAACTCATGTCATTAGAGAATTTTCATTTGGACTGAACGTTCCGTTTTACTTTTAATTTGTTTCTTCTGTGATTGCAGGATCTTCATTCAGTTTTGAGACAAAACCAAAACGACAGGATATCCGCAGTGACCCTACACCTCTAGGTGACCTATTTAAGCAAACTGAAAATCAAATATAGAGTTCAGTTGCTGTCTCCTTTTCCAAGGATTAAATAAAAATAGAAAATAGGTGATGTTAAAAATAACTAATTCATTATCACCAAGGCACAAAGCTCTCTAAAGGATAAAACCATGAGTCGATTTTTAAAGGAATGACTCGCTTAAAATAGCTCACTCTATCAGGGGTGCCATTCTAAGGAATAACTAAGAAGATGCAGAGATGCAGTCTGATTGGTTATTTTCCTCCCAGAAACAGGACCACACCCTAACATGGGCGGAGTCAGGTGGTTCAGTACATCAAGCCTGTTTCAAAATCGTAGGAGAGGTACACATACTGAGTACACACGTATGTGCACACTAATGAATAATTCACTGAGATGTTGTAGGATAGCATGTGTTTGTAGGTTTTTATGTGTCTCGTCTGATGCTTTCTGAGAGGTGCTATGTCTTTGTCTTTAAAAAATGGTTTCGGGTTAAGCTCTATCGACAGCATCTGTTACACAAAAAGTAATTTTGTCTAGTCCCTCAGTTTAAGAGAGAAATGTGGACAAATTGTCATTTTATCTATGCTGTTGATAGACATAAACTTGTACTGAATTTGGAACCTTTCATTGACACATTCACGCATGCTCTTTATGTGTCTGTCTCCTGTCTTTCACGGTGAGATTTCAGTGGTACTTTCTGGTGTCATCTCTGACCTCATTTACATGTTTACTTGCAATACAGTCCCTGTTTGCCATCCGTTTTTATCTTTAAACGATTTTCTTCTCTCTGCCTCAGGTTGGACTAAAGGATCGCTCTCATTGGATGCCTCTGTGGAGCATGATGGATACTTTAGTGCAGAGGAGCAGGTGACCTCTGACCCAGAAGAGGACAAGGAAGATAAAATGGTGCCAGACCAAGTCTGTTTTACACTCTAAGGCAAAAGCAAAAGGGTGTCATGTTTTAAGCGCTTCTTTATCTTTCTTTCAGTGTGCAGATGAGCTGCAGTCTGTGAGGATAGAGGAAGAAATCCAGTGTTCTGAAGAGATCGAGGATCTTGAGAAATGAGAGTTTAGTGTGAATGTGTGCGTATTGCCATCAGTGTTCAGCAAATACAATAGGTTTCATGCATAACTCTTGAAAATAGGGACATGAGACATATATAAACCATTAACTTTGAAAATGTGCATACTCTTAAAAATAAAGGTTTCTCGTAGAACCAAAGAGGTTTAGAAACACATGGAGAAAGCTGTTTTTTATCGTAATGGCAGCGTGACAAAAGGCTTTTCATGTCAGAATGTGCAGCTAATTTTAAGTGACTCAAAATGGAGAAAAAATATTTTTAGAACTAAACATCTACCAGCAGGGGCCACACTAACCAGCCACAAATAAAAAGTTAGTGCCAAAAAGGGTTTTACAGGGCCTCTTTACTCTTTAAATCTATAAGAAACCGTCTTGACCAACTGACAAACCTGTAATGTAACATCACAAACATTTTGACTATCCAAAGAGCAGTATACAGTGGAAAATGACTGTTGTTAAGAGAGTTTGTTTCAAGAAGCTTTATTTTTAAGAGTGTAGTCTTAGAACGCACCAGTATAATGTGTTTTACAGAGACACCCGAGCCAGCTCTTTACACGCTATCTCATAGTATGCTGTGATACATGTTTCATATCCCTGAAACTTTGTAGTTATTTCTGTCACAGTAATGATGTCTATATTGGGATATAGTATGTTTACTGTCATTTCCTGTGATCTCCAATGTGAAAGCATGTGACATATCATTGTGTACTGTACCATGCAGGAAACTAGGACCTATATAACAAGCATATCATATATGCAGATGTTGTTTCTCAAAGTGACTGTGATCACCCTGTGCCATTTGTATGTAAAATATGTTTACAAATCAATATTGTTTTATATATATGTGCATATAAAAATAAAAACATAGTTGACTAATGATTTTGCCTGTTTTAATATTTCTGACTACTTGAACATATATAATGATTTAAGCACAAACCATGTCAAGGGATTATTTCACCACCCTATGTGTGTGAACACCAGGGCCATGCACAGACCTTTTGAGGGGCATGTGTTGAAAGTGAAAAAAGGGCACCCGCCAACCGCATACATGCAGATTGGGCATGATAAAATATATAGAATGATATATGATGTCGATTGTCATTGTGTAAAGTTGTTTTTATTTAATACATCATTAATACAGTAGTAAACCATGCTTTTCTGTGTTTATACATGTAAAGACGAGTTGGAAGTATACAATACTAGATTTTTTTTCTTTAATGTGTGATTCGCAGAAATAATTTCTGAAATGGATTTATAGTATTCTAAATTGGTTCTCAATTGTTGAAATGACTAGACTATTCATTATGTTTCATGTTTTATACCTGATTTTTATATTCTACTGCAAATATGTATCCAAATGTGTCTTATTTCTCTTATTTTTCCTTGTAACCTCTCGACTGATCTGTCTTCCCCATCATGTCCTATTTCACTACATGTAACAGTGTATGTGACAAATAAAGGCATCTATCTATCTATCTATCTATCTATCTATCTATCTATCTATCTATCTATCTATCTATCTATCTATGTATTGGTGTTGTATTGCTGTTAATAAAGGATTAATTAAGAACAAAATAAAACACCCACACACATAAACACACTATTGAAAATGTGTTTAAAATGACCAATCACAAGAGCGGAGAGGTCTGATATTTGACTCCCGCCTCAAAAGTCTCAAAAGTGTACTTGACGAGCGAGCAGGGATTGAGCCGCTGAGAGAGCAGAGATGGGCGCGCGAGCGCTGCTTAGCGCCATTCTCGCGAGAGCGCGTTTTAGCACGCGCATAGTATTAGGTGCGTTCGAGCCATAGACTGTAAAAAAAATGGACGTAGTGTCCGTGACGTCACTCGTAGGTTTCTGAAGAGCGTTTTTGAAGCCTAA
>JAUCMT010000160.1:7250043-7280455 GCA_032357475.1 Enteromius thamalakanensis | reverse complement strand
ACGGAAGTGGGCCGAAAACTGAGCCTTGAGGAACACCTCTAAAAATGGAAAGAGTTTTGAGTTTCTGTATTGTTGATGTCTTTGTTTCCTCTTCTTCTTCTTAAAAAAAAAACCCACTGCCTTTCCTGGTTTGGATGTTCTAGAATTTGCAGACAAACAGACAAATAAATGTATATTTCGCTAAATGTATAAATGTATATTTCGCCAAACAATATAACCTGCGATAACCATAATATAAACGGAAGTGGGCCGAAAACTGAGCCTTGAGGAACACCTCTAAAAATGGAAAGAGTTTTGAGTTTCTGTATTGTTGATTTCGTTGTTTCCTCTTCTTCTTCTTTAAAAAAAACCCACTGCCTTTCCTGGTTTGAATGTTCTAGAATTTGCAGACAGACAAATAAATGTATATTTCGCTAATATTAAAACAATGAAAATTGGTCCTTTCAAACACTCCGTCTTTTAGGAAAGAATTAATCATATTTAATCTATCAAAACATGTTTAGCTTAGATTGAAAATGGCTTTACTTACATTAAAAGTGCCATCTAATTTTGAGTAGTTTCTTATTAGAATACTTTTAATCAATTAGTAAAAAAAGTTCTATAGAAATCTATTTTACAGCTACAGAATAACATCAGCAAAATGAATTTAACATGCTAATAAGTGCCTCAAACTAATTTTGATTAGTTCTCCCTCAGAAGTACTCATTTTATCCACCTGGTACCTTGTAAACATGACTTGGTTTCCAGATGAGATTTTAACAATGTCCTCTCCAGTTTTGTGTCAGACAGGATTGTGGGTGTTTGGTGGGTGTGCCGTCGGAGGGTGAGACTGGCAAATAAACTTGACATGGCAACCCACTGTTGTAAACTGTCAGTCAGACATGGCTTAATAAACCCAAACTGAAATGTTTCATGATGAATATCACAACAGAGGAGCCATAGATCATTTCCACAAGCATCCGATACCTTTGGATTGGATTGGAGCAGGCAGGATCACATCTGGAAACAATTAGGTCTTACTTCAAACTCACAAACTTGTACATTAATCTAAATTAATTTAATTTATGACATTGAGTGTTGGCTGGTACCGCAATTTTTTAGGAAGAGCTTATTGTCAATTATCAAATGGATGTTATTTCAGTCTCTTAGTCAGAGTGAGGTTCTGCTGTAATGACCTTAAGCTAAGCACTTAACCAAAGAGTGCTCAGAGGATGCTGGGTCAGAGCACTCTCATCCCTGATCTGTCTTGAGGAGGATTGTGTCAAAGAGATACTGCTTGCGGTGCCTTTTTTCCCACTTTAGAACAGTTTAGCAAAACAATTAGCTCAGCACAGATGGGTCGAGATCGTTGGAAGCCAATCAAGACGATTTGCTAAATTGTGCCAATAGAATGTCATAGTTATAAGGATTGTTCACAGGAATATGCATTTTATTTTATTTATTAAAAAAAAAAAAAAAAAAAAAACAGATTAATAATTCTTCCTATCATCTATCATGACTATCATCATAGTTTGACAAACCTTTCTGGTTCACGGCTAGAATCAATCAATCAATTAAGTCCACACACAAAAATTCTTTCTTTCTCTCTATATTGCAAAAAATGCTTTTCTAGCTTAGAATTTTTGTTTTTCTAAATAAAGAAGGATTTTCTAGACAAGTCTTGTTTTTGTGTGTATATATTTAATACATATATGTATAATTCAAACCAATGTGGATTTTTTTTTTTTGTAAGACTAAAATGATGATTCTTGTTTTAAGAATCCGTCTTTTTTTTCTTATCACAAAAGCTTCTGAGGGGCTGAAAACTTTTTTTGACATTTCAACAGGACTGGAGAAGAGATTTTTTTTCCCCTCTAAAAAAATGACAGGCACATTTGTGGAGACCCACAATTTCCTTGGAACTGGAACTGTTTTTAGCAGTAATCTGTTCTGTGAGATTTCAAAGAAAATGCAAACCCTTTAGATTAAGAAACACACAAAATGATTTACATTATGGTTGGGTGAGTGAAGACGGACATCTCTGAGACACCATTAGTTAGAAACATTCACAATTATTTTAGAATCAACTGTTCATGAATAAAACGTCCTAACACAATCACCTAAGGATAGCTGGATTTCAAGATTTCAACTTAAATCTCAGCATCATGTTCAAATGTGATACATCATGAGTAAATGTATCAGAATTATTATTTTATTGTCATTGTACTGTACTTTTATTTTCTTCTTTATTACTTTAAATTGTTTGTGATTTTACCCATTTGTAAGTCCCGTTGGTGTGTGCTTACTATCAGTCTACTGTATATCCAAATGGGATTTACCCACATTTTAATTACATGGGATTGAAAGACTTGACCTGAGCATTCATGTCTTCCCTTGCACTTAAAGTAAAAGGCCATTAATGTCATTAACGTGGCTTTTACGGGGGCCTGACGAGCTTCCATGCTATAACTCACAGTCTATACCCATCTGTGGCGATAAAATGACACTTGGCTTTCAGAGGTGTGCTTTCGCAAGGGGCTCTTAAAAGCACTGACATTAAGAAAATGCAGTTGTTAATGGAGATGACCTTTCATATTTCAGCTGGTCCGGACGCATGCAAGAAAACAAGATGAGCACTGATGACACGGCATTCACAAGTTGGCTGTAAGGCACGCACTGATGAGGTCACTATCTGAGGTTGGTTATTTGACCCCTTAAAATTAAATCCTCAAAACAACATGTCTATCTGTGTATTTCTTGTATCTTACTTGATATATCTTACCTCGTATTCATAACTTACTCTCTGCACAGCCTTGTTTTTGCTTGCTTCCCTTGTGTTGTGGTTGGTTTTTGTTGTGTTGTGCTGACTTGTTTTCATTGCATTGTGGGTTGTTTCCATTGTGTTCTGTTCATTTTATTGTTGTGCCTTGTTACCGTTGTGTTGCGACTTTGTTTTTATTTTTACAGCTTTTTTCACGTGTGATGTGGTTTATTCCCATTGTATTATGGGTTGTTTCCATTGTTTTGTGCTAATTTGTTGTTGTGGCTTATTTATAGTGTGTTATGCTAATTGCATTGTTTTGTCTTGTTTCCATTGCATTGCGCTAATTTAGTTGTTGTTTCACAAGTGTTGAGCTAATTGTGCTAATAAGTGTTGTCTCATGAGCAATTTGTACATATTTGTACGAGGTGTCAAATTTGTGCCAATTCGTATGACCTCACTCGTACGATTTCGTATAATTTGTCTAAAACCATGTGATGGGTAGGTTTAAGAGGCGGGGTTATGTTAAGGTCATTCGTACAAATTTATACGAATTGGCATCCCGTAAAATACATACGATTTAGAATAAATCGGATGAATTCATAAGAATTAGCCATCTCGTAAAATATGTACGAATTGCCGTAAGATCAGGTTGTTGTTTCTGTTGTGATCTGGTTTGTTTTTATTGTGTTGTGACCTGTTTCCATTGTATTGTGCTAATTTCATTATTGTAGCTTGTTTCCATTGTATTATTGACCCTTGTTTCTATTATTTTTGTGGTAATTTCCTTATTGTAGCTTGCTTTGTTTCGTTGTGGGTTGTTTCCGTTTTGTTGTGACTTGTTTATGTTGAGTTCTGGGGTCTGTTCCATAAAACAAGTTTACCAAATAAGCCAGGTTTATGGCAGATAGTCTGACTTATTTTAATACAAATGAACTGGCAATAAGTCAGACTAACTGAAATAAGCCTGGCTTATTTGGTAAACTTGTTTTATGGAACAGGCCCCTGAGCATCTTTTCACATCGTCTTAAGGTAGTTGCATGGCCATTCTGTTAACAATAAAACTAAGGAATTAGTTGTGTATTTAACTGTGTGAATAAAAACAATGCATGAGTGGTTTTAGTGTTGAGTACATAAGGTTTCTGCAGTAACCAGCAAAATTAGGTCTAGAGTTGTAATTAATTATATGTGCAGAGGAATTATTTCAGATCCAGGACATTGCTGGAGCAGAACACAGGTTTTGAAACAAAAAGAGCTGTTTTCCTTCAGTCTAACATTTGAAGGAATTAAAAGATATAAGCTACGGCAGCAAAAAATGATCATGTTAAACCGATTCATACACATCTGACATATTTCAGTGTCTATTTGACACTTTTGAAACCTGTTCAGCAAAAGTCACTTGTTTAATATTATGTGCAAGAGAGTTCACAGAGGTAAAATGTTGAAAATACACTGTGGAAAATACTGCTATTATTAGCGATTTATAAATATGCCTAATTCAGATAAAAGGCAATCAACAGTAACAGACAAGTCAAAAATCAACAGAAGAAGAGAGGTTTGATTCTCAATCACATGGAACTAGTGCAAATACAATTGGTTCATTCAAGAAAGCCGATATTTGTATAGATATATAAAGTCAACGACACATTATCAATGATTTCTACATAAATCAAAAACACAAAGCTGACCATTGCACATCGTCATTAAATAAAAAGATAAGCTCAGTTTATCAATATCACACACTACAGAAAATAGATATCAGTAAGTGTCTTCAGTGCTTATGTAAAGTGTTTTCTGGGTTGTAGATTCTCTCTCATTTGTGTGTCCAAACACACACACACACACACAAATAAAGCCTGGTTTGTCTTTCAAAAGGACAAGCAGCAGCAGCAGTAGTAACAGCAAAGGCAGAAGCGACACTGAAATAGATTGAAACCATGTGCTGCCACACACACAGTTCAACTCCACACTGAGTGTGTGTCAGCACACAGATGACAATTCAAAAGATCTGCTGTTCAAACAGAATCTTTTCGAAGCCTTCAGGTGGAGTATGGTAGAAATCACTGAACTGGCAGTCTATGATGGCACTGTCGTCCACTGAGAGAATGAGAGGAGAGATTACAAATATTAACAGTTCATCATAAGAATGGCATTCACATTTCATCTCTCCAATATATAGACAATATATCATGGCAGTCCTTTTTTTTTACTTACACTGTAACTTTAAAGATACAGCGAATTAAATTAAATAACATTTAAGTTGAAACATATCATAAAGCAATCATTTCAAAGTTTTTTTTTTTTTTAACTTTAAGGTTAAAACAAAAATCCTCCCCAAAATGAAAAAGCAGTTATAATTTGCCCACCCACAAACAAACTTGTATGACTTTAGCTCTTCTGCAGAACATGAAAGAAGATATGCTGAAAACATTGGGAACCAAACAATATAAGAGCCCATTGACTGCATTAACAATGACTTCCATTGCATGACATTTCTCAAAATATTTGTTTCCAACAGTGTCATACAGACATGATTAAACAATAATCTTATCATTCAATAAAATAAAAAGGCATTTAACACTTAAACAGATGCTGTTAGAAACAGAAGTCCAGTTTTCCTTTAAATAGCTCATTAATTTAGACGTTCTGGAAAAGAGTACTATTACTACTACTAAATATACACTACTGTAGTTGTGAAACACACACACGCATATATATGTATGACAACTACAGTTGTGTCTATTTATTTATATTTGTGTATATATAAATACAAATACACATGTTCACATTTTATGTTGCTGTTAAAACGCTTTCAATTACTTTTTTTTCCTGCACATCAATCTACACTCCATACACCATAAAAATAGGTTTATAATATCTATAATATCTTTAAAATATTTTTTGCCAGAAGAACTGAGAAACAGATTTGCGGCAAGCCACACATCTGTGGAAGAGTTCAGGAAAAAAAAAGCTGCTTCACTGAAGGGTCACAGAGTCTCCATTAACCTTAGTGGAAGAAGTCTAAAACAACCTGGACTCTTTCTAGATCTTGCCTCCTGTCAAACTGAGCAACTGATGGAGAAGGACTTTGGTTACCGTAGTGACCAAGAACCTGATGGCCACTCTAGTTAAGCTTCATGATTATATGTGGAGATAGAAGAAATCTACAGTAGGACAAACATCACTGCATTACTTCATCAATGTGGGCTGGCGATGTAGCAAGACTCGATCCTCTCCTCAGTTAAGATGCATAAAAACACACTTGGAAACAAGATTCTCTGGTCTGATGAACTACAATTATAAGCATCTTATGGGGGCATTATAAGGAAACCAACTTTGCTCATCACCTGCAGAGTACCATCACAAAAGTAAAGTGGGCTGGGAGCAGCCTCATGCTTTGGGACTGAGAGACTGAGGGATTTATCAGAGTAGAACTAATAGGAAACCAAGTCCAGAGCATTCAGAAACTGGGACCTTTCAACAAGACAATGGACATTAAAGGATATTCACAATTAAATTTTTCTGGAGAAACCAGAATACGTGCATCTTCCCTATCCATCCTGACAGAGCTTAAGAGGTGTGGAGAAGAGTGGCAGATAACTGACAAATTGCTGATGTGCAAAGCTTGTCGCATCAAACAGAAAACACATGACACTGTAAATATGCTTCAGCTAAATATTTAGTTAAGGTTATACTTATGCATTTAACTTATTTCGTTTTTTTTTTTTTTTTAATAAATTTACAAAGATATTAAAAACCTGTGTTTTTTGCTGTAACATGATGTGTGAGGTGTGGACTGATGCAGTATGTGGGGAAATAAGTCATTTAAAACAGTTTAACATACGGTAGCAACATAAAGTGTGAAAATAAACGAAGGGGTAATAATACTTTCACAAGTACATGCATATATTTAGGAATCAAATGTTTATTATGAAATATCTATGCGTGTATATATATATATAAAATGTCTTTTTTTGCCTCAGTACTATATATTATGATAAATACAATATTACAGAAATACAACTCACCATAAACTATGGGGAACACAGTCCCTCGAATACCTGAGGCTGGACAGTGCATGTTTTTTCCATTTAAGTACAGGTTCAGTTCCACATGATCATAGGTCACCCCCTTAAAACAGAAACACACATTTACAAACAGAAGCAATGCCATACAGTAAGTACTAATTTCATAGCTCAATAAAAGTACCAGTATATCCCCCTCCTGAGGCAGGCTGTTGGCAGGTAATCGGTTCTTCTCCTCGTTGTTGTGGTATATAGAGCCATCGTTTCGAAGCACCAAACTGTGACTGTCTAGACCCAGCGGCACCTGATTCAAATTCACCTTTTGAGTGGCCACACCGATCCCCCAAACACCTGCACCACAAACACAAACAGCAGCACACCGTCATGAGACTGCTGTACGCACGCATCTGAAGATCACCAGTCAGTAAAAAAAATATAATACAAAAAAATTAAACAAAATTATTTATATTACATATATATGGAATTTTAGTTGCATGTTCATTTAAAATTAAATCTGAAGATTAAGCATAATATTTTGTGATTAAATCAAAATTACTACAATAAATGAAAAGCTATACAAGACTAATTTAGCTATATGACTTTATTTAAAGGATGACTTTCTCAAACTTAGTTTTTTTTTATTATTATTGCACAAAAAGACAAATGTCTTTAAGCAAATTACAATTTAGTTTTCATTTTAATTGGTTGAGAAACAAAATGTACTGTCAAGCTCACTCTTTATATTAAACAACAATATTGCTTAACCACATGAAAACAGTCAGCATGGCATCCCTTTAGATCTAATGCTTTTTTCCCTGGTAATTGATTCAATTGCTTAAGAGTTGTGCTCTCAAAGCTTATTTTATTTATTAATTCATTCATTCATTCATGTCAGAATCTATTTGATATCTTCTATTCTACTCAACAACCTTCCAACCATAGACAACAAATCTACCATTACAATGTCTGTCTAAAACTGGGATATCTGCTAATGCTATCAAATGGTTTAAAAACTGCCCAGCAGATATCAGTGTGTCACATGTGAAGGCACTATGTCAAGGGAGGCAGAATGAATAGTTGGAGTCCCCAAAGGTTCCATACTAGGGCCTCTATTGTTTACAATGTACAAAAATGATATTTGTACACATGTAGATGCAGCTGTACACCTTTATGCTTATGATACCATTATATACAGTACTGCTAGATTTCCATATTAGGCATTAAAAAAATTACAGGATGCTTTTACAGCTTTACAAAAAAAATCTACTTAAATTAAAATTGGTATTAAATTAAAAAGACTAAATTTATGTTATTTTCTCATTCTCCTAATGCACAGGATTTGCCTCAAATTGTCACTATATTTGACCAGGAAATTGAAAAAATTTCATTAGATGAAAAGCTTGCATTTAAACACCATGTAGATAATTTGGTAAAAAAAAAGCTGAGAGTCAAGTTACATTTTTATCAATAAGGCTTGTTTTAATTGAAAAATAAGCAAGGAACTTACGGCTGCTACCTTTTTGTCTGTTTTAGAGTACGGAGACTCTGCTGTCAAGTAACAACTCCCATGAAGACACTCACCCGTGGACTGGATCTTGAACTCAAAATAGCTCTTGTTCTGGTGTAGAGGGGCGTTGGCAAGACAAGCTCCAGTTCCACAGATCCGCCTCCCACTTTTCACGATGACCACATCCGTCCCTGGGAAAAAAGGCCAAGCAAACTCATGACCACACTGCAACAGCACTCAAATACAGGTATGCGTTTCATAATATTTTCAGAGATAACTGCAGAAAAGCGATGCTGAAATAACACCCACTCAGTCACAAGAGAGATCAAACAGACATCGTATATGTCAGCTGTATAACGTACTAGCAACTAGCATGTGGTCCAGAGTAAGACTGCTTGACCTGATTAATTAGACACTATTTGGAACGAATGCACATTATTTTTTTTAAAATAGTGATGCTGAACCTATTTATTAGTTCATTTGCGTTAAAGCCGCTGTTTTTGATATATAGCATCAGCTGCTAGCTAGCCATATCTCTTCGCTTTAAATGTAAATGTGTGATTTCGTGAGCCTGCCGAGCAGTGGAAATGACTCTTACCCATGTGGTGCGTGTCTAGCTGTACGATGGGCATGTCTTTGAGGGGAGCATGGCCCGCTCCGCCATCCCCGCAGCAGCCCAAACAACACGTAAACACTGCAGCCATTCTAGCGCCGAGATCACCGGAAGTGCAGTCACACGCGTCAAACTCACGAGGGCACAACGCTTCGAGGATAGAATGGATCCCTTGGAAAAATCATGGTAGACTGCTGGTGCTGTTTTGACATACACAGGTGTCCACCTCAAGGGGGCGCTTGCCGGCTCAAAGTTTATTTATTTATTGTTTTGGCATTCATAACTTAGATTACACAACATTTTCATTCACTCGGTGTACACCACATCACAACATTATTGTAAGATAAAAATAATATATGGGAGAAAATGTTTTATAAGGCAAAGAAATAGTAGGGGAGTATAAGACCCTTACATTTTATTACATTAGATGTCTTTTTATTTTTATATAACAAAGCAAACGTTGGTATTTGGTCTTATTGGTATTCTTTGTTGTATCCACTGAATACATCAATCCAGAATACACCAAAAAAGTCTCCAGTTTGCATAATTTACATATTTCAGCATTCAATATGAAGTCATGCTCTTAACAATTCTTTAGCAGGGTAAATGTGATTCTTAATTTTAAAGTGCACCTTTTCACATTTAGGGTTGACAGGAAATGTAAGTTGAATAGAAGGTTGGATAGGCCTACTACTTTGGTCAGGTCAGATCGGATTAAATGTGGACCAGTGTAGAGAAAAGTTACAGATAGCTGATGCCAAAAGCTATCAATATAAAAATGTTCAAAAACGTACATCCATATAAAATCACTCGGAGACATTTTTATTTCCATTGAATTGAAAATACACAGTGACGAGCAATTGAAACAGTTAAAAATTGTAAAAATAAAGGAGTTTAATTTAAGTGCCACTTTCACCTCACCAAGCGTAAAAATATGAAACCCCTGACTTTATAAGTTAAAAAACATTCTGTGAAAATATATAGAACCTTTATATCTTTAATAACGGTGTCAAAGGCTGAAATCAAATTAAACTTTGATGGTTATCTCATAATTAGATTAGGAGACTTTAGCCTGGATTTCACATAAACATACATACATACACACACACGCACACACACACACACACACATTTTATATGAGACGCTAACACAACGTGTTCAAAGCAAAAACCCTTGTGAATTTGTTTTTGTGTTATTATCGAATTAACATGCATTAAATAAAAACTATCATAAAAACCGCTTATCCCATTTCTATGACAAACCGGTTCGCTGAGCCCTCTCGTGGCCAATTACGTCACTGCATGCGCATTCATCCCTGACTCGACCAATGAGCGCGGCGCCTTGGAAACCCTTCTCTTCCTGATGGCATGGAAACAGGGGAAGAAAAATCGAGGTCAAAATATTTTGACACGTGACTCGGTAGCGATTGGTTATCGATGCGTCAAGACCCTGACACATGGCACGGGCATATGCGACCAAAGTGGCGTGATGAAGGATCATCTTTATAGCAGTAAACCCGACGTGCTTTTTGGTTGTCTGTAACCCATGACTAACGTTAGATGTGAACGAAAATCACTAGCTCAGTGAATAGACTGATTAGGCGTTTTTGTGGGTAGATGATGGGTAACGCCAGTATTGACGTAATATGTAGAGAAACGCTGATCTAGGAGAGCGAGTGCTCCCCCGCAACAACCCCATCCAAGAATGAAGGGATCCTCTGCATTTCTTTCTCACTGCGTAAAACGTGCATTCAAACGCTCGAGTCTGCAAATACACTTCGCTACGCGGATATTACGCTGAATGTGGCATTGACATTTTTGCCTTTAGGTGCACTATTCATTAGCTGTCTGTACGCATTCTTTTTCATTGCCTGGCCATACTGACTTGACCTGAACTAGTTAAAAGTTCCCAATTGGAAAGGGCGAAGTCTGCACAGCAACAAGAGCCATGATTGCGTTGCACACTGCCTAAGCATCTAGTGCGCTTCTGGTCCAATTGCTGATGCTTTCCGCCTGCAAAATCTGCCACAACCGTAGTAATACCTTGACAACCGGACCCGGGCGAACCAAGAAACATTTTTGACAACTCGACGGCGGGGATTTTTTTTTTCTAAATCAGTGCATTGACGTTTGTAGGACAGGTCCTCGGATATTCCTGCACTAAAGTTCTCACGCGGCAATTAAAAATGAAGTACTGGTGCACTCAGGAGTCTTCATTATCAGGCAATCTGACCTACTATATTTGGTTAACCTGTCGTGCCTCTTCCACAGAATCGCTTGCTGTGCATTGAAAAATATCGTCTGATCGATGCAGATGATGTTGATTCTTTTTGATGTTGAAAAAAAACAACCTCTTGCTAAGCTTTGCAGTTGCAGTTCTCTCGTTCTCAGCCTATGAATTCACTGTAGACTCGTAACGCATTTTCGCAAATGCAACCAAATATTTAGTTTAGCGTAATTTTGATGATTTCAAGAATGACACTGAATGATAGCAGTGAGTGCTCTAGACTTCGAAATCGGTGTGGGATGCACGAGAAAGACGCTTGCCAAGATGATGAAAGTTGCACTGATGTGTCATGCCCCCGACAAGCTTTCATATTGATGTCTTTTTTTCCACTTTAGGATACGATGGAGCTCTTGGAGGAGGACCTCACATGCCCAATATGCTGCTGTCTTTTCGAGGACCCGCGCGTTCTGCCGTGCTCCCACAGCTTCTGCAAGAAGTGTCTGGAGGGCATCCTGGACGGTAACCGGAGCCCTGCTTGGAGACCGCCGTTCAAATGTCCGACCTGTCGAAAGGAGACAGTGCACAACGGCATCGCGAGCTTGCAAGTCAATTACTCCCTGCGTGGCATCGTGGAAAAGTACAACAGGATTCGAGTGATGCCGAGGATGTCTCTCTGCCGAGTTCACAGCGGACAGCCGCTCAACATCTTCTGCGCCACGGATCTGAAGCTCATCTGCGGCTTTTGCGCCACGACAGGCGATCATAAAGGACACAAGTTTTGCGCGCTGGAGGAGGCGTACGAACGCGAGAAGCTCGCGTTTGAGGAGTTATTTCGCGTCGTGGAGGACTGGAGGGGCGCGGAGGTGCATTCGTGCCTGGAATCCTTAGAGGGAGCGAAGAGGAAAGCGCTGGAGAGGGTCTCGCGGGACGCGGATCGAGTCTCAGAGTACTTTGACAAACTTTTGCGGACGCTGGATCACAAACGGAGCGAGATCCTTTCGGACTTGGAGACTCTGAAGCTCGCGGTCATGCAGACCTTTGACCCAGAGATCAACCAGCTCCGCTCGGCAATCGAGGAGCAGCAACGTGCGCTTAGCATCGCCGAATCTTTCCGTTCGCTCTCGGATCCGCTCACTTTCCTCCAGCAGATGCAGGACTTCAGGGAAAAGCTGCGCGTCATTCGGGGAACGCCGCTGCCGTCGCGGACTGATGTGGACGTGGGGTTGCTTGGCCTGCAGAGCTTCGATGTGAAGGAATGGGACCGGGTGCGCCTTGGAGAAGTGGACAAGCTGTGCGCCCCCTACGAGAGCAGCACCTACCTGGCTTCGCTGCCCCCTGCTGCCACTCCGCGCTACTCCCGCGTGCTGTGGAGAGTTGTCCTGGTTATATGTGCGTGTCTCCCAGCGCTGAACTTTCTCCCCTCGGACTGCCTCGCTATGAGCCTCCAGGATAAGGTGGTCGCACTAAGTGGCTTTTCTCTGCCCGGTCCTGGGGAGATTGCGCGCTGGCTTGGTTTCTGCTGGAAAGAAGCGGAGGCGATATGCACGTTGCTAACCGAGCTGTGTCGGAACTGTATCTTGGACCTGATAAACACAACATCAGATTTCCTCAGCTGATATTATAACTCCATTCATTAGGTACTTTTTTTATGTCCTACAATGTGCCAACCTAGAAAATCCTGTAGATTTGTAGCATTGGGAAAATTTAGTTTGTGTCCGTTTTTGAATGTGTGATTCATATATAGTCAGCATGTTTGTGCTAGCAAATTGCTCTGATTTTGTAAATCGAAAATCAAGTGTGGATGGATCGTTGTTTACTAATGGGATAAAGTTCCCAAATCTTACGTTTAATAAAATGCCTTGTTCATTTAAGTTACGTAGAGCTGTATACTTAATCGCCAAACGTTCCCCTCGAAGTTTTCCATTTTTAATATATTATGCTTATTGCAGTTTTGGAAACACCAGTGTTGGAAATCAACTGAAAAAACTAAAGAAGAGGAACACATTCCGATTGTGCATTGATATCGTTTATCTACTCTGTGCAAGTTTTCAGGAGACTCAAGGTTAAACGTTACGTAACTGAATGTCAGTCTCGTACCGGGCCAGTAAGTTCAGTTCTTCATTATTGGTATTCATCTTTTTTTTTTTTACTCCGTATGAACTTACTTGTTTGTTTTGCTGTTGATTTAAAACATTTTTTATAATATAGCTTGAATGTTTCAATAGCGTTTGCAATTAAGACAAAGTGATGTAACAAAAGTTTACCATGAACATTTCTGGCTAATGGAATGGATTCATGTTTTGAGGGGAAGATCTTTTATATTTCAATAAGCTATAAAAAAAAAAAAAAAAGAGAGACCACAGAAGTGACTTGGTAATGTTTTCAATTTCACCCAGGAGAGAGATGAGATGCAAAGTCCAGGAGAAACAAAGTCATGACTTAAGGAAAAAGCAAAAAAAAAGAAAGAAGGTATCCCCGTTTTTGACACGGTTTAAACCGGAATCCTGAGAGATTCTCGGACGACTCTGCTCTGATGTGACGTCACCACCGGAGCCCTGCGCACGTCACCGAACATATATTTAGCCGACTGTTGCCAGGCGAATTGGGGGATGAAAAGTGAAATTACCTACTTTAACCTACTTTACAAAATAAAACCTTACATAACTTGGAGTAAATTGAATAACAACGAATTTATTAATAAATACACATTTTTCCTGAAGCCTGGAGAACACAATGCCGACAAATAGGAGTCTCACTCTAAAGTGGCGCCATGTGTTATGTAATTCAAATTCTTCGATTTTCTCTTTTTTAAACAAATGTAACATTGTGTCTTTAAAAAGCGACACTATCGTCACTCTACCATATATCTATCTTAAACCAGCCTTCATCTCACTCTTATTTTCAGAAAAGCCGGTCATATCAACAGACGTGTATGCTGCTGCTTCTTTATGCTTTAAATATTTTGTCTGTGTTTAAGGTTTCTAATGACTACAGATTCGATTGTTTTATTAATTGCTTTTATCAATACTGGTCATCTGAAGTGGCAACGCCAAAAAGTTACACTTTGCAATGTTGCCATCTCCTGTTTTTATTTTTACTCTGGTCGCTATATGCGACTCTACATAAATTTCCCTTAAAAATGTTGCTACCTTTATATTAAAGTTTTAGCATTATACTTAAATCTCTTTAAATGTGTGCTAAATGAAATGCATGCATACGTCGACAATGACTTAGTCTATTAAGCCTCAAAAAAAAAAAAAAAAAAAAAAGAAAGTCTTTTGCGTCGGCGTCCCGGCTGCAAAAAGGTGAAATGCATAAATTTTTGTTAGACTATTTTTTTTGCACACGCTAAAGCAAATAGTCATATGCCTTTTATATATGCGGTTACATAAAAAAAAACATTAGATACACTAACTAATATGGTCACAGTTAAATTAAAGCGTATCGTGCGGCGCAACGTCAAATAGCAAAACAAACTTGCATTCTGATAAACGATGCAGCACTCAAGGAACATCAGCAATTAACAGCTTGTAGTTGCACATGTCCCAAAACTCCCGGACTAAGTGTTAGGATTGTCGAAGTGGCAAAATACATTAATAAAATATACGTGTTTTTAAATGTATTAGGCTATACAAATTACATTTGTTAACCTTTTACATGTGGACCGTCCTGTGACCGTCCTGTATCTAACATTTAGGACACTTTGCAAACAGCCGTAAGGATTTCAGACTACAATCTCATTTTGGTACAGAATTAAAAGAAAAACTTGAAAAACAGCAGCTGTATGAAGAGAAAATTTCAAGAGCTGTATTATATAAAGGTGAAATTATTTGGACGTATAAGTTCCCCCGACATAAAGACGGATGAAACGCATGTCTTATTTAAACGTCTGCCCAAGAGTAAGCATCCAAGTTAACGGCACATTTTTCAGTCCTGTAAAAATTACATCTTATAAAAGATATCCTGCCACACTGCGCGTGCGGAAAACAAATTTTGGTTCTGATAAAACGGACTGAATTACTGACATAGGGGCTTAAAAACGGTCCTCATATCAGTTTATATTTTATAAGAAAAAAAAACTTAATTTAAGTTTACTGGACAACGAACCATTTAATCTTGACAAACTTTTTCATTCAATTATTTAGGTTTTTCCATTGCCAAATAATAGATTAAAATCTGCTCTATGAAACTGTGCACTGTTGCTACTTTCTCTCAGCCGCGCGGACCATCTTTAGATCATGTCTAAAAGCATCATATGACTGAAACGAAGCGTCAGAAGATTAAATCGACCTGTGTCAGAAGTGATCGTGTTACCAGTTAAAAGGCAACAACGGTTTTAAGTGCTGGTCAATTAAACAAAGGATAAAACGTCTTTTCTTTACTGTCAAGGATACAAAAAGTGATAAAATCAGGAAAACGCAGCATTTAGACATTAAAAAAATAACACACGCGTTTATGGGTCCCTTATAAAACCTTTCAAGTTACCCTAAATTATTTGACCCTGGAGAAATCATACAATAAGCTAAATTATTATAATTTTACAGAATACAAAGACGAGTCCAAATCGAGGCTATGTGAGCGAAAATTTAGCCTGCTCAAAAATGTGTCTAATTTGTTTTTGTAAAATAGCGGAAATTGTTTAAAATGATGGACTATTTGGGCACTACGTTATGCTGTCTTTTTCCGTATTATATATATATTTTAGGCCGACAGAAATGTCCAAAATTGTGTATTATTTAGCCTAATATAAAGACTGACATGAAAGGTTACAGAGTAAGCGAATTGTAGCCTACTGTTAACATGAAATTACATATTTACAACCGAGAAAACCGACAAATAAGTTGCCACATCAGAAAGTCGCTGGGTGATAAGCGTTTTAATGCTGATGTTATATAAGAACGATATGGCACGCATGCGCCGTTCGGTAACCTCTCCAGCAAGAACAAGGAGACATTTGCTTCTAATATTAACATGCCGTCCATTTTAACCAGCGCAATAATCTCTACATGAACGGCAAAAAAAAAAAACTTGCTTTTTGGTTCATATCGGAAAGTCTATTTGGAGTAATTTTTGTGCTTTCAGTGTACTCACCGGAAATGAGGAAAACTTGGAAAAGGGACATCTACCAGAATAATAATACACATTTCTACAACAGTTCAAATACAGTAGAGGCGAAAAGCGAGCACAAAGATGACATCTTTAAGACAAAAGTTGCGCTCCCTGTGAAAAGTAAGGAACAGACACATCGACAATAAGCGCCAACGAGCTTCATGAGTATACGACAGGTCAGGCGAGATTTATGGTTTATTTTGTTCAGTTTTATTATTTACTTGCATTAACACAAAAATATAACAGCACAGCAGTGATTTCATCTGGAATATTTCATAAAAAAAAAAAAAAAACGGTACAAGGGTAGAATTATATTTTTACATGCATAAGAAAACAGAAGATTAAATTAACTAAAAAAAAAAGAAAAAAAAAAAAAGAGGATTTAACAAAACCTATTTAACTTCTCAAACAAAACGAAACGCTGCATCTATTTTTACCTTTGATCATTCAGTTTGTTCTGGTGAGACCGAGGGTCCTCCTGGCTTCTCTATGTTGGTCTGATGATTCAGTCCATGAAGGTATTTCAGTACCAGTGAGTCAGCCACTACCTGCACCGGCTAGGCCCTGGTAGCTGAGATAAAAAGATGACGTGCATGTGCTGCTTGGTGACTTCTTGCTTCAGCAGCACGAGCAATATTGGAGGCATTGGCCAAGGAGTAACTCCAATATTTACATGCTGCTAAAGCAAGACAACACACGCATTCTCTCTCTCTTTCTCACACACACACAATCTCTTCTCTCGCTCTTTTTCTTGACTGCGTAGGTCCCAGGAATTGATGCTGCAGCACATCACGGCCTGCATCTCTGTATCACCACAAACCATTCTGTGCTGCTACACCATCACCTAGAGAGGGTCCCTTTCTCTCAATCACACCCTCGGCAACATGACCAAGCACTGCCAGAATCACAGAGCGAGTGACTCCTCTCCCCCCTCTCTCTCCCCTTCTCTCAGCAGGGCTTGAGGCATTCCAGGGCTCCATCTGAAACAGAAGAGAGGAGGACGCTTGAGTGAGAACATACACACAGCAGCTGGACATGATGCTGTCAGTTTGGAGTAAAATACTTCAGTGTCTACTGCTGTTTCTGCCTGCAAAACATTTGCATCCAATAAGGAAAAAAAAAAAAAAAAAAAGAGAAAAAAAGAAAAAGTCATTTCTATATTTGTGTGAAGGCCCTGCTAATGTACAACTGTTTGTATTTAGAATATACAGTTTATATTTCTAATTTTTGCATGCTTATGTGCATTTATTAAAATGTACATTATACACATTAAAAACAACTTCTGAATTATAGCACACACACACACACACACACACAAAGTAAATCTATATATTATTACTAATTGTAAGTGGGGCACAATTTTACACTTCAGTAAAAATGCACCTACAATTCAAAACTAATGTTTTTCTGCAATTTAAAAAAGATCCCCCATTCCCAGCAGGTCCTGTACTCTTTTGGCATATTTACTTTTTATTATATTTTAAAACAGGAGACAAGAGACAACATAAATGAGGCATTACAAGGGTTTTAAATAGTTATCAAAATTTTATTTTTACATCATCATCCCCAGTGGTATATTACCCTCTGTTCTTATTTTTCCACAGGCTGGATTTTCTGAAGACACTGAACTCTCATCTGGCAACTGATATTGAAGAAAACTACTGTTTTCTAGGCCAGACTGGATTTAACCTCCAAGACAACATCCAGCCTCGTAGTCATCTTCAACAGCAGAAACAGACCTGCCACCAGCTTCCCAAAGTGCTGAAGACATCTCTTATGCCCACACTATGCCAAATAAGACTTTTTTTTTTCTTAAAATCAATCACTGTGCTCTGTACTCGTATGGTTACGATTAAATGTTAAATGTTTACCAAGTCAGACATCAACATAAAAATCCCTAAAAACAAATAAACAAAAAACCTATACTATTACTTAAGAGTAATATTAGATACATGTACACCCGACAATAGATTGGCAAACACAGAATCTCAATAACAAACTATTTTATTCAACACACCAGCTTCCTAACAATTTACAATTTAGTTATATCTTAAAATTTAATTTGTGTGATTTTGGAGAATGGTAGCATTAAACAATTGAAGGAAACTTAAATTATATTTCATGCTTGCTTTTTAGCAAAATAAAGTAAAACCGCAGTAATGTGAGATCTGCAGTGGGTGTACTAAATAACACTTGTGATGAACCGATGAAATTACTTTCATAAAAATGTAACAGTTTGTATCTTTATTTCTATACTAAAATATATTAATTATAAGAAAACACTAATTACTGACAAGTTTCAAGTTGTGTTTATTGTGATCACTAAGGTGTAACATTGCCTCCAAGGTTAAGACCTCACTAACATAACTATTAATTTGGGTCAATGATGCAACATGCATTCACAGCCAAGATACTGGCCATTGTGACAATGCTACAATATTAAGATAGGGTTTAGCTTACTCAAGTCATTCACAGATTTGTTCCCCCTCCTGCTAAAAAAAACCCAAAACCCTAACATAGGAGATTTTGACAAACAAGAGTAGATGATTTTTACAAAATCTACCATTTAGTTCGATCATCCCCCAAAAACACCTAATCCCAAGCTGTGATCTATGAGATTGACAGGAAGACAACTACAACCTTTCACACAAAATATAGTCAATGCTAGAGTAGTTTTAAAAGGCAGTGGCCTGCACTTTATAATGACAACAAACCAGTAATTGCTTCTAAACAAGTGTTGGCAACTGAAATATTTTTTTTCTACCAGCATTTACTTTACCTAACACTCCTCGAAGGCAAGAAATACAAATAAAACCACTACAGACGTTAAAGTTAATTTGCACTTCCACAGAAGCTAGGGCCAAGCCACCACTGCCTGAAAAAATGGACTCGAAATCATGACAACAATAATAATAATAATAAAAAACACATTTTTGTACTTCACTTGTGCAAGCGTGCACCGTGTCGATCTAAACGGACATCTTTAAGGAGATTTTAAAGCCTTAATACCACGATGGCTTGCCAGATGCCAAATGCTGAAAGTGTCATTTACTGGGTATATAGCACCTGAACTGCCTAGTTGCTGTAAAAATGTGTTTTAGCTCCTCTCTTAAAACAATAAACACAACATGTAAAAAAAAAAATTAGCATAGAGATGTTATTACCTTGAATTGTTTTCTAGTTTCTGATGTCACAACCATGCAGGCAAATTCTGGGAAAAAGAAAAAAGGTCATCAGATTACAGACATTAGATTTACAGCTGCAGTTTTACAAATCTGGTATAACAGACAGCACCACAATATAAAACTGATACCTATATATTAAAAAATACTAATAATATACAATAATTAAACAACTATACAACTACAGTGCTGCAGTGTGTGTGTGTTCTGTGATATCACTGTAAAATATTACTATAATATTTAGATTATAAAATATACAGCAATCCTAAATACACCCTTAAAAATACATTCCCTTCAAGGACACAAATAATAATAAAAATAGTCTAAACTATTATTGGCCTATACAAGGACATGGATTATAAGACTACTAATGTACATCTAATACCTTGTATAAGTTTGTCCCAAAAAAGCTCCATCAAATTCACTAGATTTTTTTTTTTTGAGAAAAATGACAAATTATGCATTTCTTTTAATTGTGAACCAGATGCATGTGTAGCACAAAAACAGAGACTGACGAGAAAACGTTTTTCCCCCTCCTTTCACCAACTCCCCACATTTCTCTTTTCCCTCTCACTCTCACACACACACACACACACACACAGCAAGCCTTATGCTAAGACATTACAAATGAGTATCTTTACAGGAAGTATCTGACCACATGAATTTTTATCATGGAGGGAGAAAAAAAAAAAAAAAAAGACTCACACCAAAGTTATCAGACAACTATCAGAGCTGAAAAGGAGACATAGGAAAAACAAACATTTAGAACGAATTTGAGTAACAGAGCAGGTCAAACAAAATACAGCCTGCTTAGACAACTTAAACTCCATAAAATAACCCCATGTTTTTTTCAATTATTTAATTTATGTAAAAAAAAAAAAGAATAAATCAAAGGGATATTAAAAGTTCTTTCAACTATATAATGTGTGGAGTTGGACAAGCCTCCATTTTGGTGTTTAATCTTGTGCACTAGCAACATCGTAATCCCACAAGATAAGTGCACATCATGTGCGCCATATTACACTATAATTTTAAATAGTGCTATAATTCTATAATTTGATTATATACAAAGAAGTACATGAGCATACAACTCTTTGATAACCAAGAAAGTGGTCATGTGTGTGTGTGTGTGTGTGCGCGAGGAGGACTGTCAGAGAACCTAAACGACTGTGTGAGTGAGAGGGGGTGTGAATGAATGTATAACATTTAACCTCTCTCTGCTTGTATTTTACGGAGCTCACATGACCTCAGGGTCAAAGGGTATCACCTTCCACTTCTCCATCCACATCAGCATGTGACATGCTCGCACACTCCCAGACTCTGCCTTATGCAGGAAACCCGCCCATGTAATTATTTTGTCAGTTAAATGGTCAAAAGGAAATTTTGTTCATAAAAACAACTGGTTTTATCTAACATGTTTATCTCAAGACGAATGAAGTTAAAAGCAACAAACTTTGCAGGAAAAAAAAAAAAGTAAATACAATCAAGAATACTTTGAATGCTTCCTGTATATTATTTGAACACAACAGAAGTATTATAATCAAAACCTGTAGTATAACTACACTTCTGCATTTGCAGTTATGGAAGCTCTGTGTGTGTTTGTCTCTCTCAAACACATTTTCTGCAATCAAAAAAAAAAAAACAGACTGTGTAAATATTTAGTCAAAGAAAGAATGACAGCAGGCAAGCCTGCACACCTGTATGGCACTGTTGCACCTGAGTACGGCTGAAACTACACGCAGCAATACACACCTGTGCCCAGACTGCACTCACTGTTACAAAGAAAGCTCTGCAACACTGTAAACAGCCTGTATACACAACAACTCGCATCAAGCCCAAATTTAAACTCCATTAATTAGAGAGATGCTCTAATATCACATTAGTCAATATCAGTGCAGTAAGTATCAAAGTTAAGACTGGCCTGCTTTATAACAAAAAAAAAAATCCTTCACATGCACACACTAATTTCCCTGTAATCATTAAAAGAGTGTGGGTGATGTCACAGAGACATTCTGTGTGCCTGTGACCGCACATTTGCTCTTGCACATCACATAGGCAAAAACAAGAACACCGCTGGAGTTTCTACTTAAAAAAAAATAAATAATAAAAATCGGTTTAACTTGTAATATCACCACTATTGCACAGTTAATGGCAAACTCAGAAAATGCTAACATGGTGTATGATAAAATTAACTTGGTGTATCTCATCAAATTACCCACACAATTAACTGATAAATAAGCCCCATATTTAAACAGAGTGTGTATATTACAGCCTCTGGTCAGGAGATCTGA
The DNA here is from genome assembly GCA_032357475.1 of Enteromius thamalakanensis. Taxonomy (NCBI): domain Eukaryota; kingdom Metazoa; phylum Chordata; class Actinopteri; order Cypriniformes; family Cyprinidae; genus Enteromius; species Enteromius thamalakanensis. The sequence continues at coordinate 7,258,762 of JAUCMT010000160.1, read as the reverse complement.
AGTGTAAGATTTAATTTCCTGCAAGTTCAAGTTTACACTCCCTCACACTCGACTGACTTCAATGTATTCTTGTTTTTTTTCTCTCCAACTAGTCGTTTAGTTTGGTACACACCACAATTTAACTTCTCTAGTTTGGTGACCTTTTCCTTTAAAACCTGGCAGAATAAAAACTCAGCTTTTCCCAAAATTCAGCCCTGGACACACCAGCAAAATGTCTTAAAATGCAACATATTTTAATTTCAACTGCATGCACTAAAATCATGACATCTGTATCATATTCTCAAAAAAAAAAAAAAAAAAACAATAACAACAACAACAACAAAGCAAGCAAAGATAGATTACAAGTGAATAGGGATATATGTTGAAAAAAAAAAAAGCCTGTGGGCGGAGAATATCTAGTTTTTGCCCCTAAAAGAGCAAAAAATTACTTTACAAAATAGATATCACTATATATACTGGTATAGATAAAAGGCACATATCAACTTCCAAGTGTGAAGAGAAGTCTTACTAAAATAACCTGCATGTCAACCGATTACATATTTTGATGGCAATCATAGGTATTCTGTCAGTCCATGGAGTGCATTAATTTTAACTTTTGTGTGGGAATAAATTGTTAAAGTGTCTTCAACTGTACTGAAAATACAGATAATACACAGTAATACCGTTATAATACTTATTTAATATAAAACGCCTACTGTTGGTAATATTCCTGAAATTGTTAAAATGGTCTAAAGCTTGTCTGTGCACTGTACTGTGGGCAAAACAATATATACATATCTAAATATATTGTTGTATCAGCACTGCCACCGAACTGAGACATTTGAGTCAGTGTATGACGTGTCTGTTGATTAAACTGCAATGTTGCGAACATGATAAAGAGATCGTTGTGGTTTACTTGTGGGGGTTTCCCTACGGTCCCAGGCAGGATAAACTCTTTGGAAGAAAAACTGCCAGGAAAAAAAAAAAACACCACTACCACAACTTAGGAACTAATGTGAAAAAACACTCAGAATAATAATATTTGTTATTGGGCTGTAATTAGTTAACTACATTCATACAAAAACATTAATGATCATAAAAAATGAAATAAAAGAACCTGAATAAAATGAGAGCTGCATGCATATTTCAGGAAGAGGCAGATTGAGAATCATTTATGTATACTGACCACTGTACTTTTTTTTTTTAATATGCAATTTGAACATGCAATACAATAAATTATGATGAAATTATGCACCTCGAATGTAAATTCTCTGTAACAGTAACATTTAAACTAACATGTTGTGCCAAGCCATTCTATGCTCCAATGAGTCTTATGTCATAATATAAGGTTTCTGTTATAGGCTTATGCAGGTATATGGTGTAACTTGTGTCACTTTTTTTTTGTGAATGTCTCTTAAACTACTAACTCCAAAATAACTCAAGCTACGTTATTTAAGCAAAAAAGGACAGCATGTAGTTTTGTAGTACATGGAACTAAAATATCAACCATATTTTTAACACTCTATACAAGGCCACATTTATATACAAGTGTACAAAATATCATTTTAAAAAGATAAAAATCCCAAAATATTATGAAATGTTGCAAAAATAAAACAAAGTCACACAAACAGTGCATTATACTACAGTTAGGTTAATAATTTGTAACAAAAAAATTCAAAAACTGGATTCTATGAACTCCCTTGCCCTGTTTGTGCTCAAAGTGACCCCAGGTCTCTGCTGGGTTAACCTCCATGACATCACATGACATGGACAGGCCTTTTCATCAATCAACACAATTAGGAGGTCAAAGCATCATGGTAATGACTTCATGACCTTTCTGCATGTGACCTCTATATTAGGGAGAACAAAGGTGCCCGAAGTGCTTTGCTTAAAGTATAGAGGATCTGTAATGAAGTGGAGTTCAATAAGAGAAAAACATTATCAAAATTACTTTAAGAACAGGCTGAAAAAAAACAGCGCTGGTCTAATAACTGAGGTGCACAGGCTGACCAAAAAAATAAATAAAAAATAAAAAAGGCCGGCAAAATCAGCGACTGCCGACCTAAGATCACTCTGGAAGGTGATGTGTTCTCGCTCTCCTTGCAATACATAAGTACATTTTTCACTAACATCTAAAACGATTAATATGACGAATAATCGCACTTCACAATTATACAACTAGGCCTTAAATTATCCTACAATGCATCGTGATTATGTAATTTCAATTTACAGGCCCGCTCGTATAAAAGTATGAATACGTGTCCATAAGACTTAGTGTGATTTACAAGGGCTTCAAATTGCAAGAGAGAAATATAACTGAGTGAAGTTGTAATAGCGTGGTACAGTACATCAACACATTATGACGTGTTTGTTCGATCTGCTACAAACTAACGTTAACCGAACTCCCTTTCATCTATTTACGTTACTAAGTTAATGCTTTTTACACTTTGGATGACATACGATTTTCACTTCAATACATTTACCATTCACACACACACACGCTGTTACTAAACAAAAACACGCATTATATAAAATATTACACTTACCTAAAAACACCTGATCATGTTTATAAATCCACAACAAAAGTTTGCAGATAAAAATTCGGACGGCGCGCTCATTCCATATACAGCTCGTGCCAAAAAAAAACAACGAAAAAAATAAATAAAAATGCATTCTGCTCATCGCTGTTTTCTGGCTGAAAGAGGACGAAAAACTGTAACGTTTGTAAAGAATAGGACAGTGTTGGTCGGTGTGGCATCCCGGTTTATCGCTCGCTGATAGGCTGCCGGGCTCGCCGGCCGTCTCGCGCACATCACCAATCCCGCTCAAACTTAACGTTTAAAAAATGCACAAAACCACTTCGCTCCATCAAACAACCCACACCAATCTATTCGTCGTCGCCTGCAAGAATTTTCCGAAATTTTTATAGAATTTTCAAGTCATCCGCGTATTTGTTAGATTTTTTCGAAAAATAATACAAAAATATATCATTTCCTCCGCGCGGCTCCAATCGGACGCCCCTTCTCGGCTGGAGATGCTAGCCGGATTAGCCTCCTAGCTCACTTCAGTCTTCACTTCACTATATGTTGTCACTACACATCGTCTTTTGTATCCGCCGCATTCATCCACCGGGAAACAGTCGCCTCAAATTTATGGACGAATTCAGGGAAAAAAAATCCCTCTTTGATTCCTGCAAACAATAAGAAGAAGTGTCCGCTCACTCAAACTACTGGACTACAGTGCGGAGCCTCTCTAGGCAGCTGTTGTTGCTGTAGCTGCTCACTCGAAAATGGCGCCGAAAGCTGAAGTCTTCATTCAAATTGGCCGGAGCCTCCCCCTGCCCGCATTGGGCATGCCGGGACCTAGAGCACCGCGCAGGATTGGTCGAGACAAAATGCACCCTCAAACCGGCTAGCAACCCAGAACCCACGCACAATATCCTTACACGGCCAACAGAGCACGGTTTAACTGTAGCTCTCCGCCAGTCAGCGTTTGAAATAACGATTGTTACCATTGCAATCGCCTTTACACTATTGATAGTCTCAGCCAGGCGAAAGTATGTGCTTATTCACGATATATGTACTGTAAGGTTTAAGTTTATTAAAAACCAGACGCCTTTCATCGCTAGAACTGCGGTTGATTTAACTCTAAAATGAACATGTATCTGTTTGGAGTATCTGCTTTTCTCGGGCTACAGTGAGCGCCTCTCACAAAGCGAGCGCGCTTTATTATTTATCACCATTAGTGAATTTAAGAGGGAAAAGATGCAGGGTATCGGCGGTCGTGCTTTCTCTACGGCCGTGCAGTCGCTCGACAAAGATGAATACGTGAAATTGAGGGAACGTTAGTCGATGTTTTCCGTGAAGACGAACCAAGTAGCTTGACAACAGACCCTGCGCTTTACTACAGCAGCAGCAGACAGCGAGAGCAACTGCGAGCTGCGTCACTCACACCACCAGCCGCGTGAAGCTTGATTGGGAGAAGAAAGAAAGTGCGCTCCATCTGTCAAATCCGCCCCTTTCTGATTACTGCCGACTGCATCATTCGGATAATGACTTTCAAAATTTGGCACCGCTTTGTGATTATTTGACCAGCAACCCCCGATGATGCATTTAGGAGTGGCTATGTGACTAAATTCTTTCTTAACCACAGCCCTAATTTTTCACCATTGACTGCAACTGTACAAACCAAGACAAAGGCTGTCCAGTGTCTTGCTAAAGAAAACACGATGGCTTTATTATACAGTTATAGACTACCCACATTTTAGCTAAAATAAAAACTGGGTGGCATCATTGCATCATGCATATTTGTTTTATATTTAGACACACCCACATAAACTGGCTTGACAGTGCTGACATAAATATGAAATATTTGAAAGTGAGTGTTCCTACACAGGTCAACACAACACAAAATCTGTATTTGTGTTTTGGTATAAATGGTACTTGTGGTGGTGGTATAAGTGGATGTGCACAGTGGGAAAAGGAACTGACTCATTTTATTTGAAGATAAAGTACAGAACAGGAAGTGTGTCTATAGTAACATTAACTGTTCTCTGCGTATCCACCATGGATGACTAGACAGAATGCTACACTCTGCACTGAATATGTGAACACCCAATTAACTTATAAAGTGAAAACCTTTATTTGTTTTATGCCTACTCTTGGGCATTTTGTGAGTTAACTTTATCTAAACATTTCTGGATCTTGACTTCTATGCTAAATAGGCTAAACTAGACTTGCTATTGTTATTGTTCTGATCTATTTACCATTTATCCATGTCATATTAGTTCAGTATATTGAAAATGTATGCATACTCAAATTTAGGCCTTCCATATTAGTAAGGCCACTTGAACTGCAAAAAAGCCTCAGTGTGTAAGCTTTATTACTATACCTCCCACCATCACAATAAATGATTAAACAATTGAACAGTATCGCCACAAACAACATTTAAATTCACAGCAAGGTCAAGGTAAGGCTCAGTCTTCTCATTTGTTTATTTGCATTCATTCACACTTATTAATAAATCACTTAGTATTCTGTAAAGTACTTGACATGCTTTAAAATCATGCCATGGCTTTTCTCCCTCCTCTCAATTGTTAAAGGGATAAACTTTGTATTTAATAACCACAAGCCTACAGATAATTTATTAACCTTTCATCGTCAGTTAGTTGTCCTATGCTATTAAAATGCTGAAAGAACATGCTTCGTGTTTTGATCCGTGATATTATTTGTATATTTTATCAGCGGGGAAAGTAATAACAAAGCGCACTGCAGGCAAGTCCAGACAAGCGCGTCAATCCTCACGAATGTCCCGCCCCTCAAAAGGCAGTCCTCCGATGATGTAACTCTTTCCAAATATAGCGTGTTGCCGAAGCAACCGTGGCACGCCATTGGCGCAGCGCTCTGTCAGTCTAGGCTCGTCATGAAGCTAGTGTTATTATTGTAAACAGGGTGCTTACTTTCCACAGGCTCTCGGGTCCCGAGCCTTTGCTCCTTTGTTCACTGCATGAGAAAATCAAAACGACAAAAGACTACTCACGAAAACTCTTTGTACACGTTATGGACATCGTTCACGGATAACACAAATAAAAACTGAGTAGTTTAATACGGTTCTAAATCAAACCTGTTAGACACTTTAAAATAACTCAACGTATCTCGAAGACAGTCGCAATTGCTGCTGAAGATTTGACATTCAGCGCGTTTTTAGTTTTAATACAGCATGTTAATAACATTCAGTTATTTTAGTAGTGATGTGATTAAGGCATTAATATAATATTATACTCCATAATTATATATATTTAAGTATTATTCGCGTGTTTGTTTTGCCTTTGAAATTGAATTTTACCTGTTTCAAGTTGTCGTGTCTATAGAGACTTTTAGTTTGACATGCGGCTCGCCGGAAGATCGCGGGTGCGCGAGGATCCAGTCCAGCAGAGACACAGAACCATGCGGTTAAGGAACGACAGAATTATAATAGATATTTAGAGGCACATTAAAAGTAAACTTAAAGTATATAATTGACGGTTTGTTTTATTTATTGTTGTATTTTGCCTATAAGTACCTGGTTGAAAAAGGGGCACGAGGTCAGTTGCTATATAACAAAGTGTTTAAGGGTTCGTTTCATTTTAAGCCAGGTTTGTAGAAGATTATATTGTTACATGGCTTATTGTTTGCTTTCATTTTTGAGTCAGTGTGAATCTCTGTCAATTACAATATGTTTTTGTTTGTGTTTAGCTCCTACGGTGTTGTAAAGCACGCTAACTTCAGGAAAATAAATGGGAAACAACATCGGTGCAGGAGCACAAATGATTTCAACCTGGCTTCTGCACAGCGTTCTTCAATTTACAGCAACCTCCTTGATTCAAGGAACGTTACGTTAGAATGTAACAAATTCTTAGTACTTTAAGAGCATGATGTTAAGACAGCGATTCGGATGGGAGTCAAAAACTTTTCAACAGTAACGTAGTTCAACGCCGAGAGTCCGCTCTCGACTGTTGCATTGTTTCAGCAAAAACACATTTCAGTTTTATGATTTATTCTTACTCTGCCACTTTAATTCAAATACCCCGCAAGATTATCAAACGTTACAACAGTTATGACCATTTTAAGTGCGAAGAGCTTGATGAGCAGCTACCTCAAAATCAATAATGGCACTTACCCAAAGCGATGAGGGGAAAATTGAGGATGTGTGTATGAAGACATCATTTGACTCAAGGGGGTGTTCTAATAAGTACCTTCTCTCTTGCACGTTTACAGGTTAATTTTAGTTCGCATTACAGTTTCAGCCTATTTACTGCCGTTTCGCAAGGTATCGAGGAAGTTCTTTTGTTCCAGTATTTATGCACAGCGTCAAAGTTGCGCGTTGAGGAGGCGGAGCAGTAAGCGCTGCGCGAGAGGAAGAAAAAAAAAAAAAAACTCCGCGCCAGCGCTCGACCTTAGATTCTCAAGACTCAAACTCTACGACCCACACTGGATTAGGTCACGTGCTATAGAGCAGCGACCGAGTCGGGTGTCATAACTGCACACAACTCTGATCTCGACGACCGGTGTTTCCACAGCATGGTGCGAAAACCAGGCTTTACCTTTAGCTGCGCGAGAGATGCCAAGTGCACGTTCACAGATGACGCATCTTGTGTACTATTAAGTCTCCTTTCAGTGTGAGATATTTTGAAGTTATGATAGAGGTAAGAAACTTTCACCGTGAGCAGATTTGAGATTTTTTATAGGCTACAATAACAGAAACATTTTCTTGTTGCATGTCATGGCACTACAAAAAGAAAATAAAAATGCTTGATTTTAAATTTGATCCGAATGTCTTTTTTCATTTGCAGCACACCTGCGTAAGCATATTGGAAAGTATATTTGTGTTCTATGAAAAAAAGTATAAAGAAGGAACTCACTGTGATTTGAAACAGCTGACTTTTCTGCTATTGGCTGGGTTTTGGTGTGTTCAACTGCATTAGAGCCACTAAAGCCTGTCAAATATCATCATATGCTGAACCTCACTTTGGTTAGATGCGTGGCACGAACGTTACACCGTAAGCAAAACTGCTTAAGCACATGTGTTTTCTGTTTCAACAATTTCGTCTTTAAACCTATAATGGTATAAAACGTTTAACATGGTTCGTATAAAGCTTGACACGTTTTTTTTGCACTCAGTTCCCTAAGCTACAGAAGCACTTTTCACCTTTGAGTATTTATTTATTTTAATTATTTCTCAAAAAGCACTTATAAAACAACATTTTCGTGTATGCAAATTAGTTACTTCGAAAGTTAAGCTGCTAGTTAATTAACAAGGGATTCTTACAACTGATTAATTCTAAATTTGACCTGCAATATGAATATGTAATTTAAATAGTTTTGTTTTGGATGGCACGTGGCGTTTAGGAAGTTAATTTAAAAGTGGGTCTATTTATAACAGGGAAAAACACACGGCCTGTTGACACAGCTGAGGTGAGGTTTTCAGCATTTTCCAACCTTCCTCTACTCACTCTCAAACGAGCAAATACAGGCAGACGATTATCACTACGTGGCTGGAGGTGATTTTAGTATTAAGGGAATATTTAAATACGAATCCAGCAAAATAGCCTATGATCTAATCAAATTAAAATTATGTAAGCAATTTACGGATATACAGTTAATTTGTATGCCGTTTTACTACAGAAACAGTCATATATTTGCCTGTTTTCGTTAACATTATCATTCTCTTAGAGAGAAATCAATCAATCTTGACTAATTCCAAACGCAATCAGTCAATCTGCTGTTATTTTGAAACGATTCGATTTGTTAGTAAATAAAGCAATTGCAAAAGAAAAGTTTAAAGCAATAATATATGCATTCAAACTGCATAACCCTCTGATTTCAAGCTGCTGCAGAACAAATGAAAATGTATAGAAACGAATTCACTCTTTCATCAAATGAATTTAACTAAACACGTTGCCTGCTCGAATGACTAACGAGTAAGTTTGCATCCTTTCATTTCCTGTTGTTGTTTCCAAATATGAAAAGTAACAATTTTGTATGAAAATACATAAATCCATCATCACATCCATATAGCTAGTAAAGCTGCTTATTTAAAAACGCGGATTATGTGATTTAAATACAGTAGGCTACACTCTAAAAACTCCTGGGTTATTTCTTTAACCCATTTCCTGGGTTATTTGAGTTGGGTTAAAATTATGGGTTATTTTTTCAGAGAGTAACCATTTTCTGGGTTATAGGGCTAATATTTTGACCCAATT
>JAUCMT010000160.1:7215623-7243916 GCA_032357475.1 Enteromius thamalakanensis | reverse complement strand
TAAAAGTAAAAGTTGCTAAAAATAAAACTACTCCAGTAAAGTACAGATACTTGAAAAATGTACTTAAGTACAGTAACGAATTACAACTACTTCGTTACTGCCCACCACTGCTTTTCAGATACTCAGCTAATGCTTGCACTTCAAAAACCCTCCGCCTTTCCCAGCTCCACCTGTATAAATCTGCTATAGGGGGATTTCATGTATGGTATATATGGAGGTTATTTCATAAATATATTGCACGTATTATAGTCTGTGAATATATTAGTATAAAATCAGCAAGTCTCGGTACTTGCTTTTCCGCAACAGCAGTGTAACAGATCATATATTTAAAAAATCTTTCCAGTGTCATGACAGGAAATATTTTAACGCAAAAATAACAAACATTATGGTACAGAAATACAAAAACAAAACACTTCTTATCTAAATCACTTTAATTTGAATCAATCTACATGTATTTGGATGTACATACATATACACAGCCATAATTATCAATGACTTTAAGTACTATTAATTACATGATTCAACTATAAATTGATTCATATTAAAATATTAGTAAATTTTGTAATAATAATAACAATAAACACATATAAAGAAATACATATTCATACATTAAAATGCATTTATATGTTTGTTCTGAAAATACAATAATAACAAACATTAATGGAAAAAAAATAATAGAAACCTTCACAATTGGATTTTAAAACCTTTTAAAATCTCTTTCAACATCCAACTGCACTGTAACTGCATTACTCAAGATTTCTTTGGTTTTGAGAACCAAGAGACGAGTCTAAATTAATTTCTGTGGTATCCAACTGCATCTCACAGATTCTGTCGATAGCGCTTTTAGACATTTAAATTAATTAAATCATGATGGCGTACAGTACATACACTGCAAACATCTTGTAGCGCTGTCAATTCAAACTGCAGTTGTAGGGCTGACCTGTGCATGTTCTGTATGTCTGTGTGTGTCCAAAGGCGAGCGAGGGATTTAAAGGAAGAGGAGGATTTGGAAACGTGTGGCTTGCAGACTCGTGTGTAATTCAACGCAGTATCGATCATGCTACAGGACTGTCAGGTCAAGGAATTCCGCCTCCACACACAACACACAACACACAAAAAAGCATAAGGGCCTCTAGTGAGATGTGTGTGGTTTAATGTTTTAAATGCTGCCCAGATGCTCTCTGCATAAAGGAAGGATATTAAATAAATAAATAAAAGGGAAAGAGGATGAATAATCCTGTTAAAGATCAAACAACTCCCTCTCCTTCTCTCCCCTCTACAGTCCTGATGGGAAATATAATGCACACACACACACAAATAAAAGTGCATACAGTATAAAACCAAATGACAGTGGTATTCCCTGGACACAACAATACATGACTGCCTCTACCTGTGAGGAAAGATTAAATAGGGAAGAGGACAACAAATGTGAAGGAAAAAATGTTGATGTTGCCATTACTGATCATGCTGAATAGCTTTCAATGTTTAAAGGCAGAATCACTATTAACATAACTTAGGGCATTAGGGCTCTGTTCTAAATTATTTAACCTTGTTACTACTAAACAAAGTATTAAACTTTAGCATGTAACTCATCCTGAACTATTTGTGCTGCAGACATGGAGTAGAGGTATGTTATTACCTAACATGTTTTCTTTATGATTACAATTAAACATGATAAAAAAAACACTGATTTACAATGAAAGAGGGTGCTGCTGAGTCATATCTACACCATAATACTATAGAAACCTTAGTGACCACAAAGAGTTGACTGGTCAGATGCTCACAAAATGAGTTGCGTTATTATTATTGCTATCATTATTATTCAAAATTTTAAACATAAATAAAATATTGGAGTAGATAAAGAGAAATAATCTTACTTGATAATCGTCCAATCTTCTCTCAATGTACTTGCTTCTTAAGTTAGAGGGAATCACTCATCTTCAAGGGAGCTCTCTCTGTGTATTTGTGTGTGTGTGTGTGTGTGTGTGTGTGTGGTTGATTGGGTGGATGTAGGTGGAGAATTAGTTTAAGTGGGTTTCTGTTGCTTAGATAAGAAGCTTGTTAAAACGCTCGCTACAGAGTTTCCATAACTACAGACACATTTCCAAGCAGCAAGGTCATGATTAACACATCAGATTGGTGTTTCGCTCCCTAGAATGAAATGGCTACATGTAAAAATATTTTAAAAGGAACACACCAAAATGTCTTCCTAAATAGATAGAATAACTTCCTATGTAAGAGGAAAATACAAAAAATACTTATTATTAAAGGAGTCATATGATGCTATTTTAAAGATTAATTTAGTCTATTTGGTGAAACAGAAAAAGTTGACATGCTTCAATGTTCAGAAACATTATTTTTCAAATACTGTGCATTACTGTAACTCTTCTATACCCCGACTCTCTCAAATGCGCCATTTCTAGAGACAAGCACTGTCTGACAAGCCAGCTGACAAAGTGCATTGTGCTTGGCCAAATACCGGAGACTTGGGATGTCTGCCGTTAATGTTAACATTATGCCAAGTCGCCACAAATAAACTAATGCATGGGAAACGGCTTTGGCGTGTGAGTTGCAGTGCACTATGAAACAAGCTTTTGTAAACAAGCTAACGTTAAATAGATAAGTAAGGATTTAATCGTTAACATAGCAGATTCATGGAAAATGACATCTGTAATCAGAATTTTTCCCACAACTAATGTATTATCGAATCAGCATCAAATACATTAAAGAGAATTGCTTTATTTAAAGTAAGTAAAATTCCTTACTTACTGAAATTCAACATCTACTAATGCACAGAGCCACAGCCACATACCTGACTTGTACGTGTATAGCGTACTGGTTTAGTAGGTAGTGAGCCAAACCCCTATGAGGAAGGGGAGGGGGAGCTCAAGTATTTCAAAATGCATTTTTTACGTTTGTATTTCTACTTACACAATAATTTTTTAGGCAGTGCGATTATAAAAATGTTTTTAACCACTATATTTGACTAACAGTTTTCACACCTATAACATGTTTGTGATTGCACATTGTTTAACAATAATATCTTTGTCTAAACCTAAAGTAATCTAAATATAGACAAACTATATATAATTTGAAAGATGTTTTTTCAAAATTACAGACCAATCCGTAAATAGTGATAGAATCTCCATTTGTGATATGGTGCCAAACACACTGTGTACATATGTCTAGAGATTCAAGAGATTTATAATTCAATTCAAATATTCAACTATTTCTGAATAGAATGTCTACTTAATAAGTATTTGAAAAATATGGTTTCATAACTTGTAGTGTACAGAAAAATACATTTCATAGAATCCATTTCATTTTATTTTATTTATTATTTGATATTCAGTAAGGTTCTCTTGTAAAGTTTTGTTTTATGGTTATTGTTTAATTGTATTTAAAACAAATGTAAATAAATATACTTTGAAAAAAAAAACATTTAAACTTCTATAACTTTCAAAATTACTTTTATTACCAACATTCTTGTTAATTCAACAATAATATGTGATGTTTCACCTTTAAAACGATACCTATTTTGCATCTGTGCTCTGTATTCAAGTATTAAAGTATAACAATTTTTAGCCGGACAAGTCATTTTCTATGCTCAAAAGTGGGACTTACAGTTAAATGCTAAAGTTTGGTCTTCACAAGTTTGAAATTGAAAAGTTGTTCAATTCATCAAGACACTGACAGCAGAAGGCACTTCAGGACTAGAGTTGAGGAGCTCTGACATAAAACAAAGAAATTTTTACAGTATTTTACTGTACAGTATTTCAGTTGCTTTTGAATGGATGCCTATGGGGGTCCCACAAACATCAAAAACGTATAAAGGTTTATGCACATCAGCATGTTAAAACTTTGCATGCATGTTCAAGACCCTAAACGAGGGAAAGTCACAAAATTTCAAGAAAAAAACATAGGCTTATTAGTTTTTCAAATAGAGTGAAAAAAGAAATGATAGCTCATTTTTACAGAAGCGCCAGATTGTCACAGCAGAGTCGGAATTGACCAGTTTTTTTTAGAAATGGCCAGCTTCATACTCTTCCAGGTTCACAAAACTGTTGTTCATAAAATGCATTGCAAGCTTTTCGCACACTGCGTCTCCTAACATGGTTACATCAACACTACTGCAGTTACTGAAACCACCCCTTCTTTGCTTGAACATTTGGGCTGCATTATGCAAACATGTAGGGACGTGTTTTAATGTTTTCAAAGTTTTTTAGCCCAGTCCGGATCAGCCTTCTCTTTTAGACAGAATAAATCCTTTCGAGGGAAATTTCGAGCTTTGTAACTCTACAGATCTACACGCACGGACAACTACATACCACACTAAAGAAAAGGCAAAATAGAAATCACATCATATTTACCCTTTAAAAAAACAAACAAATTTCCCCTGCAAAATGTCTGCAAGAACATCTTGGCCATTCTGCAGAATTCCTTGTGTTCCACAAAACAACAGCAACTAAAAATCTATTTGAAATGGATTAAAAAAGTAGAGAGGTGGGCATACAAGACACATGGTAATTTTTCTTTTTTTTATAACAGAACAAGAACAATCATGGGACAGGACTGAACAGATCTCCATCGTGGTCACATGGGATGAATATTTGTTATGGAATTTGTTTTCCTCTGCAGCCATCAACCTTGAATTTGCATAATTACATAATTCAACATCTAACGGAAAAGGGAAGAAAGAGAAAGCACAGGTCTCGTTTTAAGCCTCGTTTCCTCATTAATTCACCCTCAAATTGGCCCTAACTAGGTCTGAATAAATATTCGTACTCCGAAGGTATTCTGTAATCAATTATGAAATATGCTAATGGACTGCTGTTGGCCTTGAGTTATCATGTTACTGTCACTAATTGTAGGTCACTTCATCCCTCGAGGTCTCCTAACATTCACTCTCTGTCTTTGTCACTCTTACTCTCTCCTCCCGTCTCACTCGCTCTCTTTAAACCAGAAGACAGGCCTCCTCTGTGATATTACCGTGGAATGCCCGTCCACTCGAGTCAATTACAGTAATATTAAATTAACCATTGTATCTCATTTAATTCAAATGTTCTGCTTTAACAAAGCACCATTTAAGGATATGGAGTATATCTCGCACTTACTTAAACTGGAACATCTTAATAAGACTTGGCAAAGGCCTCTGATCAAACGCAATAAAGCAGAAGAGCACCACATGCTGTCATCCTGCCACAGGTGGGCTAGTGACAGACTACTGCCGCTTTTGAGAATCTCTTAAGCACAATTTAAAAGAAACCTGAACTGCATCTAAAGCCAATTGGAAGTGTTGCAGTTAAAATATAAAGCAAGCACTTTTGAACGCGAGAGACTGAAACTGGCTTTTCAGCCGTAATTATGATCAATTCCCTGCATTCAGAAATAAATACAAGAGCCTGGATGGAAAAACCAAGCGGACTGCAAGTCCTATTTTCCAGTAAACGAGAGAACGAGAGTTTCAAAGATGAAACAGTTATTTGTAATTGAGAGATATGGTATGTAATCATGCTCGGAGGAATCGAAAATTCATTTGAACAATCTCGATTGGCTCTTTCGACGCACCCGAGCATTAACGGCCATTCTTTTGAGAGGAAACTTGAACGGTGGTTTCTAATTTTCCATTCCCTGCTTGAATTTGAGCCGGTAATTTCTCTCTCTCAGATATCGAGGGCAAATGCAAGTCGGTATTTAGTGCAACAGTAAATGGCTGTTTGCTTTAGACACTGAGAGCAACTGCACCCCAGTAAAACTGTCATGTTGACTTTGAGTTACCACTGCTCTCTCAGACACTTTGTGTCTTAGTGTGTGTTTGTGTGTGTATGCGTGTGTGTGTGTGTGTGTTTGCGCTGGCTTGACGCCATGCAAATCCAATCACCTAGACCCATAAAGTGTGCATTTCCATTTCCTACGGCTCTCTGTAGAGATAGAAAGAGAGTGAGAGAGCGAGAGGAAGAGGTGGAACAAGGCTCCTTTGGTTCTCCGTGCTTGATGGTTATAGCTGTTTTGAGTAGGTATATTCATATAAACTCATTATGTACCCCATATTTCTAAGTTGATGTGTTTTAGGCCAAACAAGGGATTTTAATCTCCCACAATGCACTGCTGCTCTTATTTACTGTTTCCATGGAGTTTCTCGGATCAGCGATCGCAAAAATCGCTTTGTCCACCTCTAATTTGTCTTAGTCAGAACGCATCGAGCAAATTGAGGACATTTCCATGACGACACGCCGTGCCGTACGAGCGTCTTCCTCCCCGCCCCTCGTTTTGACCTTTCCTCGACCGCGCGCTGACCTTTCCGAGTTTCCGCCAACCTCAAGCAGGTCTCTGTCGGACAATAGTGCGACTGTTCGTCCCTGATCTTTTCCCATACCTCTCATCCGCTCACCTCCGCCTCTGGCTTGCCATGGCGACGGAGGTCGAACAGGTTCCCCGGCCGAGCAGGTGGCCTGTTAACCAATGAGAGAGAGCGATTTTCTCACAGCTCAGTAGGGAATAATGGAAAAATTCCTTTAGTCGACTAAGATGGAGAAAAGAGGGATTGAAGTCTTTTCTGTCGTTGGAAGCCTTTCATTGGTTCGCATAAAGAGAGAGGGTCCACGGGTCACGGTAACATGACAGCGAGAGAAAAGAGAAAGACCTGAGAGAGAGAACTGAAACAAACATGAGAATAAAGAGAGAAAATCCTGGGGCCAGAGCACGGGCTAATCCATCATTAGCATTTAAAAAACAGACATAGATTGAGAGAGAGCGAGGGAACTAGTGTGCTTAATGAGACAGGATGAACTTACACTTTGAGCATGCATGCTCGACGTGTATGTGTGTGTTGGAGTTGTGTTAGTTTGTTTTAATTGGAATTTCTGTCATTTATAAAGTCAAATTTTCCCATTAACTGTATAGACGCACAGATTTCCATCACTAAGACATTTAGATACAAGCATCTTTTGCTCGCACATGCTGTATCCCTCTTTTTAACATTAAAATGTTTCGTATATAAAGAAAAAGTGCTCTTGACATATTCTTCCTGTAGCATAATCTTCGTATCAGTAGCATAATAAAAGCAGTTTTATTTTACATTAAATGGGTCACCTCATGGGGGCTGTCATAATGAGATCACATGACCAGTTAAATTTTACTATCTTCATCTAGGTAATCTCCATAATACTGTGAATTTTATATTGCTGAATAAATGAATGAAGGCTGATTTTGAACGCATTTAAATGCTCGCTTAAATTAATACCTGGCAACATTTGCATTTTGCATTACACTGCATCCACACCACTAGGTGTCAATATAAAAAGTGCAACATACAAAATATATATATAAAAAAACATAAACAAAAAAATATATCTTTTGATATTTTTTAGTTGCATTCAAGTCATTGAAAAGACTGCATTAACGAATGAGTATGCATTGTCATCACCATGTTGTAGTTGCAAGTGGGAAATTCTGGACTTTCTTTTAGCATTGAGATTCCAAAAACATGGTGGATGCGTTGGATGCAGGTGTAGTTGACATAAGTTTGCTGAAAAGTTAGAAATAATTATTTCTATTATTGACATAATATATCAAATATCTATAGATTTTATAGAATTGTACAAACATGAAATAATATTTACAATGGAATGTAATGCATAATTCATTCTGTTTACAGCACAATCACAAAAAAAGTAGAAAAAGTACATCAGGATCATGGTCCAGCCAAACTGATTTGATGGCATCTAATGTTGTAAGTATGACATCCAGTAAATAAAAATTGTTCTTGCATTCCAAGAATAGTAAGACTATGGTTAGAAGGGATCTTGTCAAGACAGGTGCTATATTTATTTTATTTAACCAAAAAGATGCAGTGAAGGATTTACAGTCTGTTAGTCAATGAAATATAGCTTAAAAAAAAAAAAAAACTTCTAAACAGAAAAAAAAAGAATCCCAAAAATGTTGGGTTAGTTGGATTGTGAAAAATGGTGAAGTCTGTACAATCCATTAAACTAACTGCACTTCTGACCCTCGCAGTCTTGGTTTCATTCACGACAAATTAAACATGGTATCTACCTTGACTAAAGTCCATTTGCAAGCTATTTTTGTTTTATAAGGTCTTCCCCTTCCTTGAAATCATCAAATGTTCTTTTTAGAAGACTAATATGAATATCATCAGCAAAAATCTTGTAAAATGCATCAATGAATCAGCTTCAAATTAACTTAAATCATTTCTTTATAAAAGAACCATTCCTCTGCGTCTCTAAGGATGACATCTTTCCCCTCATTTCTCAAAAAACTCTTTTCATGAATCTACATTCAAATTTAAGCATCTTCATAATCCATAATGCAAGAGACAATTAGAGCTTGATATTTCATAACCAATCAGAACGTGTCCCTGTTCAATTACAGCTGTGAAGTCCTTTAAAACACATCAAGAGGAATGCATGCTGTGCTGATGAGATGTGTGTTTGTGTCGCTCAAAGTCACGAACACGCACACACACACACACAAATACTGATGTCTAGGCCATGCCTTGGGCCTCTGCTGAGATGATCAGATGGAACAGGAAAAAGTTATTATTTCATCTTCAGCATGGAGAGTGATGTTGATGCGTTTGACATTTAATAGTGCCTTTGAAGCTTTGATTCTGCCGCAATACATTCAGAAGCGTCACTGAAATGAACAGTGCAGAGTATATGAACAGTCCAATAAAACTGGCTCAAACACACTTCCCCATTTCATTAAAAGGATATTACAGGCTACTTTTGGTCTTGGAGAACAACATGCCAATTCCCACGTATTCTGGAATATGGAAAATATGAAGCTTGTGTTTTTCCTACAGCTGTTATAAGAATTCGGTAAGTTACCTGAATTGTGAAATCTCTGAATCGTCCTGTTGAGGTGGGACTACTTTTCCGGGTGGATGAACTTCAGGTCATGCATAAGTGATGACACTCCTTTGAGTGCAGTTTCTAAGAGTTGCTTGGAATGAAAAACTAGCGTACTGCATACTGCATAGTATGTATTGTATAATGCATACTAATCTTTTTTAAGTATGTAAAACAGTATGCTGTATGCAACTGTGTCACACGACACTACATTTTACTTCAGTGAGTGAATTAATGAACATGTTTAAACCGCTGAGTAAAAAATATTACTTTTGGTTCTACATCACACTGAAAGCAGAAGGTGAAGTTGAGAAGATTGCATGATACCAAGAAAAAGTAAGCATGTTTATTAAAGTAAGTAATTTTTTCACCTTTGATAATCAAAATGAAATATATATATATCTAAATGTATGGAAGGAAAGCCAGCATGTACAAATTTGAGTACATCTTTGTACAGGAAACTACATCCGGCAAGCTTTCATCACACAGTGGTTGGTGGCAGTCTAGGACCACTGTAATTTTAGAGTGCCTTCAAAAAACCTTTAAAGTAGTGTCCCTTCAACACCCCCACGGTCAAAAGTCTCAGGAAGGCTGTGCTTTAAGTGATCTCAAACGTGTGAGTTTCGAGTGTCTTTTCAAGGCTGCATTGAAGTGCGTTCGCACAAGATGACTGTGCTCTAAAACATGCAGCATGAAATCAAAATGGACTCGATTTACTTTCTGAACATTGCACATTCTTGAAATTCCTTAACATTGAAAAAGTTTTACCCCAGCAGAAATGAATATGACTTCTTTAGTGAGCGATTTAAAACCATGGAATTTAACATGAGATATATTTGCCTTATGAAGTGTTATTTCTACATATTTGTACACAAAAGGTTTTATTCTACAGTACATACTGTATGGTGGTCACTGTACAGTATGTTGAAAAAACGTGGCCAGCCAGATACTCCTCATTATCTTGGTAACCCTTTTGTTATCAGATAACCTTTGTTGATGCAATGAATCAATTGTGGCTGACTGTGAATAGCACATTTTAACAAAAGAATCAATACCTAAAACTTATCTATGTCACTATGGGCCAGTTTTATTCTAAGACAGCCAGTGCAACATATATTAGTGCTAGTTCCTTAAAATAGCAGATTTGAATGCAAGCTTACAGTTAACTGCAAAAACAGATATAGGTTTAAGTGGACTAAATAATTGAAAGTATTTTTTACAAACTAGTAAAAAAAAATTATGACATTCTGATGAGGCAAAAAACAATTTCAAAAAAATTATCTTTCACCATCATTTCATCTCTGAATTGACTTTGCTCTGTTGCTTGATTTTGGATTGAACTGGATAACCCAAAACCAAATAGCAATTTAAGAACGGTTTTAGCAAACACCCATGCAGATCTGGCTCTATTCTGGTACATAACAACCACTTTTCACAATCCAATCAAATGCTTACAGATAAAATCAACTCCCATTCTACATTTTTTCCGCTTGAATATCCCGTTTCAATCGGAAATATGGCTACTTATGAAAGTATAATGGGTTGTGAATGCCATTTCATGCTGACTTTAAAGCAAGATACTGAAGTTGTCCTCAAAAGACTCCTGCCGGTTTCCATCAGACTGTACATAATAACTGTTTCTTCAGCCAACGCTGAAATAGGGTTTATATTTTTAGATCATTTTCAGTGAACGCCTTGAGTTTCAGTAATTGAGTAACTCATTTTTTGTGTTGTCATTATGCTACAAGAGAAAACGCAGGTATAAAGAAATACAAATTTTGGTCCTGAGAAACATCAAACTGCAGCTTAACTCATAACACCTCCCTGCACCTAATTATCTGGAGTACATGGTGGTCTTGGCTCACATTTTGTGCTTTTTTTCCCAGTCAGCCATACACACACACACACACACATTTTCTCGCTCCCTTAAACACCCACACCCCCCCCCTACACACACCCACCCTCCCTCACACACATTAGAGTATCACCTCTGACAGATGGGCTGGCACTGCTCTCTTCCCAACCTGTTCTCTGTTGCAAAATGTATGTGTGTATTTACATGTGTTCCCATTTGTGTGTGTGTGCAGTTTAGCGATTATGTACTTGCCTACTTGTGCGTAAAGAAAAGCACACATTCACACTCACTGTCTCAGCACACAAGAATGACCTTCACAATCAATGCTGCATTAAATTAAGCTTTAATATGTACAGTCACATGGCCGGTGAGAGCGGTTTAGCATAGCAGCTTTCATTATGCCGTGAAATAATATTTGATGTCACACTTTAATGTGAAGAGCAAGCCCTCTCTGAGTAATGAGAGAAAAAGAGAGAGAGAAATTGGACATACCTGAGCCTCTTTTTGACACCACCTTCAGAGTCAGAGACACAGAGACACCGCAGAGCAGGAACAGCACTGGGTTGAGAGCTGTCATCTTCCTCTCCAGCCTGACGGAGACACAGAGAGAAACCTCACATGTCATACAGGCAACATACAAGCTACCCACGTCCAGACCTGCATTTGCTTTTCCACCAAACACGAGATTCAAAGGTGAAGTGTGTAATTTTGTCGATGTTAAAGCCCAGTAGGCTGACTTTGTGAAGTGGGTAAACACGCTGACGCTGTCAAACACTGCTCTGTTTGTTTGAGCAGCCCGACATTTTAACTTCTGACTCAACCGATGGCATGAATTTGGGGCAGGACTAGTTTTCTGGAACAACAGAAGAGTGTGTTTGAGAAATCTATTTGAAAACATTATTTTTATTGCAGTCCCCTACTGATTTACAGAATATATGTGACCCTGGACCACGAAACCAGTCTTAAGTTGCTAGGGTATATTTGTAGCAATAGCCAAAAATACATAGTATGGGTCAAAATTATTGATTTTTTTTTTGCCAAAAATCCTTAGGATAGCAAGTAAAAATCATGTTTCATTAAAGTATTTAGTCAATTTCTTACCAAAAAAATTATTAAAACTTAATTTTGATTAGTAATATGCATTGATAAGATCTTCATTTGGATAACTTTAAAGGTGATTTTCTCAGCATTTAGATTTTTCTGTTCCCTCAGATGCCAGATATTCATATAGTTGTATCTCGGTTAAATATTGCCCAATACATCCAAAGCAAACATCAATGGGACGCTTATTTATTCAGCTTTCAGATCTTAAATTAATTCTTAATAATTCTTAATTCTGAATAATTAACACTTATGATTGATTTTGTTGTCCAGGGTCACACATATACAGTATTTTGTTTTAAATGACTGAACAGAGTGATAATAATATGGGAAAACCCCCATAAACTTACATTAATACAATAATACATTAAGCAATACTATAGAAACTCGCTGGGCTACTTTGATCTACAACTTAAAGCAAGATGCTAAAAACACTATTTAATATGAAGCAAACTTGAATTTGATGGTTTTAATATATTGTGTAAAATAGATCATTCTAAGATATTGTAAAATACTCTTCACATCGCTGAAGAACTTGGAAAAGTGTTTTTTGTTACCCATAAATGTTTGTAAATGTAAATGACTTTTGTTGCTTTGTGTTTATTTTATGAGACCTTGCCAGGTAATAAAACACACCTTAGCTGTTCTAAAATCACTGTAAACCATGGCTTCTCAAGGCATTTTGCTTTAAAACATAACTCAGTATACCTTAGCAACCACGTAGCAATATACTAGAACACACAAGAATAACAACCGCCCACTCACACTTTCAGAAATGTACAAATATAGTTTGTCATACTAACCGCATAGCAACACACTGAGAGTACTGTAAATGTTGCTCAAAAAACCTTAGCTGCAACAAACCAACCTTTAATATGACTAAATTGATAAATATGATTGCAACACACTGAAATGACCCAGAATATGTTAACATGCCCACCATCCTATACTGTATTCAGCAAACATGCAAAAGATGTTTATATTGACAAACGGAACTGCTAATTATTTATTATTTTGCCTAGAACTGACATTTGTTATGAAAATGACACAAATTCTGTTTGTGTAGAGGTAGTGCAAACCTTCAAGGACCAGAAACATATCTATATATTCTCAACAAATCACCACATTAAGGCCATATAATCGAACAGTATCCAAGTTAATTTTCTTCACATCGTGTGTGTGGAGCTTTGATGGGGATTATATAATAACAACAATAATAATCATTATTGTCATCATAATCTGCATTATTACCATAAAGCTGCACTGTTAAATAAAAAAATTAATATTTCATGCATACTAATCAGAGAAATGCTTAATTGATCATAATAGAAATGGCAATTGGCCCCCTAAATACAAAAAACTTTCTGCTCTCCTTATAGTTGCTCTATTTTCAAAGTTCCAGCAATAATGTGTAAAGTCTGCAAAATTGAATTTATCTGGAATTCAGAGATTTTTGCTGTCTTACTTTCTCCATATATATGTATATGTGTGATACAAAGCTAAGAGAGATACAATCTTTAAGCATTTCTTTCTTGGTCAAATCATATTAAAGTATGACTTCTTCATATTTTATCTGATTTCTCTGCCTTCTCACGAAGCCACTCAATCACCTGCGTTATGTGTTCATATTTGAAATCTATTGTAATCTCCATTTGCTGTCTGTGCACAACGTCCACACAATTCTCCCATCCGAGAAGCCTGTTTTCAGAGGGAAACCAAACCATTTCCATTGCAGGATAAGCACACACTGATTTCTTTGTCCTCTCTCCTTGAATGGGTGTTTCTACTCAAATGTTTGAGTAATGTAGGACACACACGATTCTTATAAAGAACTCTGGGTGTGTAACATTTTAACAGAATTAATTAACTAACTCGTTAACAAAGAGGGAAAAAAAAGATATGCAGTAATGATTTAGTGTATTTCATCTCCCTTTAAAGTGCAAGAACAAATGATGAGAGCGATCAGAGAGGCCAACTAGATATCTGAATCCAATGTGCAAGCCTCTGAAGTCTATTGAACCCAAATTGGACTGAAATATTCATTAATAAATAGACAGAGAGTTTGGCAAACTGGATTCAAAGGCAAATATATTATGGATGGTTAACAGGGAACGTGAACTTTTTTCAAGATTTTCGGTAAATAAGATATTAAAGGATAAGGATAAGGGTAGATTTTAATTGCTTTAACTGTTTTTCACCATTTTTAACAAATGTTTAGCTTTTTGGGGTTAATATGTATATCTCTAAATACAGGGTGAAAAATGCATTTCTCAAAACACAAGAACTACATATAAATGTCAACCAACCATAATCACCTCTGTTTACGGTTTTATTTGAAGTCTCCAGCTGATAAAGCACCTTAACATCATTTCAGGTTCATAATTCATTTCACAGTCCTGTCACATGACTCCCCCATGATGCACTGCTTCTGTCACTTTAACGCAGACCTCTAAATTACTCCCTGCAGCAATATGGTATTCTTGGAATTCCCTCCAAGACTTGTTACATCTAATCAAATAACACCTATATTCCCTGCTTCCCATCTTTTTTCAAATAATTAATGTAAACTTAATAAGTGTGTGCAAACCCTTCCTCTTCATCCGTAATTATCTTACAATAACATTCTACTGATGATGAATTGCATGCCAAATTCAGACACTGGAAGGCCTAAATCCCATCAGGAACAGTAGCATTTGAGAGGTTAATAGACTTTTTTTTGTATGTGTGTGGGAGTGTTTGTGTGTCTGTGTGTGTGTTAAAAAGGCAAAGGGGTGAACGAGAGAGAGTGCTCTTGTGATCTCTTTAAAGGGCTTATCATCCCTCTCCCACACATAATCTCAGGGTTCTGAGAGAGGAAAGAAAGACAGAGAGGGAAAAAAATGAGAAAAGGTAGAATATAAAGATTTCACATTTTCACAGCCACCGGTTAATGCGTATGACATCACTTATTACGGTTTTAATTAAAGGGATAGTTCACCCAAAAATTTCAATTCTGTCAACATTTACTCATCCTCATGCTGTTTCAAACCCAAATGACTTTCTTTCCTCTGTGAAACATAAAAGGTGCATTTTATAGGACTGTTCTGGAACAATTATTAACTGAAAATCTCTAATGTTTTTCTTGAATATGGCACATCGTATGGGACATTTCTGATACTTTATAATCCATTTTAAAGCTTAAAAGTTCCAGTCCACACTCATTATAATTGCACTGAAAACAGCAACTAGTGCAATACACAAAAAAGTAATTAATATGTAATTAACAAACTATACATTTAAATTACTACAAACCAGATTTCACAGAAAAATGCAAATATGTTGATTTTAGATAAAACTGTAGAGTGTGAATCATCTGAAAATGTACATTTTTAGTAGGGGTGTTCATTGGATTCACAATTCAATTCGATTACAATTATCAACAACTCGATTCAATTCATTATCATGATGCATCACAATGTGTTGAATCCACAGTTTTAAAAATTACTGCACATGGCTACATTTTCACGCAATTTTAATATATAAATTAATTTAGTGCATTTTTATTAAATAATATTAGCTGAATCAGTAACATTAAAAGTAACTCGAACTGGCGCATAAACAGATTGTACAAAAAAATATGTACAAGATTATTTAAATTTGCAAACAGTTCGGAAAAATGTAAGGTTATGAACTGCCATGAGATATTGTTGATTATTAAGTAGAGCCTTACCATGCAAATTTGGCTGCAATGATACGACTGTAGTGAGTTGGTTGCCAGGGTGTTACTGTGTGGTTGTACATGTAGAGTAACATGTAGTGTCACTTATTCTTTAATCTCAGTATATTTTTCCACCTATTTCAGCACAAAAATAAATGAGGAAATTAAGTTATTATATGCAATATATAAACTATAAAATTTCTTTTGCTTAATTTTATGTAATTTTGCATATATATATATATATATATATATTTATATATTCTTAGAAAAGTAAAAAACATGGCTCTCCTCAACAAGCTGCATGATTCAAGGTAGCACAAACAAACAATGTGGGATGAGTTATGTGCTATGCTTCAAGCCTTAGGGTTAACTCTTTTTTTAAAAAAAGTAATGCTAGAGATGCTCGACTTAGCAAAAAACACTAATCATCCCCAATCATTCATTCACCTGTTAAATCACACAGTCACCTAATCATCTGCCAGACTGAACACTTTTAAGATCAAATCAGTCCGAATAAGAGCTGCTTTTTTTCCCCACTCACAATTGGCAATTCAATCACCGTCCAGTTAGAGGCGTACACAGAAGGTCTTCCTCATTTCTCATTGCAGCTAATATCCACATACACATGTACGGTCGCTCACACACATGCACACGGACAGGCGTGTGGCGGCGGGCCCAGCTGTGAATGATTGATGTGGTGATTTTATGATTTAATCCAATTTAAACTCTCCACATCTCCAGGCCTGACAGTCAACACATTTACCATGCGGTAAATATAACAGTGCCCCTGGAGGAAGTGTGCTGCGTTATGAACAGAGATACACACACCGTTAACCCCCCACACACACACTTACGAGACAGCAGAACGAATGACTCAAGGACAATCTGAACCACATCTATATTCAGACACTACACATATGATGGCTCACAAGAGAGCCAGATAGACGTGCGTGCATGTGTGTTTGTGTAGTTGTGGGCTTGTATTTGTAAAAGAATGAGAGGGGAAAAAGATAAAGACCATGCTGGTCTTTGCGGACTCCATTATTTATTGTGGCAGTTCCAGCTTCCTCGTGCCAGCCAAATATCAGAGTAGAAGTCGAACACGCTCGGGGGCATAAAGAGTGTGTGTGCGTGACTGAGTGCGAATTCAGGAAATGAGAAACAATAAATATAGACTTAAATATGGACTCCTGAATGATTTCTTTTTTATGACACTGACTTGTTAGTGCACATGTAACCTTGACTACAGGTGCTCTACCCTCACCATACATCACAGCCGTGAAAAAGTCAGAGAACACTCATGTGACGATCTATTCGTGCCCTTAGCATGAATTGAAATTCAGAATATTGATCAGGTGTGTATGTGGTTTAAGAGCCTTGCAGACTGTTCACACTTCACTGATCGGCCCCAGCTAACAAGGGACCCCTGAGTACTCTTCCATGCTCTGCGCTGCTGATGGTGATTAATTATTGAGTATTACTGCTCTCCTACACCACCTCCAGACACAGCAACGCTAATCCCCTCACCAGACACTCTCATTCTCAGTCAGGAGTCAAAAAAAGACAAGATAATAGGTGGTCAAAGGGCTAGCAAAGATAATGGATAGCAATGGGAGAGAAGAAAAGAGGTGTGTGGAGAAAACTTAAGGTTTTCAAATTAAATTACGTTTGACATGACTTAACATGATGAAAGGTGTATATATCTGCAGGGCTCCCACTCCTACTGACTACTGCAGTTGTTTTTGAAGCTTGAGAAACATTGCTGATTCAACGTATTCTCGTCTGTGAGATTTGAAGGCCGCTACTCTCACGTTGGCTACAGAAGGAGATAATGATATTTATAGAATGATTTTTTTAAGCTCCCTATAGAACCTTTAATGACTTCTGAGATTTAATTGACTTCCGTGACTTTTATAAGCCTGGAAATCACCATTTTAAAATTCTCTGTTTTTTCATGAGTGAGAAACCTGCCACTGGCACATCATGAATGGATAAATTAGTCAAATTAGCTATTTATGCAAAACCAGACTATCCTCCAATGCATGAAAAATTACAGTTAGGTATGAATTTCTACTAGTTACCTTGTATGGATGATGATGACAGAACAAATATACAACACATGCAAGCCAGCTTTATGTTTTTAATTCGTGAATTGTATATTACCTCTAGACTCCAGTCTTGATTAGAATTTTATTACTTGTTAGAGTGATAGAAAAGAATGTTACCATTCTAGTAGAGTAGGCTGAGCTAATAAGCACCATAATAATTAAACACCAATTATGCCAAATAAACAAATTCAGAATTTATTAAGAAACAGATGCTGTTGTGACCTAAACATTTTATTTGCGTATTCAATTATAAATAGGTCTACTTTTGATAAATTAGCAATACCTACGACTGATGTTTCGTAGATTTGTTTACA
Organism: Enteromius thamalakanensis; assembly: GCA_032357475.1. Lineage (NCBI taxonomy): Eukaryota > Metazoa > Chordata > Actinopteri > Cypriniformes > Cyprinidae > Enteromius > Enteromius thamalakanensis. The sequence goes on along the minus strand of JAUCMT010000160.1, from coordinate 7,225,971 downwards.
TTTGGATTCCTTGGGCTGCTTTTAATCACTTGTGCACATACTTAAAAAAGGGCTGAGGCAAACTATGTCACAAAAACATGACGAGTTTTTTGCAACTGAGATTTTTCTGTCAAGCACAGTTGCTTAAGAGGCGAGCTATGGGGCCACAGCAATTTGCATGTTAATTATCAGGTTCAATCAATACATTCTAGTTTACTGTTTGAGTTAATATACAATTGAGAATACTATTGTTGGCTGAGCTGTTTCGGTCTCCTGCTTCTCAGACTTGTCTGCTGAAAAGACCCCAGTAATCTTACAAGTATTCCCTCTTGAGTTTCAGAAGAGGCTCTCAACGGTTTCTCAACAGCACGATTTGCTAAGTTACTGCAATGAAACGTCAGAGATTTCAACATGAGCTCAACCGTTCCCATCTAATTCTTGCCAAATTATCTGAGCCAAGTCATTCATATTAATACTACTGCTCTGTATTATTATTGTATGTGAACAATTGTCTTATTAGTCTAGTTCTTATTTTCCCTTACAAGTTTTAAGATAGATCTAAGACTAAATTTAAGATTAATTAAAAAATAACTGAAAACTCCATTGAGTTGGAAGAGTAATAAACTAAGTGGTAATATTTTATGGACATAAAACCTATTTGAATTTGCCTCAAGTGAATACAATAAAGTTGGAGAGAGAAAAAAAGACTTCTGTGAACATTTAGGATATCATTAAGAGAGAAACCTCACAAAGACAAAAAGTCCAATAATGTCTAGCAGTACACAGCATTATCAATGCCATTACTCAGCAAATACTGTAATACTCCAGTGTCCAAACCTTTTTCCAAAAAAACCTATAACAGCATGTTACATTTTTTAATACGCTCAACCTCCAGTTAAATCCAAGCATTAAGGCACTACTCCAAATCACCTTTTGCCCTTGTTTTGAAGTAGGTTTCAAAGCACAGCAATAATTTCGGTTCCTGAAGGACATACTTGTTTCTCATAGCCATAAGGTCTGACACGTTCATATTCTTTGGCTAATTTTAATGAACACTGTGGTTGAGCTTAATGTGTTTAGTTTGTCACGTGAATATCGCTGCAATTATAGCCATCACTATTTAAAGACTGTAATTGATTCATTAAAAAATAATTACATACTGTGGGGCCTGAGACAACATTTAAAGTCTTTTTGAAACAAAAACTGAATGATAAATATTTAAGAGGTCTAGGTCACTATTGAGCAATTTATCAAATTGACCATGTGAATTCCTTTGTAGAAAAGGTACAAATGTTCTTGCATTTAAGCACAAGATGTTCTTTGGAATATTCTCAAATCGTGCAGATCATCTGCTTCTTTCTTGTGGAGTTCATGTCAGCTCAAGTGCCGCTGTCATTAAAGGAGAACAAACCGAATACTGAGACATTCTGCATGTCATTAATTTTCCAATTAAATTTCTCCCTCAAAATACTATTCTACTATAATTTGAAGTGAAAAGTACTGCATTGAATTTTCACTAGTGGCCTGACTGAGTAGCCCACTGTACAGTGTGTTTAAATCTGTCTTTTTCCCTGTGTTTTCCTCTGGGAAATTAGTATTCTAGCTCACTCCAAATCTTCATCCTGACCAATGCTTTCAGAATTACTGTGATTGTCATTATGGAACTACTTTTCTAACTGATGTCTAGGTTCCTGACATAGTTTCGCTAATGTAAATGACTGCAGCATCTCATTTACAAGGAGAGCACTAAAATTGAGGCTGATTCTCTGTTCCATCAAAGGTTGTCCTCCCAAGAATCTATTGGGTTTGTCATGAGCTTATACTCCAAGGTTAAATGGTGAGAGAGAATCCGAATGAGACTTCTCTCAAACTGTGGCCACTATAGGCCAAATGAGTAAAAACTTAAAGGCAATAAACAAGAGATCAGATGTAGAATTTTACCATCTGTCTGAAATCAATAACGAATAAATGACCGACCTTTGGTGTTTCAGAAACATTCATAGCTGTCAATGTAGGAAGTGCTGTAAAAAATTCTAGTTGTACTGCAAACGCCCTGTTACATATGAGATTAAATTGGGTCTACACAAACACACTCAATACAGATTCACACACTGCAGGTTTCAGTACTATTCGGCGAGAATCAGTGAGGATTCTGACAGTTTGACAGTCTTAAGGGAGAGAGAAAGTGACAGTAATAGAGAGGGAGAGAGCTAGAGAAAAAAAAAACAAGGAAAGATTACATGTCAGACTTCATCAGCAACAGGAAAACCAGCAGTAAATGAGTTTGCGTGCATGCGTCAATGCGACACGACTTGCATATTCTCTGCACACAAACACACGAATGAATGAACTCGTTGTATTTATTTATTTGCGTGCATGTGTTGTTTGTACGTCCTTCAAATTTAAATTCCCTGCGTATTATGAAAATATGGGCTGCTAGATCTCTGTTGCGTGACGCTTCACCTCACCACAGGTGTGCTCCAGTGTAACAAGCACCACCAAGGTCGGGAAACCATGGTGGACTTTCCCAAAAGCCTAACAACTTCTGACCAACCCAAATCAATAAGTTCTTTTCACTTATTACTAATCGATCACTATTCTTTTGAGACCCAATCAATCAGCTTGGACCTCAGGTCACAACCATCACCAGGATGAGAGCTGACAAGAGCCCTCAGCCCAACAGCTTCCAATAGTAGCCATTACTGACAAGACAACAGAGAATGAGTTTATTGTTTCAATCATCTAGCAATCCACCTGAGCATCCTCTACTCGCTTCCTGACTCGCTGTACTTGACTTTAATGGCCCGAGAGCTCAAACTGTTTTATAATGAGGGCTTTCCCACAGCATACTCTCCTCATTATGCACACAAACACACACACTCACACACAGATAGCGACAAGCTTCTTATTGATATTGTGCCCAGTAAAGTGGTCCCTAAGAAACCGGGAGGGGGGTCTCATGAGTGCGTTTTATTCGCGGGAAAACAATACTATATTTCCTACATGTAAACACTCAAGAAGCCTATGAACTTCTACAGTTAACCCCATCCAAGATTTTGAGCCATTTAACCGCAAGGACTGACTCTGCAACATGCACCAATTCCAGCCAAACTAAAAAGTGCAACAGACTCAGAAGTCAACTGCAATACGGAGTCCAATTTGAGTGAGGATTTTGCAACGCAGGCTTTAAATTACACATCCATGCTTTTATCAGAATGCAACAGACGTGACTTTTAGCTTCCCACAGATCAGGGGCATCAGTCATAGCGGTTTTGTCATTTTAGTGATACGTGAGTTGACCTGCTGATATATCAAGGCAGAGAAGGTTCTGACAGATGTGTTGTAGTTCATTGAAAAAGGGAGCTGTTCTTTCAGCACCACTCACAGTCAAATAGCCACACCACATCAAAGTGCATTTTAACATGTATTGGTTCTTGTGCAGATTCTACTTCACAGATTTTATCGACAAGTGGCTAACCAATGCCCCTGGCCATTCAGTAAACCCATGACAGAACATGCCTTGTTTATTAATAGGCCATCCAAACGCTGCCGGTAATGGCATGCGCTATAGCCAGATCTCTTTGGAAACTTAAGTAGGGAAGTGTGTGTGGGTCCATCTTCAAACTCACCCTAGGCAATAGGAGCCCCACCATGGGACTTGATGCATTCTTTATAACCGCACACACAACGACACAATAAACCCGGGCTGTGCCCCATACCACATTCAAACCTGAGTGACAGTTCCTTTAAGAGGAGTCAATGGCGCTGTCAAAGACAATTTTCGCCAACGTTTCATCTGTGTATTCCAGGCACACATTTAAGGGAATAAGCTAAAGCAATCATTAGCATTCGGAGATTGGCTTGTTTATACTGATAATGCATCAAATGGAGGAAGTCTATGCGTTCGGATGATAATTTTTGCAGTTGGCACGAGGTAAAAGAGGGCAATGTAAATTTATGAATCTGCAACCGTGACGAGTGTCATGCCTTGGGTGTGTTTTCACATGAGCCTTAGACTGTAGCGCCAACACTAGGCCAGCCAAAAGGCTTTTCACGCTACGCTTAACTGGGTTAAAGCAAATTCTAACCCTTGGTTAAGCATCTTTCACACTTATTTTGAAATAGGGTTAGTAAGGCTTTTGACCCTGGGTTATGAAGCCCTGCTTTAGTCTTTGCAGTGCTAACATTTAATAAACTGGTGACCAGTAAGAAAGGATGTTGTGCTGAAATATTACAGCAAGTTGTTTAGCAACAGAGAACCAAATATAAACCAACAGTGCTTACCTTATTAAGTATTCATGAGCTTTGTATGTTGCATAAACTTTCATGTTATGTTTAGTCTCCATGGTGAGGGGAAGATATAGAACAGATAATAAGAAAGTATTGTTTTGCTGTATGCTTTATAAGGTTTTAATAACCAAAGCGGATCTACATGGCTACACGCTGTAGCTGTCCAATCCAAGTTACTAACCTCAAAATATGCAAATAAGTACGTCGACTCATCTTTTTAAATACTTATAGTGAAATACAGAGTTTGACATTAAGCCAAGATTAGGAATTACCTCGGGTTAACCATGAAAGTCCAATAACGCGGTATTAGAATGCTCTGGTAAATTGTTTAGCATAAGTCAACCAATCATAAACTAAGCAATTGCCTGCCTCATTAAATATTAATGCTACATAAAGTTGCACGCACTTAATTTTAATGTTTGGGGAGAAACATTTTAGAAAATGTTCAAAAGGTTGAGCTGTGACTAAATGAGGAAGAGACCCTTTTTTAACATTGGTCCGAAAAGTCCATATGCGACAGGGCGCGTGCATTGTTGGTCCAATCAATGTTATTGACCTCACAAATATGCAAATAAGAACGATAACCCGCTGTTCACAAAAAGTGAAGAGTGAAATTTCGCAACCTGACTAATGACTTTCCCAGGGCAGTGAATGAGCAGTGGGAAACAGTGAACAAGGTAACCCAGCAGGTAATCGGTTAACCCAGGAATAAAAATGACCCTGGGTTTACGATTTCCAGTGTGAAAAGCCCAAGAGAGGTCTAATGTGTACCAGCCGGTGTCGGCACAGATTCTCCTGCGCACTCTCTCTCGCTCACTCTCTTGCAGACTGTGATCAGACGCCACTGCAGTGTGTGTGTGTGTGTGTGTGTGAGAGAGAGTGAGTGAGTGAGTGTGTGTGCGTGTGTTCTGTCCGTACCATCGCAGGAGGGTGCAATACTCCCGCAAACACCGCCTTTATAGAAGCCATCTCAAAAATTACCGCACATCATGTCGCGTTTTCTTAAATTATTTGTAGTTAAACAAAACCAAAGCGAGATTTTATATAGCAGTGACTTGCAAATAGATCGCACAACTGGAATAAAATGTTAAACCCTTCCATTTGTCAGTAATAAAAACACCATCATTAAGACCTTGTCTTGTTTTTGCGCGTATGCAAAGTCCGCGGTTCTTACTGAGATCTTAACCGAATCCCACCTGAAATGCTGCTTTTAGGTGCGAGTAATTTCTCAAAAACAAATGTCGGTGTTATATTGTACCATACACTGAAAAACATAAAAACCAAAATAACTATATTGATATTTGCGTACTTGTAAAACCCATTAATACGTTTCTACATCGTGACATTTTTTTATGTCTGTAAAGCATATTCTTATTGTATGTTTTCCTTATTAGTTCGTTTAAATCTTAACTATCAACGAAGATTCTTATTGGAGTCGCATTACCTTACTGTAATACAGTAGACTAATGGGAAACATCCTGCCCAGACACCTTGATTTTGAAAAACAAGTGGCATAAAAGTAGGACAGCAAAAAGACCACAATTTACTTTTATATCATTAGAGCTATAGCCAATATACAATGCTCTTTTCTCATTAATAAGAAGGGTCGCTGCTGAATAGTCGTAAAATAGTCATGCACATAATGTCACAATACAATCACATCCTACTGATGAAAAATATTTTGGCTAATTCTCTTCTTTTACAAAACATAATTGCCTTTATTTTGTATTTATTTTAGTAAATTTAGGTTAAATTTGATTCGGATATGTTGTTGACAGGCATATATAACTCTGCATTTCTGCTTTGATGAAAATTAGTTGTTATTATTTAAGCATCAGACTCCACATTTACACGATTTCGATATTTTGTAAAGGTTAGGGCACATAGGCATCTTCACGAGCCGAAGCAAATCAACTCGCCGCCCCCGCATCAACATGAAACCTCTCCAAAAACACACACTTCAAACTTCGCACGGGTAACTAAAACAGAGCGCGAGCTTACCGTCAGCCCACGTCCAAAAATTGATCCGCGGTCAGTCAATAAGACACTTGGAAATGGAATGAACGCGCATCACGATGAATGAGGAATCTGACCAAATCATCCATCCGAACAGAAAAAATCACCAGCTGATAGTTTATTCCAATACAGACGCTGCCTTAAGGAGAATTCAAAGGATTTCCAGGGGTCTCTATGACTTTAGGACATCATAATGCATTAAGAACTCAAAGCTGCTGAAGAAAGACCCATGGCTTGACCGTGCGCCCTCGTCCAGCGGACAGTCGGTCGCTCCTGCGCATTCCGTGGCGCGCCGTGCGCTCTTCGGTCAGAGGGATGATTTGAGATGTCTCAGGTATCCGGCAGCTAGAGCTCCTGTGGGGGTTTCCTCTTCAAGACGGGCTGTGTGCACTCGCTGCTGTGGGAGAACTCTCCATGGTCCTAAAGTCCGCCCCAAATCCAAGCCTGCGTCCGCGCGCGCAACCACTGTGGTGGGCTGCATGTATTTAGGAACATCTTCAGTTAAAGGAATAGCTCACCCCCCCAATATAAACATTCTGTCATCATTTACTCACCCCCACGTCCCCCAGAGCTTCCCTTTCTTTCTACTGCAAAAAGCAGAATGGTTATTGCCTTTTCTCCCTCACAAAATTAAAGCATGTGACCAGTGGATTTTAGGCGCCAACAATCAACTGAAGAAGAAAATTACAGCTTTGTGCGAAAGAGATTTATGCTGGAATTCACTGAAAATTGAACACCTGTTAAATGTCATTAAAGTAATATTTCATCCAAAATTAACATTTTTTAATTTACTGAGTCTGACCATCCAAGTCCATCCAAGTAATCATCGTCACTCCAGTCCATCGATTAACATCTTATGGAATGAAAAACCTGAGCGTCTGTAATAAATCTATCATTGAGACATTTTTAAACTTGAAATGTTGCTTCAGCTAAAATACGAGCCATGTATACTTTATATTGCTTTATCCAATCATCTTGAGGAGTGAAATATATACAGATCAAGCTCAGTTTACAAGCAAAAACTGTCCAAAATAGTAATTTTGATGTGAAAGGAAAACAGGGGGATGGACTTTTTCCACTGATAAAATATCATCATGAATTATTGGCAGTTTTCTTTCTTTTTTTTAACAAACAAACAGCTTCATAGGGGGACTGTCGGGACTTTAATTCTGATGGCACCCATTCACTGCAGATCAGTCAGCAAGAGATGTAATGCTAAGTTTCTCCAAATCTATTCCGCTAAGGAAACGGACTCATCTACATCTCGCATAGCCTGAGGCTGAGTACTTTTTTAGAACACTTTCATTTAGTATTCCTTTAAAGAAATATTGTGGTTAAGCTGGACCTCATGGAAACAGAATACTGTAATTATGCTAATGTGATTATGCTTATAATTAGAGTAACCATAATCACAGTAAAATGTGCAGTACACAAGCATGTTTACGTTTCAATCACATTTATTCCACCATGTACTAGTGTTGTTGTATTATATTCATGGACAGGTCTGAAATCAGAGCAGAATAGAGAAAGCCACATGGCCGCAAGGAACTAAGAATGCTGTCCTGGGCCATGTGATCAGGGGGCCCCACTTGGTATAGCTACTGTAACTTATTTGGCCTAAGGGGTCAACTAATAAAAATGTTGCCTAAAGCCTTGTGAATTTCAGTGCCAGTTATGAGAAGCCACTCTTTTTGGGACAACAATAAAAAAATTATTTATATATGACATGTGTTTTACTGATGGTAGGAAACACTAAAAATGAAGACACTGCATATTTGCAGGATACAAAAAACACTAAATAAAAGACTCCATTCCAAATACAAACCATTCTGCAAATGAAGCAGGCTAATAAACAGCTTAAACAGATATTTTTGAATTAACATTTTGTGTAGAGGTATATAGAGTAGAGATATCAGTGAATAGTGTCAAAGAAAAGCATTATGAAAAAGACACTGAAGATGTTGACGTACATTGTCTGTTCTTCTCTGATTATTGGCAATAATCAGACTATTGGTGCACATGTAAATATAGCTGCTGGTCATATCTGAATGCACATGAATGCAATTGAGATTTGACAGCTACATGTACTGCAGAAGGAAAGCTGTTCGGTGAATAACAAATTCAATTTCAGTCTGCTCCGAACTGTTTTTGCATGACTTTAGAAAACTTGATATAGTCGGAGGTCATGCACTACACTTACAGTACTTTTATGGTGCTTATTTAGAGAAGCCTGTTCCAGTGACCATATACATGTATGGCATGAGCAGTCAAAAAATAGATAAGTAAAGAAGAAAAGAAAATTGTACAATAACAATAAATCCACATTAAAAAAACTCATTATTTATTTACAACTGGCTCAATTCACATCATGAAAAGTAGGCATATAGATTCTTTGCATGTTAAATAGCGATCAGGACATTATGGAACAGTAATTTTGTGTTCCAAAAAGATCCAAAGTCAGGTTTGGAACAACAGGAAGATGAGTGAATGAATGTTAACAAAATCATTTTTAGCTGAACTATTTCTTTAAATTTATAGGGAGTGTGTGTATGTGTGTGCATTTTATACACGAGTTCTGAAAAGAGACAGCCTTGAGACCCAGGTGTGTGCACTGGTGTGTGTGTGTGTGTGTGTGTGTGAGTGGGAGAGAGAGAGGGAGAGAGAGAGTCTTTTCCAAAACACTTTGCTGTCCTGTCCAGGGTGAGTCTCTCGCTCTGTGAGTTGCATAACAATGAGGAGGTTCACAGCAGAAGAAAAGCCCACTCAGAACACAAACACACACAAACACACACTCTTTCTCTGGTTTTGCCTGTTTCTTTACCTCTCTCTCCCTCTCTCATCCATAAAACCACACACATTTCTCTCTGTATATTCCTCCTGCCCAAGGGAGAGTGTTCTCTCCTGCAGTTACTGTCCACGTGTTTTTATAACTTCCAGTATCTGCTGCCCACTCCGCTGATGTCATACAGCTCAATCTCTTGTAAGGCCAGTTTTGAACTGCACATCTACAGTAATCTCTCTCCACTCACTGCATTTGAAAACCTGGATCCAGAGACTGGAAACTTACATTGTTTCGCTTTAAGGCTAGTTGACCTTGAAAAAACCCAACAGCCAAAATAATGTAATAAATAATGGATTTGCTTAAAATGGCAATTTTTAAATCATAATAAATGCATTAATCAAACTTGATACAATCTTTGCAAAACCCAGACAAATAAACTAATTTTATGAATGTTGCAATACCCCAAACAACAAAGTAAACACACTTTGAATGGTCTGAGATATTGCAAAGTTTATGCAGTTTTTGGTCAAACCATTTAATCAGTTTATTTAAGAAAAAAAATCACTGTAAAAATAAATCCATAGAATTTATGATAAAAAAATGCCAGCTGTGCCAGAATTTAAAAATAAAGTAACATTTTATGTTTCATGGTTTTAGTGTTAATTTACATTTAAATACCGTCATTTTATTTAACTTATATAATATTTATATACCAACCTATTAAAGTACCAAAATCTGTTTCACACCTTTGCAACACACCTAAAAGTAGGTGGTGATGAAAAACTCACATGATGAACCAAACCCCTTGAAAAGCTTTTAAACATTAACATAAAGTGGGTACGGAAAGTATTCAGACCCTCTTAAATTTTTCACTCTTTGTTATATTGCAGTTAGTTAATTTTATGGTTAATGTACACACAGCACACCATATTGGCAGAAAAACACAGAATTGTTAACATTTTTGCATTAAAAAAGAAAAACTGAAATATCACATGGTCCTAAGTATTCAACACACAGTGACACTCATATATTTAACTCAGGTGCTGTCCATTTCTTCTGATCATCCTTGAGATGGTTCCACACCTTCATTTGAGTCCAGCTGAGTTTGATTATACTAATTGGACTTGATTAGGAAAGCCACACACCTGTCTATATAAGACCAGTGTTGGGGAAAGTTACTTTTAAAAGTAATATATTACAATATTGCGTTACTCCCTAAAAAAAAGTAACTAATTACGTTACTTAGTTACTTTTTATGGAAAGTAATGCATTATATTACTT
>JAUCMT010000160.1:7198476-7215523 GCA_032357475.1 Enteromius thamalakanensis | reverse complement strand
CCTTGAAAAGATATAATAAAATATTTACAAAAATGTGAGGGGTGTACTCACTTTTGTGAGATACTGTATATATCTATGCCAACCCCTTGTATTCACACACCGCACACAATGCTCTGAATTTCTGATTTCTACCAACATGGGGTCAGGAGACTCGTCAGTCAATAAATAAGAAAACAAAGTAACTGGCGTTACTTTTTTGAAAAAGTAACTCAGTTATATTACTCCAAAATTAAACAGTAATGCGTTACTTTACTATTTGGAAAAAGTAATATTATTACGTAACTCGCGTTACTTGTAATGCGTTACCCCCAACACTGCATAAGACCTTATAGCTCACAATGCATGTCAGAGCAAACAAGAATCATGAGAACTGCCTGAAGAGTTTAGAGACAGAATTGTGGCAAGACACAGATCTGATCAAGGTTACAAAAAGGTTCCTAAGAGCACAGTGTCCTCCATAATCCTTAAATGGAAGATGTTTGAGACAGCCAGAAACCTTCCTAGAGCTATCGGGGGAGAAGAGCCTTGGCGAGAGAGGTAAAGAAGAACCCAAAGATCACTGTGGTTAATCTCCAGAGATGCAGTCGTGAGATAGGAGAAAGGTGTAGAAAGTCAACCATCATTGCACGCCTCCACCAGCCAGGGCTTTATAGAAGAAGCCTCTCCTCAGTGCAAAACATATGAAATCTTGCATGGATTTTGCTAAAAGACACCTGAAGGACTCCAAGATGGTGAGAAATAAGATGGTCGATGATACCAAGATAGAACTTTTTGGCCTCAATTCTAAGCGGTATGTGTGGAAAAAACCAGCCACTGCTCATCAAGGTGGAGGCAGCATCAAGCTGCATTGACAAGGATGAGTGGTTGCAATCAAGGTAAAGATGTATGATGTACAGGGATATTCTGGATGAGAACCTTCTCCAGAGTGTTCAGGACCTCAGACTGGGCCAAAAGTTTACCTTCCAACAAGACAATGACCCTAAGCACACAGCCTTTTGGCCTTTTATGGTATATAACCATAAAATAAAATGTAAATAACATGTAAAATGTAATGTCCATATAGAGTTTTTTTTTACTGTAGTAGGGTAACTTACAATTACCATATTTTACAGTTATGGTAATGTTTTACAGTGTTGTTACAAAATGCAAAACGGAATTTTAAAAAAAGGATTTTAAACCTGATCTTTACATACTGTATAACAATATTGTAATTTGTGAAAATGATGATGTCAGATTTCTGAATTGTTCAAAGGATTTTACAATAACTGTTAATTAGCAGTCTCCAAAGAAGACGATTACAACCTCCCTGTGATTAAATGTCTCTCTGAATGATGTTAATATACTCTAGCATACGTTAGAATAAACAACAAAAAAGGACTTTTTCCATGGCCTTGCAGTTAGTCGTCTGATCTGTTTATCTGTCTGCCTCTTTGTATTTCCATCTGTCTATCATAGTGTCTGGGTCTAATGTAATTTTAAAGGAAATTAGAACGGAAAAGAAAATGTCACAAGAGGTTTTAGCAGCTATTTTAAGCCTTCCCCCAACAGAGAGTATTCATTTTTCATGCAGTAGGTGATTTTTTTCAAGACTCTTAAACGGTCTTTTGTCATTTCATCAGGTCTGTAGTTCAATAAATGCAGGAAGTGAGCAGGAAAGGGCAGGCACAATGTAGAACATATGCAATGCAGAATATCTTCAATGTTTTGCAGGGGATCATTTTTAAAGAAAGAAAACAATACATTAAAACCTAAACAAATACATGAAAAAACATGAAAAACCTAAAGTTAACCTAAAAAGGAAAGAATATCAGCATTTCTGTGCCACTAGAGCCATCGACTGAATTTGCATAAATAATGATTGGTTTCTGAACAGTCATCTGTCATTGGTCAGCAACCAGATAGTCCCTCCTGCAAACTTGTGCCATTTTGGGAAATCATAGAAATTGATTACCTATATTTGTTTCTGCACAATAAACTGGAATAAAAGATTCACATGCTGGGATAGATACAGTATCAGAATAAAATTAAAACAAAACATTTTAAACTACGATAAAACACAATTACTGCAATTAAAACCTGGAACTGCATAAGCTAATTTGAAATATGAAGAACTAAGAAAATGTTATCCCATGGCTTTACTACAGTAAAACATGGCAACAAGAAAAAAATCAGCTTTATTAGTTCAAATGACCTTTAAGCTGACAGGTGTACAACCTAATGTTGCTGAACCTGTATTATTTTAGTATCATTGATATACTTCTATAATCTTTGTTAATTTCAATTAAATAAAATATTTCATATTTTCTGTTTTTTATGTCTACATATATTATTTATTAATTCTTATGCACTACTTTTAGTTTATTTATTTATTTATTTGTTTTAATGATATTCTATGGTATTTTAGGGCCTCAATTTAAAAGGAAAAAATAGAATGTTGCCTCGACAAGTAGCTGAAATATATAAATGAAATATGCAAAATAATTTTTAGATTTTATTTAATTCAATAATGTTTAAGTAAACTTTTTATGGTTTCAGTTTTGCTAATGATAACCCTGTACTGAAACTGTTACAATTTCTATAGTTGTTTTACATATCCATACAAACAAAGTGACTGAAAGTGAAATGAAGGCATAGATTGCAGCACTAAAGTTCACTCTCTCTTAGGCCCCTATGCGGTGCATATTAGCACCTTAAATGTACATAATAGCGCTTAAATGGTACATGTTAGTATCTTTTAAAAGAATACAACACCAGTGACAGATTTGCATGTTCTGATTTGATAATGTTTGACTGGTGCCAATCATTTTAATGCAATTGTGCTCATGTTTGTCCATGGGGATAAGATAGAGTGAACACAGTAATGAAATTTGACATTTAAATGTGATTTCGACCCTGATGCTCAACACATAAGTTACACCCAAGGAGGTCTAAATACCTGGAGAGCATGTTAGCATTTCCATTCATCTCAATAGCAGATGCTCAGCTGGTGTATTCAGCCTCTGAAATACACAACCTGCAACCTGCCATCTTTGCTCTCAGGCACTCAGTTCCTAAGAAAGCTTGAGCTGCTACAATCATGTGACATTTTACTCAAACCTGGGTGAAAATAACCACATTTATTTCTGAGATAAATAGACTACACTTGCTATAATTAAAGGAGTTCTCCCAAAAATGAAAATGTAAATGGAAACACATCACAATAATCCACAAGTAATCTATACAAATCTGGTAACTCCATCAATTAACACCACTTGAAGCAAAAAATCCATCAAGATATTTTTGCCTTCAAACTGTTGCAGAGGATCCATTGGTGAGCAAGTTAGGATTTTAACTTCTTAAAAACAATTTGTTCTGATGAAAGAACAAACTCATCTATACTGGATGGCCTGAGGGTGAGTTTAGCAAATTTTCATTTTTGGGTGAACTATTTAACATGGCAGGAGGCATACTGCCATTTGAGACATTTCTCATTGCATACAGCATAGTTTCAGACAAAATAGTAGTCTACATTATATACTATCAAATACACAGTAAGCAGCATATTTTAGTATTCTATTTTAAAGAGCTATCCTCCTTCCCTGCCATGTTTACCTGTAACAGTGTTTGTGTTTGCAGTGATCAAAGTCACTTTGATGTGTGTTACGTGTTCGCACGTGGCTCCCGAAGTGGAATACATGTCATTGTTTGAGTCCATCCCTTCACTGCTGTAATCTGCATTGATTGGCTGAGTCTCAGCGCATCCTACTTTGCATTTCCTTTATTTGTAGTGAAGGAGACTGTTTTCCTCAACCCTGTTATGAGCTGCAAGCTTAATACACAGATGTTCATATATTGGGTTTTCCTTTTACACATATACTGCTTTTTATTCCTCATGTGCAGCTTGCAGTTGAATGGTTTCTTGCGCATATTGTGACAATATTATTTTTTTGCTGACATGACCCCCCGCGGGCTTAAAAAAGAAAAAACAACAACAGTTCCTAGGCATCTGCAATATTAAAATGTCAGAAAAATGATAAGTCTTAATTAAGGGATAATAATGTATTAATAATTCATAGATTATAGTATCCCTCCTATACACATGCGCGCACACACACACACACATATGCACACACATCTCAACCCCCGCCGAGAATTAAACACAGAAGAGGAGTAACAAAGGTAATTATCTTATTCTGGTTATGTGGGTTAATAAGACTTTTTTTTCTGAAGGCCACAAGATTAATGTGAGTCTATATAAAACCCCTTAGCTCTTGCCAAACTTGAGTTGAGTGTCCGTTATATTCCAGAACTTTCAGCGTGCCAGGGATAGAATGGCATGGTGTTAATGTAATTATGTGCATCTCAAAGAAGAGCCTTTTACAGGAACAGTTCACTTAGTATGGTTAACTACCAGTTTGTTTGTGTTTTAATTAACACAATAATTGATTATAAAATACATTTAACCAATTGAACAATTTCTCAAAGCATTAAAAAATATAAATAATTCACACAACGAATCTATCTGGAGGGCTGACAATTGAATGTTAATTTAGCACGATGAACTATAAAAAAACATTAAAATTAAAATATATAAACATGTATAAATATATATATAAGTTAAAATATATTAGTCATTAAGTTTAAAAAGATGAAAAAGCAATACATTATAAAACTATTATTTTATTTTATTTAAAAAAAAAAGGGCATTTAATCATTAATTATAAAAAAACTCAAATGAACACAATTATCATGTCCCCTAACATAAATTCCTTAATGAAATTAGAGCAATCATCAGAACATCAGCTGTATGTTATAATATCAGAATGTTTTTTGCAAGTGTTACCACACTATGGCATAGGAACAGAGAAGCTGCATTCATTTTTCTGTTCAAAAAACAGCTGGAGCAGAACGGAATGGTGCTAAACACAAGGGCCTTGAAACACGCTTTTTAAAATTGAACCTGACACTGCAACTTAAAAAAAAAACGGCATTATATGCTGAAAACCATAATAAAACACAACGACCAAAACTCCATGTACAAAAAATCTGCATATATACACAGGACAAAAATGTAAGAAATAGCACACAGAATTAGTTTTGTGTGAATAGTCTCTAAATCTACCTCAGACTGACAACTTGATTGCAGTATGGACTGCTGTGAAGTAATGTGAAAATAAAACTATATATTGACTACCTAAGCCACTTGTTAAAGTCCATTTATTGATTTACTCCTCTGCCACAACAATGTGCTTGAATCATCTTCTTCTTAGGGCTGCTCTTAACAATTATTGACATAATGTGATTAATTTTAATTAACGTGGTTCAACAATTGAAATAAATGAAATTCAATTGACAAGCCTATTTTCTATCATTGAAGCCCCTATTCACTTACATTCTATAGAAAAGATCAGCATCAACATTCTGCCAAACATCTGCTTTTGCGTCCCATAGAAGAAAATGAATGATAAGAAATGATTGACAAACTAAATAAGGGTAAATGATAATTATTGGGGAGAACTACTCCTTTAACAACAATTTGTGTTATAAATAGTCAAATTAACAGTACAGACAAGACTGATTCATTTCAATGCATGTAAGCTATGTAATCATCACAGGGTTTTTTGCATTGGGTTTCTAAAATTCAAAATTCAGTTTAGAAATAAGTTGTAAATGTTTAAACACTGGATTTTTAATAGTGAATCAATGCAAGAAAAATGAAGCCTAACACATTTATAGATTTTTTCTTAGTTATTTCTGCATTTCTGCAGCCTTTAGGACTTCTCTGAACATCGCAGATGGTGTTTGGACAGCCGCATGTACAG
This sequence comes from Enteromius thamalakanensis, assembly GCA_032357475.1. NCBI lineage: Eukaryota > Metazoa > Chordata > Actinopteri > Cypriniformes > Cyprinidae > Enteromius > Enteromius thamalakanensis. The sequence continues at coordinate 7,209,722 of JAUCMT010000160.1, read as the reverse complement.
TATGTATAACTACTACTGTGTAGAAAAATGCATGCCGGGTGTCTTAATATTGGCCCGTTAAAGCTGTGCATTTAGAAATGAAGCGGCAAGCTGTGAGATGAGTTTCAGAACGAGCACTCGGCCTATCGACATCACGGGTACTTTATTGATTTGAGTCACATTAGTGTACAAAGGATTCGAAGTTTCGACATTTTGTCTTGATGAGTAAATTGACTGTTTCTTTGCTCTTTCTCCAAATACACACACATACACAGTGATCAGCTGGTGCAGACTCGCTTGGCTACACACAGTCTGTTTTTCTTCCAGATGAGTCTTTACCATCGATGCCCAGTGTGTGCGCTTGTGTGTGCCACTTTTGGCATGTCCTTTAGTTTAACAGCACTCCCGTGCACAAACCACAGGCTTGGCTCAGTTAGATCATGGCAGTGGTAGATGACAAGGTTTAACCTCAGTAACTGTATCTGGTTAACAGCAGGGTGACAACAAATTAACAATCCGTCCTTTCACACCGACACACACTCACTGACCCAGAACGGAGAGCAGAGACAGGGCGAGGTAAAAGCCTGGGAAAAAGCCAAGAAAACAGCAGAAGCACAAATCGAATGTGCAGAATATCACATTAATCCAAGCTAGAACACTCTGACAGTGGCATTTTGGATGAAGCATGGGTTACCTAACGCGGGATGTAAGCAGCGAAAGGCCTCCAGGTTTGAGATGAAATATGGACCGGTGCATGGCAGGGATCTAATTTCGATTGTCACATCCTCAAGGTACTAATGAATGCCGACTCTGTCGTTGCTCTCTTACGAGCGCTGTCATAGCAATCCATAAAAACGATACATTATACAGGAAGATAAGTGTAACACTCGACTGTTGCATCCTCAGAATCGGCATAAAAAGCCAATATGGAAAGGTGAGCTATTTTAAAATCTGCATTACAAGAAATCTCTCAGGAACAGAGTGGAATCAATCACTCAACAATCTATAATATTACCTGCCCTGATGACACACGGCATTTAAACCTACACAAGTACTGCTGAAAAGAAATATACAGAGGGAAACCAAACACAAATGGCCACAAGGTATGTGGACAGTCGCTGCTAATTAACTAAACAGCTAAGCAGCAATTCCAGTGAGGAAGAATCTCAAAGCTACGGCATAGAGCGACATCTGAAGAGGAGATTGGCAGGAAGCCTTGTGCAAAGAATTCCTTTGGATATCGTTATGAGAAAACTGTAAATTTAAAGTATAACCCAAACCCTCTTGAAAAATGTATATAAAAAAATCAAATAAGCTATTAAATAAATTACATTTTATATGATACATTTACACCAGTTACACAAAAGCTGTATTTTGATTATAACCATTCCGATCTGTTTAATTCTTGATGCAATATTGTCTAAACACACCAAAGCGCATCTCTAACCAGCTAAAACGGTTTGTAGAATATTTGATTAATGACTAGGCAGGAGATAATAAATATATATAAATGTGGGGGTGGGGGGTGGTTGTAGTCCTGAGGGAGTGTATTTGTAAGTGGGGCTAGTTGATTATATTAGCGTCTATCTACACTACACTTGGGCTCAGCTATAATGTAGAACATATGGAACATTTATAATAAGCACTTCACACAGAAAGAGAGGGAAAAGGAGGGGGAGAGACAAACCACAGAGACTCCTAATGGTGTCCTGCTTTCCACCACTTAATAAAAATAGGCAGTCGCTCGTTATATTTTATAATTTCATTTTTTTAATTCTCATATAGTCCAAACCTACATGTGGGGAAATCTAGTCAGATTATTGCAAATATTCCTGTCAAATATAATGATATCATAACTTTCATAAATGAACCCCCATTGCTAAAAGTGGTCATTTCATGTTCCTCAAAAAAGGCTTTCTAGGGACATGAAAAACAAATGTGAATGTGCTACAACTCTATAATAGTTTTTTAAGGCTTCCAGTTTCATCTAAGAATCATTTTGTACTAGCCCTACTTTAAATGATTTAATAATAAAAACAAAAACTTATGTTTTAGAAAGAAAAAAAAAATAAAAAGAGTCAGTGTAATCATATTAATTAAACATTTTGTCTTTATTAATACTAGTTAATTCAATGTTTTGAGATTACTCCTGTTATCAGTTAAAAACGGTTAGACTGCTTATTTTTTGGCTGTGAGGTTTAGACAATGCTATCCAGTGAATTTCTCTATGTGTTCTATAAAGGGAACTCATAAAGTTTTTCAGGGACTACAGGTGGAATCCACAGCGTCGTATAATATACAGGCTATAATAAACACACCAGAGGCAAGGGTCCATCCGCCTCGGAAAACAGGTACCGGAGATAGATGACCCCTCTGATCCATGCCCTTGGTTACGGCTCCATAACTCTTTCCCCGAGCCCAGATTTGGCTCATAACTGGCATCCAGACTTATTCAGAAAGTTCATTGGCCACATTTCATTCAGAAACATTAAAACTGTCACTCTGTCAATGAAGCAAAGGAGGAAGGTTGCCATAGTTACTCTTTTGTGAAAGTGTGCCATTCTATGCTGCTATCAAACTTGGAAGTGTATTGTTATTTAACACAAATAAATCCCTAAAAACACACACAAATACATGTAAACAGATAAACTCACACCTAACGATTTATGGTGCAGCCTGTCTCGATTTTTTCTACAGAACTCAAGGTTCATAGCTGCCTATATCATTCCTCAAACAGACTTTTTGCAGTACAAATAAGGCCATTGTAAGCCTTTCTGGATTTCAAAGCATACAAATGGCTTTCTAGCGAGAGCACTTCTCTCGTGTATAGTCAATATATGCAGCAAGATGGATGTTGAAATTGCCCGTGCCATTTCACTCTTTGGGTGGCTGCATTTGTGTCTGGACCGTTGTACAGAACCAAGACCTTGAACGGCAGCCTAGATAAGAGGAGGTGAACAGGTGAAAAATGTGCCTGTCCGCACACACACTCAATCCTGCCTACACTCACGGCACTGCAGAGTATAAATACACTCCAAAAGCAATCAACCTTCACTTTAAACAACCATAACAACAGTATGACTAATAACAGTGCTAATGATAAGACGCAAAAGAAAGCGAGAGGGCAAGTAAAGAATTTTTTGTGTGCTTTTCATCTCTATCTTTATCTATCTCTCCAGTCCTGGCTCAGTGATTTGCCACCATATGGCCTGGCTCATGTACTCGAATATGTGAATGCTAAAACAATGAATTCAACAGCTGCTCCAAAGAAAAACAGATCCTGAAGAGGAAAACAACAGGAAGATAACTGCACAAACACCGCAGATCCGCAGACTTAAATCTAGCAAATAAAGCCTATGTTCTAAATGAAATACTTGTGTACTTATTAATACGAACTGTGTGCATTAGGCTGGCTTTTAATATGCGACACTGTTGTCACACGTCATTACTATTTACCTGACAAAAAATAAATACGTCAATTTAAAAAAAATTAACATTAGACTGTTGCTTGAAAACATACTTTTTAAAAAAATAAAACAAACTTAAAATTTGAAAGGGGTCATCGGATGCAAAAATCCCTACAAGTTGTTTCAACATAAATGTGTATTGAAATGTTTGATACATCCATCCTATAATGATAAAAAAAGAAATATACTCATTTTATATATATATATATTATTAAGCAATTGTTTAGTTATTTGATGTAATAATGAACATAGCAGTCATCATTAACTCCCAACACCTGAGCTGCTGAAGACGCATTGGATTAATGTTACTTTTATTTTGAAGGAAATGCACCAATCACTGTTTCGTGCGGATCATTCTTGATCCAGCTTTATTTACAGAAGAAGGGAGTATCATGGTTTTATGTGTCTTTGCAAATCGGCTTTCCTAATAATGTGCTAATTAGCCAGCTTCATAGATAAAGTTCACAGTGAACCCATAGATTCACTAGCAACTATTTTTATAGGCCGTAAAACGTAAGCCATACACCATTTTTGGAATGGTCTGTGAACTTTTAAGCACATAGACTGTGTGCATCTACAAAAAAGTTATATCCTTGTTCATCTTAGAATATACATTCATTGATATGATAAATGATGTCAAGCTGTATATTACGAGATCTACACATATCTATGGTCTGCTCACCGCTCCACAAAAAAGGGGCAGGGTCAGCAGAGCTCATTAGCATTTAAAGCTAGAATGGATTGATAAAAACAGAGCTGATTTTGAGTTTATCGTAGGTGTTTTTAAACTACCATTGAGAATTTTTAACCCAAATATAGAGTTTTTTTAAGACCCTAAAGAATCATGCCAACTTGTGTAAAATGGGCACCCGATGTCCCCTTTGAAACATTCTTACTGATTTGCTCTGTTATTCAGCCTTTCTCCACACTCTGAGAACTGCAGTTCATCTTATTTTTTGTTTTTTTTGTGGCTCTGGCAATCATTGCTTGTTTGGACATTTTTCCCTACTCCTATTTATTCTGTTTGGAATGAAAAGTGTCAAAAAATCATTGTTGATTTGTCACGATGGAGAAGGAAGGCTGAGCATGCTGCAACATGGGGTACAGTATTTTGGCATATGAGTATTTCATGCATACAGAAAATGTGCCTAGCGTGCAGTATACATACTGCGTTCTGCAATATACTTAAAAAACAATATATATATATATACACCATTCTGAATACTATCCAGCTCACTGAAAAAAAATTTGCCTGTGACAAGAATTCTGTAAAATGTAAAATGGCTGCAAAATTTTTATCTTCATGTTTACACAAAATATAAATACGAGAGCAGATTACTTATTAATAAATACTGTTTTTTGTGTGGCTCCTTGCCAATACATTGTTATGAACACATATCCAAACTTACTTATTAGCTCATCTGAACCAGTCCAGTGAAACACAATAAAAACAACTTGTATTAGCAAGCCAGAATACAATGGTTACTTCAGCAAATGTGTGTGTGTGTGTGTGTGTGTTTTGTCTACTGTAAACACTGTCGGTTAAGTTTAGGGCAAAGTTTAGTGCAGGTGATACTTTATTTTCAAATGGATTAGAGCATTAGAGAGGCACTGCATATTTTGGATAGCACTTTTAGCACCATTTAGCAAACATTTCACTTTGAGAGTGTCGCAAAACATGCAAGAAGCAATGTAATATCATTTTGCAGAAACTTTAACAAAGGCACGCTCTTCCAATTAGTCTGGTTGAGAAATAAATAAGTGAACAGAATAAATCAAAATGTGCTCCAAATTGCATGCGTTATTAATATATACATTAATGATATTTGCTGATGTTTGCCCTTACAATATAGCCTACAGTACATGATATACACCCAATGTTTGCTATTAGGTAACTCAGAGGGCCGGAATAATTGCACATCTATTTCTTTCTAAATGAGTTTCAATATGAAACAGGTAATGTGTTGCAGGCTCTAAGCACTGGCCCAGCTGCTCGTTGTTGTCATGGTGATCTTAATCACCACACAAACACCTACAGAAGGACAGAAACTATAACAATCACCCAACCAGTGCCTCATAAAGAGTGTGATTATGGAGATCTAGAATCATAAGATACAATCTTCTGCAGACAAGCCTCTCTGTTATTCCCTTCGTTTCTTGCTCTCTGATTTTCAAATGCCAGATTAAAGACCGAAAATATGTGCGTCGATTCACTCCGATAAGGGAAAGATTGTGTTATTGCAACCGACAAACAAGATGACATATGCAAAGTAATGCATATCATATTGATATTTAACACAATACGTGGAAAATCCATATAATGTGGGTGTGTGTGCGTGTGTGTGTAGTAATTAACTACGGAATGATCTCTGGTGCTTAGCGTTTCCAACTCTCTCGTGTAGAGGCTGCTAATTAAAAAATAATTAAGAGGTGGGGGGAAAAAAATCAAACATTGTTTGCGATCAAGCGCCACATGCCGGGGGTGGGCATAATTACGGTACGCCGTCGAGAGGGTCATGTCATCACCACGGCTACCTCTCAACATCGATTAAACACATGCCTTATCAGTGACACAACCCGAGCAATCCACTTCACAATCAAAGAAAGACAAGGGATGGACGCGCAGTGGAAGGGCCGTCTCAGCGGACCGCCAATTACGCGCAATTACTCTGAGAGAGCGCGAAAGAGAGAGCGGAGCGCAGGAGGGGTGGTTACATTAACTCCTGTACACTCGCTCCAACGTACAGTCGCCGTAGTTACCGGTCTATTCTGGGATGTGAGCCCAGCTGACTGCACATTTATCTCGACTCTCATCTGTGAGCCATACAGGCTTGTGTAGGTGGGCTCAGAGAAGTTCGCAAGCTTGGACGAGAAACAGAACTGACGAAAAGTTTGCACAGGAGCTAAACAGGAAGTAGCGGTAAGGTTACACGCGCTGCGTTTCAGCACAGATCCCCGGTGGTCAGAGAGGCATCGTAAACGCATCATGTATTGTGTAATATTCTTTTATCCCCAAATTACATCAGGCTAGCTCCATTCTAGAAGACTCAGAGAGTGAGTGAATAAAACGCCGTAAGAGTGAGGGAGGACACCAAGATTAATGACACGCATCTGCATTTAAATTATGTCTGATTCCTCATTAACTCTCCAAGTTCACGTCGCCTCCCTCCACCCCCTCAAACCTACCCTTTGGAGGAGTGGTGTGGTTTTACAGAGAATACATCAGCCCCAATGATAACATGACCCCCTGATTTGGGCACAGAGCAAATGACAGCTAATTAGGAGGAAGTTCACCCTGAACACACACACACTCGGCTAGCAGGTGTCTGACTGCTAGAAGCCATCTGATGGGAGTCTCGTTAGGATGTAGAAGTGATTTCAGCCCAGAGAACAGGACACTTGTCCCACAGCATATCGCGGAAAATTATATAACGTTGTGCACCGGATTGTTAGCACACATTTAGCTTTAACTAGAGCTTGTAATTAGATGGAAAAAAAATAAATAAATAAAAGATTAATCTCAAGCTGAGTAATAAACATTAAGCAGTATATATATATATATATATATATATAAAATTCGTTTAATTTATTTAAAAAAATAACTTTGGTAATCACATATTTAACTTGAAAAAATAAATTGGACTGGGCTGAATAATACACTGTACAAAAACAAATAAATACATTCTCTCGCTTTCTCCATATAACCTCAAGCACCCTCTTTAAATTCCCTGCAGGTCTTTAGGCTGCAGTGTGAAAACTCTTAACTCAGGATATTTAGTGATGCTCTTTTTGTGTTACGCTTGTGTCATTTAAAACCAACATGAAATTACATTTTTTTCTACGTTTTTAATCAAAATGTCACAACTGGATCTTTTGATGACTTTCAGCATAATCGCATTCAGACCTGACTCCATCTAATTAACCACCAATTCCCGCTTGTATTCTTTATCAATAAAACATTTCACTTGGATGTACTTCACAATGTGAAAGAAAAGGTCTGTCACTATTTCTGTTTCAAAACAACTTTAATGAAAGTGACATGCTTCTTTTTAAAGGTCCTTTGGGGAAATAAAAAAGAACCAAAATGAAACGCGTTGACAAAGAGCACACAGCTATAAAATTAGTGGGACCAGCGTTACCATAAAAATTGAAGTATTGCACCATTACTAACAAACATAAGCCCCTGCTAAAACTCGGAAACCCTAAAGACTCTAAACAGCATGCACCATCATAAGGGAAATGCTTAGAGACCAGTGGTGTGTCAAGATCCTTTTTATCAAGTAAAATACTGTTGTGATCTGTATATTATTAGTGATAAATCTTACATAAAACCAATATTTTTATTAATGATATTGTGTTCATATTATAGAATGTTGGATTCACGTTTTTATCACTTATTTTTTATGTTTGAAGAAAGACAGAAGCAAGTAAGAGTACCTGATGAGGTGCACTTATACTTCAGAAAACAATTTAAATATATTGGATCTTCTCAAGTATACTGTAGAATTTTTAAGGCACCGCGAGAAGAGACACATCTGTTCTGTAAGCATTTGACTGAATCCTGTTAATGCACTTAGTGTAAAAAACCTCTTGAACATGTACTTTTCTCAGTGTCATCTCTGTTTTACTTTGCTGGAACTTCATATTGCAGCACTTCTTATGTCACTGCCTCACTTCTGTTGTATTTCTCATTTGTAAGTCGCTTTGGATAAAAGCCTCTGCTAAACGAATAAATGCAAATGCAAGGGTACTTGCACTTTGAATATGAAAAGACCACCGAGTGATCCGAGCAGCCTCAAGTATCTTTTAATTTTTACAACATAGCTCAGATACTGTGTCTTTGAAGAATTTGATGGGAAATGCTTGTATTAGCATAAAAATCTGACTTTTGATTGCAGACATTGATATCTTGGCAAATCTGAGCAAATCTCTTCTGACTCCAGAGAAGACACATATGAGATTACTGGGGTCTTTTTCTCCAGAGAAAAATCTGTGAATCTATTTCCTCTCCAGTTAAATCCATTGTCATGTAGGAGAAACAATGGAGATATCAAAGAAATTAAACAGATATTTCTTTCCACTGAACCTTCACCACTGTGTCCTTGATAACTTCAGGTTATTCTAGTGGGATTGTTCCAGTAATAAGTGTACCATTAAAAAAAAAGCTATCACCTGCATGGCAGTGTTGTGTAAGTCACTTAACAACTTCTTTATGTCCTGGTCACATGGTATATATAGCCTAGACTATACTGAATTCATACTACACTAACACAGATCGAAACTTGAGAAAACAGCAGCACCTGGTCTGCATTTATCTAAACCTTTTGACTGACATAAGGCGTATACTTCTTCTAAACCTCACAATTAATCACCCTTTATTAATTATGAAATAAATAATTAGTCTCCAAGTAGACTCAGAATGATGTGATTAAACCAGACTAATTAATGTATTAATTGATTTTATGTTAATTTAATTTTCTGCTAGAATGGTCGAATCTGTGGAGAATCATACTGAGTTTAATACAGAACCTGATGACAAAGGTCAGCTTAATGAGAGGAATGCTGTTATATGACTAACTAAATTTGCTTTAATGTGACATTTACATTTATGATGAAAAAAAAACTGGTTAGTTGGAACATTCTGTCAGAGTGACATTTCATTAAAAAAAAAGAAAAAGTGCATGAAACCGCAAGCCTTACAAAAGAACTTGCTGCATTTTGAATATTTGGTAAATTTTTTAACACAGCTTGTACTCTACAAAGTGCCGAACAGTTAGTCTTTCCATTGCTTGAATATTAACAATCCAGCATCTGTTTAGCTAGAGGAGCTACTTCTCCCTTTGGATTCTACAGAGTTTAAAAAGTTAACAGGCCTACACGCAAAATGTTTTAACATAACTTAAATTACCTTGCGCAGAAAATCCAAGTTTCTACATTTAATCTTTCTTCTAACAAGTATGAAGGCACTCATTGGCTGCTAGACTGGTTTGCTAGGGTCTTGAAAACATGTAACTCGCATACATTTTAAATTCAAATTTCAATTAGATCATTATGGATAGAAACTGAATATTTATTAGGGAAAAATCTGTTTTATGCAGAAGTGCATTTTTTGTTTCTCTGCCTATTAGGCATCAGCTGAGGTTACTTTCACACAAATATACCCATAATTCATCTGCAACCAACTCCAGATAAACACAATAATTGACACACGAGGGTTTAATTGGCATGATTTACTGAGGGGGGACATGGGAAGAGGCGTGACAAATCAGCTGTTGCTCTCAAACTCATTTTCACAGATTGTTCCAGAAGCTTTGATAGCCCCAATCAGAGAGTGCGATAGTGCCCATTTAACATTTAAATAATGCTCATGTTACAGCAGACTAAATAATAGATCAAAATGCATTTATCACATCGGTGAAGTCCAGTGAATAACCCAGTTACTAGTGCGGTCTGTCAGCTGAATAGCAGCTGTCATATTCACAGTGATGGAACAGGCTTGGTTTCACAGTGTGAATACTCGAATATCGACTTTGTGGAATGTTAAAATGACAGATATACTTTGCAGACCCACTGCAGTTTCCGATTCACAAACATATAAGCTTTCTTAATAGGGAAGAACTACTGGAAAAAACATATCAAGATTTGCAGAAATATATACACTTTACAGCTATGCTGTACTGCAGCATGCAAGATAAGAGGTGATGCACTTCACTGATGTAAGTTCACGATAGAATATTCTATTTGAAATGCATAACACTTAATGCGTTTGAAGTCACTTGCTTATTTAAAAGATAAAAAAGACACCATGTCATCCTGTCGGATGGGATGATTTTATGATAGTGTTTTGGTTATCCAACCATTAAAAGATGCTGATTGTGTGCCTGTTGAGCTGTAGTGAGGTCATAACAGAGGGTTGTTACTGTCGTTGTGAAAGTGGGCAGTTAATGATGTGGCTGTGACAGCGTCACCATGGAAACCCTGAGATGTCACTGCATCTGTGAGATTTCATTTTATCAATGGAGACCACTGTTAAAATGCAATGGGTTACAGTATTGTGTGACTCCTTGTAAAAAGTAATTAATCTATGTTTCATTATTATGTTTTAATTTTAATTTTTAAAGCTCGTCAATCAGGCCGCATTACTTTTAATTAAAAAAGTGTGTGGGGTAGGCTATTGCTATGTTGCTAGTTTTTCAATAACATGTGTTAATGTAATGGCTAATGCTAAATAATGTTTATTTTTCCACTCACCTGACAGAAACATTTGTGCAATGCTAGCTAAAATAAACTCTATAATTTAATATATAATATAATTTAAATAATTAAAAGTTTACAGGGAATCAAAATGGAAAATCAATTAAACTATTTATCATAAAAATATCAGCAACCACATTTGGCAAAAATACTATCCCGTCTACAAAATCTTAAGTCAGTGATAGAAGCTTTTAACAGACTGTATTACGGTGGCCGAGAGAGATCAACGTGCTGCAACTTGCACACATGCAAAAAGTAAAAAACGAGAACATATTAAGAAAACATCTTCATCAGTTTGACAACACAGGCGCTGCAAACACAGAAACGCGCTGCAAATAGCGCAGTCCACAACAGAAATGTTTCAGGGGGACCTCAAAAAGTGACACACCCATCTGGATTCTTGTTCTGCGTCCGAAATCGCATACTGCTTAAGTAGGTACTACATTTATAATTGAAAATACTACTCGATCGTTAAAACAGTACGTTCTATATAGTATGAATGTGAGTAGTATGAATGGAATTCGGACGTACTACATCCGCCATATT
>JAUCMT010000160.1:7176578-7198376 GCA_032357475.1 Enteromius thamalakanensis | reverse complement strand
TCGGACATACTACTCGCCTCGCATGCTGTTTTTCGCCTACTATATAGTAGGGTAGTAGGCGATTTCGGACGCAGCATTGGTCTTTTTCATAGACGTATAAATTTCTGGGCACCTCATTGGCCGCTCGACCGCACGTCAACGTCACCGCCAGGCAACAGGTAACAGGCAACACTCCTTAACTGTCATATCGGGACAGAAGAAACTGTACTGTACTTGTCAGCAGTTTGAGGATCTACAGTTGTTAAGACTGAACAGTTGTTTATGGTGTTTTTGGTCATTATGTTGCCAGCCTAATTAGCCACCAGTGTATACGTTTAATAATAATAGCGATACTTCTAGTTAGCTGTGAAAGCTGAACTTTTAAATAAATTCTTACTAAGTTTTAACTTGTAGTGTAGTTTATATCATGAAGTAAATTGTGTTATGAGCAAAATATGTACAGTGATCACTTTGACAGGACTGTGTCAAACTGTCAGGATTAGGGAGCTAAATCTAGCCTTAAACAAATCTGAAGAAAGCTTTTCACTATTATTTCATTTACTTTTTAATCTATTATATTTATTCGGTATTTATTTATTTATTATCTATTGTTTTTCAATTAGGCCTATATGGTATTGAACATATAATTGTCGCCGTTATAAATCTATTATATCACTTGTGTTATTGTACTGTTGCTGTAACAACTCTGGTACTGTCTCTGCTTTGTCTTCGTTGTGTTTGATGTTTATATTTGATCTCTACCTGTTTGACGCTGTCTATAATAAAAGCTTGCAAATGGATTCAACTGACTCTGAGCCCGAGTTACAGTTGCACAGTATTTTAATACATTACTACAACTATATACTTTTTTTAATCACATGTCACTTTTACTATTTTACTGTGCAATGTATCAGTGTCTAATATTTTATCACTGTAAGTTTCACTGGATCCATAAAGGATTATCATTTAGTTACATTCGATTATGTTTGATGTGGAGTTTATATCTAGACTCTAGATATAAACTCCACATCAAACATAATAGATTCTAGAGTGTCATGTAAATAGTAAGCAAACTAGCAGACGGTCACTATTTGGCAGAGTTATTTTTAAATCTATGCATATCACAAACCTTTGGCTCATTAATGTAAACATTATAGTGATTTGACCCAAAAAACAGCAGCTCATTTGTTTTTAAAGCAGTCTTGCCTGGAGAAAGATGGTGGGCATGTTGACGTATCACAGCAACAGCAAAGTGGCCAATGAGGCGTCGCAAAAACAGTATTCGAGGTGAGTAGTATTTCCGAATTCATAGTATTAGTAATTCAGTATGCAAGAATTAGCCGGATGACCGCTTCTGCCTGAATTCTGTAGTACGCAAACCATGGACACTTTCCTATCCCATGAGGCCCCCAGGAGAGGAGGCGTCATATTCGAAAAATGGTGGAAATTGGAGACGCAGCTCATTTATAGTGTAAGTACCTCAGGAAAAAAAACGTTGTTTATTGTGATTAAATTACACTTGTTTAACACAATCTAAATCAAAGGATGACTTATTGAAAGTTTACATTTTCGCGCTGTTGTGACGACGCTTGACACGTGATCAATATGACGGATATATTATGTTCGAATTGCATTCATACTACCCACATTCATATTATATAGAACATACTTTTTAACGGTTGGGTAATACGTTCAATTTTAAATGTAGTACCTACTTAAGCAGTATGCGATTTCGGACGCAGCAATAATCAGTGTAACTATTTGAGGTCGCCTGAAATATTTCCTTTGTGGTCCGTGCTATTTGCAGCATGTTTTTTGTGAGACTTTGCAGCGCCTGATGTTTTCTTAATGTGTTGCCGCTTTTTTCTGTTTGCATGTGTTTTCTTAAGTTGCAGCGCGTTGGGCTCTCTCGGCCACCGTACCCTTTTCCATGAGCAGATAAACATACCAGCAGAAGTTAAAAAGCACAGAAAGCCATTTGAAAAATAAAAACTCACCCATAGTTTATTTCTACTGATCGGCGGGCATGATTCCGTGAATCTGTCACCAATGAGAGTCAGCTGTGACGACGACGCTGTGGGAAAAGCAGATTAATAAATTAATTTTTCCAAATAATTTTCAAACTTTTGAAATGTGACCAATTGTGAGTCAAAGTTATTTATTTCCTTTACCCATGTGCCTTTCAAAACCTTCGGAGATATCCAAAAAAGCTTGGAGACTCCTCTGTCCAGGACAAAACTACTTAAACTACTTCAGTCTGTAGTACAAACAATTCTCATTAAAAGTGATATTTTAGGATTAATATTAAAAAATGTGCATTATATTTTAACTTTTGTATGCATCATAGATGTAAAATGTAAATAGATAAAATATGCTATATGTTGCCGTTTTCTGGATGTTTTGCCAAGTATCTGTCACTACATCATGAATATGTTGTTAAAATCTTTGTTGCCACTAAATCACTTTAACCTATAATTTCTTTGGCTTCTAATACATTCCAAAGAAATAAGACAATACAACAATCAAATGAAATGGGCTACATTTCATATAGAATTTAATGCACTTCCATCAATTATTTAATACTGCAATGCTGAATTATACAATATTTCTCATAGTACCAAATATAGATTTTGATTGCACCATACCACCCTCTAAGGTCAGCAGTGTAAACGTCAGTGAAGGGTACGTGATGACATCATGCCTGGGAGGGTTTTGATGATGTCTTGCAGCCTGCGAAAGGGTGGCGATGTCATTGTGTCTGCGGAATTCTGATAGTGTTACAGCGTCCTTAAAAAGTCAGCGGTGACTGTGCTATCCCTGCACGCTGCAGGATTATGGAGGGAGGCGTGTTGAAAAGGGCATCTCAATAATCTCTGTCCTTACAAAAACCACACTCGCAAATCCCCTCCAAAAGATTCAACCCCACGAGACATCACGGCTGACTGCTCTTCCATCCTGCTGCTTTTCCTTTACCTCTACCTTCGTTCTTCCTTCACGCATGTCATTCTTTTCTCAGGCGTCTGTGGTCAGGGGAACTGTCCCAGAAACTGCGCTGGGAGGCCCTATCTCTCTCTCATCTGTCCTCTCCTGTTCCTCGAAGAAAGTCCAGGTGGATGACTCTGAAATAACTCAGCTGAAGGGCACGCTCTTCCTCTTTCTCGCAGAAATGAGTGGGTGTCCTCCTGGACCTCTTGCCTTTGAACATCTTTATACAGGTGATATGAGAGCAGGTGACTTTTCTTTGAGCGAGATTAATATAGAAATTAAATTAACTCTGGCTTTTCATATAATGCACCAAAGCCCCGGTGAGTCTGAACACATCGGAGCTACATCCCAGAATATGTGCCTGTCCTCTCACCTCTTTCTCCTCTCGTCACTGCAGGGTTGGGATGGTGCAGCTCACTTGCATATACATTACCTCCGGAAACAGCCATTTCATTCAAATCCCTGGGAACATCCCATATAAGCTTATACTAAAATGAATATCGATGTATATTTGAAGTACGCAGGCTGCGACCCTGAAAAAGGGGTGGAGACCTCATTAAAGCGATGCCTTCTGGGATATACATATCATGAATGTAGTCCCCTTTCTTTGCTAAGCGTTTGAAACCCAAGACTGTGATCCAGCAGACATTAGTTGCACGACTACAGCTCTCTTAAGCTCAAAGAGGATTAAAATGTCAGGCACACGAACGAACAGAGCTCTACAAACTCATAGCATGCTTTAAGCAAACGATCAGATGCTTATTAGCTTCTTTTTTATTTGCTTATGAGTCAATTATTTTTATTACTATAATTGTTTTCATTCACTCTCTGTTTACGCAATAAGAATCCGCTCTGTCCGCGTTAATTAAAATCTTAAATCTCCTACCAGATGCCCCAACCTACTAATCAAATGAAATGATAATGACTTATTTTGATTACACAACTTTAAAAGAAAACATATGACGCAAGTACATTGATAAATAGCTTTAAATAAGCTTTTAACATCACCAAAGGATCATTCAGACGACTCAAGAGGGTGATTTGCTGATAGGTTCTACAAAGAACCATTCAATAACCCTTGATAGGCAGTTTCTATTTACACTGAGTGAAAAAGACCAAGCTTGTTGACAAATGCTATTTTCAGAAACTCCACCCACTACTATGAAAACAAGTCACTTTGTTTTTTGGTGTATAACGGTTTATATCATTTTATAATTGTGTAACCATTAAAGAAATCTCAGGGGTTTCTTTCTTTATATATATTTACGGAGTAAGAAAATTAGGATATCAATGAAGTTGGTAGACAAACTGTCATTTGAAAAAGCTAACAAATATATACACGACATAGCAGCTAAACTGAGATCATTTAGACATAATTAATGCAATGTTTGCTTTAGGATTAGCCACGACTTGAATCCAAAACAGCCTCCTTGGAGACTACAGCCCCATTTATCAGAGCTGTCTCTGAGGTGTCAGCTAGTGTAGAGTTCAGGATGATGCTGGAGTGTGACAGATTGCATTAAATGGCCCATGAATCACTGGGGCAGAAATAGCAGGAGAATGCCTGTCAGAATAAACCTCATGGGTTAACACTCCTGACTTCAGTGATCCTGAATTTGACCCCTGACCATATGGTTTGACCTTTGCCCTGATTAAAGTTGCTCAGGTGCATCAGGGCTTAACAGATTCAGGTTAATGCATGTAGAGTGGAGCGAGAACACATGTGTCAAATGGTACAAATGAACTCTTTTACTAAGGGACAGTATTTACTCCATGGAATGTATTTTTATTTTAAAGATAAGGAACTAATGCATACTGTCATTTTATGTCAAAAACTGAATTACTTACTTCACCTTTACACTTTAGAGCAGGGGTGGGGAACATTGATCTCAGAGGGCCGGTGTCCCTGCAGAATTTTGCTCCAACCCTAATCAAACACACCTGAACCAGCTAATCAAGGTCTTCAGGTTGCAGTTATCATTTTTTTCAGGGTTGGAACTAAACTCTGCAGCAGAAAGGCCTTCAAGCACTTCTGCTTTAGAGAGTATCACAACCAAGCACATATGCACGCTTTAACATATTTGACATATTCAGCCTTGTTTACATCCGGGGGGAAAAAAGCACGCGTATGTACATCTGTGGTTGTTTATGTATGGTGGAAAGTGTACGCATGCATTGTGATACTCTCTAAAATGGCGGAAGACGTACTGTAAGTCATGGGAGCAGAATGTTTGAGTAAATGATGTTATTTTGTTTTCTTCGTGAAAAAAGTACTCTCCTAGCAACCCAAAACTGAAGTTGAGTCACTGATGTCACATGGACTGTTTTACCGATGTTTTTACTACATTTCTGGATCTGGGATCAGTTGTATTGCTGTCTATCGAGGGCCAGCTGGCTCTTTGATTTCATCAAAAAATCTTAATTTGTGTTCTGAAGATGAAGGTCTTACGGGTTTGGAACGACATGAGGGTCCGCAATTAATGACAATATTTTTGGGTGAACTAACCCTTTAATAATGAAAAAGCACAACGTTTTAAATATCTGAGGCATTTTATCACTTTATGTGCCACAACTACTCAAAAATATTTCTACTCATATTTGCAGATATCATTACTGGTTACAAAAATAGTTGTAAAAGTCGTGCAGAAATAAACAATTCTCGGAGGAGGAATCCATATTATTTTTTAACATAACATTATTTTAAAAAGGTTATATTAATAGCATATATCTCAATCTGCGAGTCAAGATTCAGTTTCTATGTTTTTAACAGTGCATTCTCTGTGTTTACTGTAGCTGTCACAGTCCAGAACAGGTGCTTATAAACAATGACTTGGCAGCCGTTTTTCAAATTTAGTTTGACAAGTTTTGTTTTTAGCCTAAGAGCAAATGCCTTGGGTTCTGATGGCATTGTCATAGTGGTTTTCATTGGAAATCAAGTTATCATTTAGTTTCTCTCTAGCTGCGAGCATTCTCTAGGCACGCTTCACGACACAATGTGCAAAACCAAACACTCTTGACAGACTTTTCTAACAAACCTTTAATCATAATCACCAACTCCTAATTACATTTATTCTAATTAATTTATTGATGTCTTAGCGCTCTGAACACCAACACTGTTCTAATAAAGGTTAATTTAGGGGGGAAGATTAATGTGTGTGTGTTCGTGTGTAAACGGGCAAGCGTACCCGCAGAAAGGTCATCAGCAGAATTAGCATTGTAATGAATTATTGCACTTTGTTCCAGAATACAGAACAATAACCCATTTCTCATGCTGACAATTACATACTAAAATTGGCGTGATATCTAAAAGGTTCAAGGCATAGACGTGCAAACACACAGTCATGTTGAAGCTCTCCAAACAATTACACACACTGACACTCTTTTGTTGACCTGTAGTGCGCTGTCTTGTTGACCGGCATTGAAGAGATACCTTTCTATGGTCCCTGATAGCACAGTCCAGCCCTTACATTATTTCTGTGCCATACTGAAAAACCAAATAAAAACAGATGTTTCAGGTGTTTATCTGCTTTCAGATAGTTTCAAGGTGATTGAAGCTGCCTGTTAGATGGACACAGATGGTTTAGACGGTTGGTGAGTTCCTGAAATTGAATTTAATTAACATACAGGATGCAGAATTACAATTTGAATGTAACATAGTAGATTTAAATTAACTTGAATTCCAAGAAATTCATCAATGGATAGAAAAACAAAATGATAGACAGACAGAAAAACAGATAGATAGATAGATAGATAGATAGATAGATAGATAGATAGATAGATAGATAGATAGATAGATAGATAGATAGATATGCACAACCCCTGTACTCAGTCCATATACTTCTGTTGGAGAGAACATACTGCATTTATAGGCAGATTTATGATAATTTGTTGACGTTGATATTCATTGCCAGTTTCAAAGTTTCAAAACAGAAATATTTAGCCTCCAGTAAAATAAAAAATTAATGAATATTGAAACTGGGAGATGCATCGCCCAAATAAGGAGAAGTAGCAATTCTGAGAACTTAAGATGCAATTACAGTTGTACCCTTCATTTGTGTAATGTAATTTCAGCAGTGACACTAATGTAGACTGATGTACTTCAAAACCTCAGTAAACCCACTTGTTCATTGAAATCACATCTTTGGCACATATTTCAGAGCTTTTCATTTGTTCATATCAATTTTAATTTCAGAGCACCTTCTTTTCAGGTGTGGAAAAACTGATTGTCACACGTCCCAGAACACTGGCCCTATAGGCCTGGGGCATAATCCATCCATCTTTGCCGTCAACTGGAGGCCAACTGGAATTGTATTGAGTTCACACTTAAGTCAGCATCTATATCTTCCTCTGCTTCTGCCTATCATGTACATGAAAAGAATGACTTATTTACACCTGGGAACAAGGCTAAGCAGGGCAGTGTATATATTAATATTGCAAACAATCATCCAAGGCCGGTCTTGTAAGGCGATCAGAGGCCAGTGACTAAATATGACAGTGGAAGCAATAAATCTCAATCATTTATGTAACAAGCTGAGTGAACAAAGAGAATGTAGTTCATTCTCTTCTGACCTATTTCTCTTTGCCCCACTCATCAATAATGGATGAAGAAGATGAGGCTGCCTGGAATCCATCTGGAGAGGACCAGGCCTGCCTGGGTATATTGGCTCAACTCGGTTTTGAAAAAAAGAAAAAAATGAAATAATAACAATATTTCCTCCAGCTTTTTCTCAAGATGCTCTAGATAAGCTACTTGGTTTCATAAGGCAACTTCCGAGGAGCCTGCAGCGCGAATCAAAGGCGTCGTAGAGTTAAACGAGGACGTGATGTGTTGCGGCACAGGGTGGTTTGTTTGCTCGTTCGCTTGTTTGTTTGTTTGTTTGTTTAAATCTGGCTTGGAAAACTCGCTTTAGCATGCTTCTCTTTTGTGAGAGCTATAGTGCTCGAGTTTGATCTTTCACATGGTAATGAATGAGTCACAGATGAGAATAAGACAAAGAGGAGCAGATTTTGTTTGGTGCTCATCGCATAATAATGTGTGCTGGTACAGTGCGAGCGCACAGAGTCAGGTTTCACGGACAAAAAGAGATGTGTTTTAATCAAAGCCCACTCCTTAAAAAAGGGTGTGGATGGAGAGAGTGATGAGGAGACGGAAAGAGAGAGAAAGAGGAGAAAAAGAGAGCTCCAGACAAGAAGAAAGCCAAAAGGAGAGTGAGAGATAATGATGAAGCAGTTTGTTGTAACCTGCATTTCTTTGGTTGAGCGGCTTTGTGATGTGGGTGCAGAAGACAGTTTCCTCCTGTGTACAGTCGCTGTTATTTTGGGATATGAAATCATGGCTTTTGTTCTAAAAATGGATGCCCTGAAAGTAGGATGATGGCAGCGGATGAAAATACACATTCAACGTCAACATTTTATGACCTCAAGAAGTGCTCAGTCCAGATAGGCACTGACATCCCAAGATGTTCGCAGGCAGACCTCATCTCTTTCCACGGGACAGATTCAGCACAGCACTTAAGCAAAAAATCCCCTCATGCGGAAGTTAGATCCCATAGGAAAGAAAGTCACAAATGAGATCTTTCTAAAAAGGCAGGCGTTTCTTCTAGACAGCAATGAAATTAATGGGAGAGTGAATGGAGACGATTGCTTAAGTCTCCTGCTTCTCAGATTTTTCCCCTGAGAGAAAGACTCCAGGCTCCAGAAGCTTTTGCTTTGGAATGCAGATTTTTCAGTGGACATTAAGTGATAACCCTACACAGTATGAAAAATGATCCAAATTAGCCCTAAAATCAAACACTGAAATGAATGTTATTAATATTACTGATATAAATGGTAATAATAGAAGTAGTATGCTACTTACAGTAAATGATTAACTCAAACATTCAAATAAATTATATAATTAATAACAGAATTATTATTGCCATGAACTGCATTCAGTAGGCCAAAAGTTCTGATAAGACAAAGGTCGAACTGGAAAATTGTCAGTTTCTAAATTTCTCTTGAATTTCAGTGTTTTCATGCTTTTGGCAGCCAAAAAATCATAGCACAAAACAAATTGTGGTCAGCACAAGCCTCATTTATCCATGCTGCAAGTAAAACTCTATTAATTTCGTCTGGGTCAGATTTTTTATTATGTTGTAAAGCGTGTAGTTTTGCTTGTGGTTTTCAAGGATGAGTGGATGTCAAGCAACGTGTTCATGCTGACATCTGCCTAACCAATTTCTGAACAGATAATTAGACACACAACGTTTGACCTTAACAAAAAAATAATAAAGGTTTCTTCTCATTTTAAAAATGCTAATGCATCCATGATCAAATGATGAGTTGCATCACATTACTTCCATTTCTTTTTAAATCTCCCGAGACTAAATTGTTTACATTTAAATAATTATTCATAACTAGTTTTAGTATTTATCAATATTGAATTACTCATATAATAAAATATCCACAACTCTATATTCTTCTATTAAGAACTTTATAATTTTGTCACCATTTCAAATGAGAAATATAAAAGAATAACGATCAGAGACAGAGTTGATGCTTACATTAAACAAAACTCCATTAAATCTCCTGAGATATGAAAGAGCGACATCTAAGCAGTCAGGGTAGACGTTTTTATTAAATGCGCATTAAATGCACAGAACATGAATATATGATCCCTTATTACTGAAGCGCAGTGACTTCCATAATCAGGGCAGAACACTCTGCAATATAAAAATGAGTTAAACTACAGCTAAGCTGCATGTATTACTGTTCACAGAATCTCTACATAGGCTTCACAATAAAGGCCTGGTTAACGATATTTGCACATGTCGGCATTGAGTATTTTTCACCGCTTTGGGGTTTCTTATGGAAATGGAAATTTCAGTAGATCATTTGGGACATCTAGTATGCATGTCCTGTAATCTTCTTCATTAGGCATATTGATACTACAGAGAGAGAGAGAGAGAGAGAGACAGAGAGAAATAAAAAGCTTGTTTATGACTGCAATAGAAGCTCAGATCACTGTTATTGATGGTCTTTGCTCAGATAGATGCATTAAAGGCCATGTTTGTGTGTGTATGCATAGCCTTTTGTTTAGTTTGACCTGCATTATAGACATTAAGCTTTTGTTACAATGCTTTGTGTACAGTGACACATCATTATGATAAATCTGTTCCCTGGTGACAAGATGAACTGCACTTTGATACACACGATTTCTCTTTCTCCTCCCTTGCCACACACACACACACACACACACACACACACACACTGACCCTGGTGTACAACCAAGATGGATTGCTGTCAAAAGGACAGACACAATAAATAAGCAAACAAAGCAATAACAGGCCATTTCCATGCAGATCCAAAGGCATCCATCAATAAGCACCTGAACATCCGCAGGCAGGACGTACGCATACAACGTCTCAGCGTAGAGGTATACAGCTGGGTTATGAATGTAGTCGTCTCTGTAATCTATCAGGGCTGAGTTTTAACTGCAGTCTGTCTCTGTGGGGGCCAGGAGTGTGTCACAATGACAAATGCAGCATTTTACCACTCATCAAGTACTGCTAATGCGCTCCAAAAAGAGCTTAGAGACTGCTTCCTGTTCTCTCTCTATATTCACTGACATGAGTTGACGCTGCACAATGAGCTGCTCATTTCTGACTTTTTTCTTCACGAGCGCACATCTGCCTTTCCGCTAATTAGCTGTGTTTACGTTAAGGTGGCACTCGCTAAGACCTCCATCTGAAAACGAATTGCAAGACGGGTAGATAAAAGAGTTGTTCGTGCCAGGCTAATTATTTTCTACAATGGGATTTTGACTACTTTGTTGAGAAGTATAGAAAGTAATAGCCCCAAAAAGTATTTTGATACTTAAGCCACACTTGAAAAGTATATGAATGCCCCTCGCTGTAGAAAGCAATAGAGGAATCTTCAGACATAAATATACATTTAAAATTTCATTTTGAGAAATGTTTTGCTTGAAAAGTATGCTTCTGCAAACATTCTTTTAAATAAATGCCGGTTGGTTTCATATTTCACTTAATGCAATGACATTCAGATTTTCAAGTGCGGCTTCAGTGTCCAAATACTTTATGAGAAGTTATGAGGCTGTTAAGGCTAGACTCATAACTTTCAGTATTGCTTTTTGTATGCAAACCAATATACATTCACATGGAAAACTGATAGCACTTACCTCTGCCACTTAAATGGTAGGTTTCATCTGGTTCTTTTTTAAACAACCCATATTTATAAGTAGTAATTTCCAATGATGTATAATCATCTACTGTATAGTGCATTGCCAAAACAATTTAGGTCACTTTCATGATTTCACTGGTTATATTAAAAAAAATCACTAGCCGTTTACACTTGTAGGTAGCTTGTAGATGTGCTTTTATGCTGTCAGAATTAGACATAATGCTATACAGTGCCAAGTCATGCACAAGTCATAAGTACTAATTTCATGATCCCTTTTTTTTTTTACTTTATGTGACTACGTCTACACTAATCTAGATAAAATTCTAAAAACGCTCCACATCCACACTATCATTTTTAATAGTTTCTAAAGAGTTGATCATCCATGCTGAAATGACTGAAAATGCTTACATTTCTGTATTGTGCATGCATGAAACGAAAGAAGATTCATCTGCTATCTGGAGCATGTACAAACTGATATTATTCTTTAATATGGCTGTCAAAATTATTAATCCACCATCAGTTGAATTGGTCACATGACTGCACCATATGACTAAACTGTGTCATCAGGTGCGTTCGACTTAAAGCGGCACTGCAAGAAATCAGCTGCCGCCTTACAAAACAATGCATTCTGGTAAGATCATTTTTCTGACTTTGATCGGGGCTGCAGCCGCCTTTCGATCACATGTGCCATCAAAGTACCACGAGAGCAAAACGAGAGCAGTCACACAGGCTCTGCAGTTGCTCATTGGTCAGATTATGTGACCACAAGCACGATGTGTGCTGCGTATTTTTTCATAAAAAAGTTCCTGTATGTAATCAATCTTTATATTGAATATCTAATATTAAAACAAAATATTAATGATGAAAATGATGATTAGGCGATATGGTAAATATATATTCGTATTGTATAAAAGTAAAAAACTGGTCGACCAGAGGCCATTTTTTAATGGATGTTGTGAGAGGCTTCACTACACTGAATAAACTGCTTATATTTGAAAAATGTCCTATAGCTAACTACAAAACAAAGATACACATAATAAACATCATATTGCATTGCATAAAAGTTACCACGGAAACCTATAAGTGTCCGACTTGACGGCCGTGTCTTTACTTCTCCCCGACTGCAATTGGGGCTGCTCTCGTCAGCCGGTGGCAGGCTAGTGTAGTGCATTTCAAACGCACCTATTGTTTTCGAAAGACTCCGTTTTCACAGTCCACACTGCGACACAAAAAACTGCATTTTCAAATTCATCCACTTTGAAGAACGTTTTCAAAAAGCTCAGTTTTTCTTGACAAATACAGTGTGTCAGTGTGGACGCAAGGCCAAAACAGACAGAAAAAGATGCGTTTTCAAACGAAAACGTATTAGTGTGGACATGGCCTTAATGTGACTACTTTATTGATAGCCTGTGTTCTACAAAACATCTTTTCAGTTCCACACTAGAAAGTGGGTGACAGAGGTTAATCACATTTTACACTAAGGTTTTATTTGTTAACATTAGTTAACTACATTACTTGACAAACACAAACAATCAAAAGTTGTTAATGCGCTGTGAACTGTATTTTTATTGATTAACATGAACAAAGTTAAATAAAAATGTATTGTACATTGTCAGTTCATGATAGCTAGTGCCTTATGTTAGTAATAACTGACAACTGTGTGGATATTTTTTTAATAATTAAATTGCTGCCATCAAAAAGGGACAAAGCTGTTACTTGGACAATACCGAAAAATAATAAAGCTAAATAGTACATATTTGTACCTTATTTACCTCTAAATACTTCATATTAGTACATTAACAGTATTAGAGTACATAAAGTATAACCTCAAGAACATATTATTAAGTTTTCCCTTTTGTACCCTAGGGTACTTCCCCAGTGACAGCTCAAAGCTCTGTACTTTTTTTCTGAAAGTGATGGAATTCAATTATTCTGTTTAAATCATGGACACAACACTTAAAGACACTGTTCAGATGTTTAAATCCAATACATTTGTCAGGATTTTGTCCTCCAGACGCTCTTGTGTGTAGAACTAATTTCTTTCCCATCTCACCCTAAGCCTCCGGTGCTAATTCCAAAACGTCATTTTAGGCTTGAGCCATTGATATGCAGACTAATGCAGTTATTGGGAGAGGGAGACAGAGAAGTAGGTGACAGAGAAGAAGAGATTAAAATGTTAGTGAATTAACTTCTCTCAGTCAGTGTGCGGCAACAGCGTATTTTGCTAATACCGAAACTGTAAGTTTAACTGATTCAAAAACAGCGATGTTACCACTACACACCACTTGTCGTTTTTATCCTGTTGTAAGCCATGTGTCGACTTGATCAGAGTCCTTTTGTGGGTTTGGTTTATTTGCGGGTGATATGGAACTACGATGCAGTTGAGAGAACTGTAACTATATTGTAGTTATGCTTTTACTGGGAAATAAATGCATGGCTTAGAATGTTCATCAACCAATCAGAATACAACAGCCCTGTGGTTTTAGTTTTAGTTTTAGTTCACCCAAAAATTTTCATTTTGTCCTTAATTACTCATCCTCATGTTGTTCCAAACCCATAAGACCTCTGTTCATCTTCGGAACACAGATTAAGATATTTTGATGATATTAGAGAGCCATCTGACCCTCCATAGACAGAACTGAAATGATCCCAGATTTAGAAACGGAGCAAAAACATGTGTGACGTCAGTGGATCAATGTAACTTTTGCGTTGATAGGAGAATACTTTTTTGTGCAAATTAAACAAAAATAAAATAATTTACGCTTCTCCCTTGACTTCTTCCACCATTTCACGGAATATTTCAACACATGGCACACGCAAGGTTTAACGTATTTGACGTAATCAGCCTTGTTTACAACTAGGTGAAAGCATACGATGTAATATATGGCTGTTAGCACCTAGAGGAATGTGGATGCTTAAACAGTAATTCTCTAAATTGGCAGAAGACGTAAGTCATGGGAGAAGAATGGTTAAGTATATAATGTTATTTTAGTTTTCTTTTCATTTCAGCTGTGCTGCTGACTATCGAGGGACAGATGGCTCTCTGATATCATCAAAAATATTTAAATTTGTTTTCCAAAGAAAAACAAAGGTCTTGGGTTTGGAAGTAATTAATGACAGAATTTTCATTTTTGGGTGAACTAAACCTTTAACAAAAAAAACCCTTACACTAAATGTTAAAGCATTTGATAAACAATTACAAGGGCGCATAAATAAAAATAAGTAAATACAAATAAAAATAACAAATAATTTACATTGAATACTGCTTACTGGATGAAATTAGATGTGTATTACCCTTGCACACCATCAACTTAACAGTGCTGTTGTTACAGCATTTGTGAAACACACATTAATAGCGTGCAGCATTACGAGTGCTGACCTGATAATAAATACACATTAGCAACTCGCAGTGCTCTGCGGTTAAAGTTCGATGGGTAATCTCCATGCAGCTCTTCCCAGTTATACAATTACACTTCGGACTCATTAATATTAGATGAACTATTAACGTATAGGCCATTTTATATGGAGGATCCGCACGCTGGCACGTAGCTGAGATTGACGACTCTCTGCGCATGCATATGAAATGTATGCACACCCACACACAAGTACACACACAGGGGTGCAGCTGTGCTTACTTGTTGGATGAAAATCCCCCAGCAAAATGGGCGCTGTGTTTTTGCACATGACAAAGTGCTGGAGGGGCGGGTTTGGAACAGGGATTGATTTTTGAATTGAAGAGTGCAGCAGCGGCTATGTATCATCATCTCCCTGCTCCTTCCCTCTCTCTATCTCCCCTCCTCTCTGTCTTCTGATGTTGGCGTTTAGCGTGTGTGTGTGTGTGTGTGTGTGTGTGCCTGCCTGCCTGAGTGCATCTCTAGCAGAGAAGCTCAGAGGGAAAGTGGGTCACACTCGGCTCGCCTCAAGACTAAGACCAGATCTGCTATGCACACACGTTTAAACACAGCGCAACGCACCTACACACACACATGCACGCACGCACAAATCCACCTTCACATAAAAATGCACATCATATTGCCCCTAATCCTCCAGAGAGAGGATCTCGGTACATCACTATGAGTCTTGAGTTATTTGAGTGGACAGTTCACTATTCAGAAGAGTGAATTACCCTGCAGCTTTTCAAGGGAGAATAGGACACAGTTTGTGAGGACTTACCTCTCTCTCTCTTTCTCAACCCCTCCTTATATCTACTGGGTGGATTAAACCAGTGTCTCTTTCATCCTCATTTGGCAGTATGAGCGCTTCTCTGAGTCATGCTCTTCCCGGGTTCTGCTGAGCTGTTGGGTATGTAAAATCTGTGCAGGCAAGTGAGCAGCATCACCTGGGAATACATAACTGTACCATACTGTCACTCTATTTTACAGCATGGTGAGCATTTCAGCCGTTTAGCATATTGAGGACATTTTGTACTGCCAGGATATGGATATAGTTTCCATTTCATATAATAACTGTTCTGTATCCAGACCAAATCTACCTACAATATGTGAAGAAGCAGCTTTCTGTAGGAAAGAAATCTCACAAATGGGATCAGTTTAACTTCTCGTTTGTTTAAACAGCTGTGAGATTAACTGGTGAGCAAATGGAGATTTCCAGAGGTCGTCTGCTTCTCTGATTCGTCTGCTGGGTTTAAAGACCCTGGTAATCTCACATGTCTCCTCTTGAGAGCTCAACTGCATCTCAAGCTGCACTCAGATCAGATGTGCCAGGATACCAAAGTCTGCAATCATAAGTCTGAGATTTCAAAATTCATTCAAATATTTCTCATCAATCATACAAGATCAAATCATCTGATGCAAAATTTACTTTTTGAATATTTATAAATTTTATATGCATTAAACAATCGTTATAAAATATGATAATATAATGTAATAAACATATAATATATATATATATACATACAAGCAAATACTAATAAATATCTATATAACACACACACACACACACTCATATATATATATAGTGTTGGGGAAAGTTACTTTTAAAAGTAATGCATTACAATATTGCGTTACTCTCTAAAAAAAGTAACTAATTACATTACTTGGTTACTTTTAATGGAAAGCAATGTGTTGCGTTACTTTTGCGTTACTTTTAGTGCTTAAGTGTTTGTTTTTAATAGAAGAAGTTGTATTTATAGCAAATGTTAAAGCACACCAAAAAGTGTCACAAATAAACCTCGGGCTGAAGAAAAAGTTAATTCACAGCTGTAAAGCAGAATACAGAAGAATTTCAATACTCATCAACAATTAAAAAAAAAAACAATGAAGCAAACTCATTTTTGCTTGTAAGTATGGTTTTGATGAATACTAAATATGTTTTTTGAAAGTGAGATGAATTAATGCACAGTCACGTTTAGTCTAGAACTACACTGTATTCACAAACCGCACACAATCCCTCATTTCTGATTTCTCCCAACATGTCACGAGTCAGCAAACTTGTCAGTCAATAAATAAGAAAACATGGTAAGTGGCTAAATTAAAAAGTATTAAGTATCATATTAAAAAGTAATATGATTACGTAACTTGTACTTATAATGCGTTACCCCCAACACTGATTATATATATGCACACAAACATGTACACTGATTATGTAAATACTGATAAATAATATATTTATAGATATGCACATACATATATAAACACAGACACACATACATACAGTATATACACACTATTACATAAATAAATCAACTTATTGACATGGCTGGTACAGTCAAATCTTACAGTCATATTTAATAAGACAGATCCTGTCATCACTCTTGCATGCCTGCCACATGCTGCTTTGGTAACTGGTAGTATTAAGTTGTAGAGTGATGAAGCAATTTTTAACTATGCACGCATTCATTGCATGCAGCACTAACGTTAAAACTAACAGTGCACGTTTGGCCTCATGTTTAGTCAATACTGTGTGTGCGTGTATGAATATTTCCACACCACAGAGTGCATTGCCATGGACTAATGAACTATTCGGCGTGAGACAGCAGGGAAGAGATGCCACACTCAGTGAATAATTTGTTTATTGATTGCAGCATTTAAATGCAGTATTGATAAAGAGGAATTCACTCTAATGGAAAGGAATGGTTGCAGTATCAAAGACCTATTGCATCTGGGAGAATGCAGGACTGACAAATTTTATTGAATGACGCTGGGAGCGCTCGGGGGAGAGATAAAATAGGGAGATAAAAAAATAAAGGGAATGCTGAAGGGAGAGAAAAGAAAGAGACCAGCGCTGCTGTCGCTTTTTGATGCTGGCGGGCTGGTGTCCACAATCCAGACCAGCATTGGGAATTCATTCTGGTTTAAACTGGGCTTTTCGTCATACGAGTGCTATTGTTTTGCCAGTCACTTATTCCAGGACATCAAGAATCATCTTTAACCCAGTTGTAGCTCAAGCCTCACAGACCATATGGCAGAAATCTGTGTCCTTGCATTCGACCACACACTAACGGCAGCATGTGTCACTGTGGGCGGATCGTTCCCGTGCGAGTAACACGCAAGACGACGTGGGCGTATTCATTGGCCTTTCCCGGCAAAATACTATACGTTATATTTGAATTGAGTTCAAGATGCACATGTGAAGGAGATGTCGCTATGCTGTGCGCGTGAAGCTTCGTTAAATGATGTATGCACTTGGAGCCGGTTTCCTCCACACGGCCTGTTTGAAAGCAGACTCCATAAATGATTTAATGTGAAGCGCTACATTCTGTGCTTGATCTGCAGGCCATTTCTTACACACTTAGGCCAGATTATATATTACACACATCGTGTAATTTATAGGCGTACTTCCGATGCTATATATTAGATGCAGAAGAGGCGAAAGGAAAAGGCCTGCACCATCTAGTATGCCAGAGAGATTTGACTATCGTCATTTACGGTTATTCGCTATTCCGAGTCATAAGGGTAGAAGGATAGAGAAAAACCTCATGGGTCTGTCAAGGAATATTAGACTGCAGATATTCAATTCAATAGTGGCTTTATGAGTTTCTGCATTACCCTAGAAATGACTGGCATGGCAGCAGAATCGAAGGAATCAGTGACAACCTTTCTTTCCATCTCTCTTTGATATCAGGCGAGACGTAAGAGAAGGAAAGAGGGAAAGAAAGAGAGAGAATGGGAGCGTGGGTAGAGTCCCATGCTGCCACAGTAGGGGTAAATTATCCATAATCAGGGCATCATTGTGGATGGGTCCATCGGAACCTAACACTTATACCCCATAATCAGCACCTCCGTGTCAACCAATCGCTTATAGCCGCACAAATTGCCACCATTTGAGCTCCCACACAGTCTATATCGCAGATGCATGTGTTTGCGTGTGTATCAGCACACACTGCCTCGCCACAATAGAGAGGTCAGATTCTCTGAAAAAACAGACGAGCAAAATAAGCGAGGATGATTAGAAAGAGAGATTAGATTGTTGCCTTTCAAAGCTGCGTTAAATCACCTTTCTTCTTTCAAATGGGGACCCAGTAAATTGCCCTCTAATCTCCAAATCATCATCACAGGGAGGAGGACAAGCGGTGACAATGACAATTCAAAAAATGCAGAGGAGATTCTGTGCCTCGCGAACGCAATTGGGCCGTTGTTTCCTACTTTGCTCCAGCCACAATAAACTCTTATCATTTCCAAGTGAGAAGCGCTGACCTGGATTTGTCAGCACTGTGTTTGAGTAAGGACTCTCAGCTCTGAACATAAACCGCATTCTTTTGTGCTGCTTAAATTGGGGCTCTCAAAGCTCTGTTAGATACTCTAGCATGACCTATTCCTGTTATTTCTCAACCTTTGATGAAAAAACCCCGCTGCACCATCCGCCTGCAACTTCTAGCCAACTTAACAGCCCTGTCTCTAGTTATGTTACATATGGCACACATATATAAGAGATGCATCATATGCCGTGCTGAAATTAAATAGGTCACTGCAATGTAAAGTTCACATCCATGCTGGAAGTTGTGTTTGTTATGCATATTTAACCCATACTCAAACACAGATTGGTGCCATACCATAGAAAGTATTGACTGAGGTGATGGGTTGAAGGAAGGGTCTCTCTGGCACACAGAATTTCAATATTTGTGGAAGAATAGCATATAGCCAACCATGTTCATTGAATCCTTAAATGGATAGTCCACATAAAAATAGTCTAAAAATCAACTACTCACCCTCATGTTGTTCCATACAACTTTTTTCATCTGTGGAACACAAAGGAAGATATCTTGTGGAACGTTGGGAACCAAACAACATTTGAGCTTCAGATCATGAATAGTCAAGGAAGGCACTCTGGTGTTTAAATGTACCTCTTTTGTCCACTTTCAACCACTTCTGTCCTCATTTTTTGAGGGGAGCGTAAATGCATGGGCTTTATCAGATCTTTCGATCTAATGGACAAAATACGCTTGCACACTGATTTACATATGAACCCGACAACATGAAGAAAAGAGCAGCAGCTTTCTATTCTTCCCTGGTAGCCACAAAAACACAGCAAATGCTGTGGATGCATGTTCGAAATCAAGACTGGTGAAGGACATTGTGCTTCCTACATTTCATTTCTACATCTTCAAACCAAACTTGCCATTTCAGCATGTTTTCCATAATGTTTACATGTTAGGTAAGTAGGTGGAGAGCAGAAACCATCATTTGTAGTTGTTTGAATACATTTGGTTGCATAGGTATTTCTTAATCAGTCTGGTTGAATGCAAGTGGCTAAAGTGGACATGTTTTAACATGTTTTAAGTAACACAAGTTACGTAATAATATTACTTTTAGGGATTGTGTGCGGTGTGTGAATACAGTGTAGTTCTAGACTAAACTTGATTGTGCATTAATTCATCTCTCAAAAAGATATTTAGTATTCATCAAAATTAACTTAAAATATGATGAAAACCTGCAATAATTAAATTACACAAATGTATCTAATGTCATTTTATTAATGTCATTTCTCAATACAGTCTCACTCCAACTCGTCACATTTTGACGCTTGGTCAAAACCCTTTTGCGTCACTTTTTGAAGCTCAAGGTACCCCTTTTTAGTCACTTTTCGACGTGTAGGGCAAAAATAAGCAAAAAGTCACTGTGTGTATGTGTGTTTTTAAAATATATATATAGGCTATATATATATATGTGTGTGTGTAAGTTGATACAAAACTGCGGAGCAGCAAAAGTGAGACATTAATAATGTTACAAAGATTGTCATTTTAAATAAATGCAATTTGATTTCTTTTGAATGTTATATTCATCAAAGATTCCTGAAAAATGTATCAAAGTCTCTTTAAAAATATTAATAAAACAAATAAAATGTAAATGAAAATATTAAAACAGGTTTTTTTTTACATTGATAATGTTTTTTGTGCACCAAATAAGCATATTAGAATGATTTCATAAGGATCACAGAAATAAGCTATATTTTAAATCTTAATAAAAAAAAATATTTATAATATTATTGCTTCTACTGGTTATAATAAACAGCTTATTTGCACTGATATTTTGTTTGATCATGCCTGAAATGTCAGTTTTTAAACTTTGAGACAGGATAAAAAATTACCTGGACGAAATTATTTGGATTGTATGTTAATGATATTGGTAAAGTGTCCAATGTATTAAAATGTTATTATTTGCTGATGACACCACTTTATATTTATCAGGAAAATATTTAAAACAGCTTCTGAAAACAGTGGAAAATGAATTGCTGTGGCTTAAAAGTTGGTTAGATGATAATAAACTTTCTCTGAATTTGACTAAAACTTTATAATCCTATAATTTTCAATTATAGACTAAAAGTCTATAATTTTTAGTAATCAAAAAATAAATCATGATGTGAAAATAAGAATCAATAATGAGGAAATAGAGTGTTTGAAATAAAATTTTTGGGAATAATAATTGATAAACTGACTTGGAACCACATTAGTTTCATTAAGACAAAAATCTCTAAATCAGTTGAAATTCTTAACAGATTAAAACAAAACATGATGCATTGTATTTTACACTCATAGTTCCGTACATTATTTACTGTATGGGGGCACACTTACAAAAGTTATATAAACCCAATATCTATGTTACAAAAAAAAAATAAGAATTGTTAATAATGCTGATTATCATGAACACACAAAGAAATTGTTCATAAAATTTAAAGTTTTGAAATTTGGGATCTAGTTGACAAATAATGTATAAAGCTTATAATAAGTTACTTCCCAGCTGCTTTCAGAGGCTGTTCAAAATGAAAGTGAGCCAGTACTGCCTAAGAGGAATGTCTACGTTGTAGCAAAATAAGGGCCAGAACAAATTTAAAGAATAAATACATTTCCGTTAAAGGGGTTAATCTATGGAATAAATGTAATAAGGAATTAATATTATGTAATTCACTTTATAGATTAAAAAAAAATGTTTAAAGACAAGGTGTTTAGTGAATATATTACATAACATAATACATATGGTTATTTTCTTTTCCTAATTCCTTTTCTCAAGTGAAAGAATAATTAACTTTGACATGTATTGTTTACTATGTGCACAAGTGGCAATATTTGTTGAGACAATATTTTGTGCAATTTACTGTAAAGTGTCGCTCATCATTTGTTGATGTACAAAGGGTAGGCATAATAAGCAAGGCTTCAGCATACACCTTTTTCAGTGTTGATCTGAAATAAACTAAACTGTC
>JAUCMT010000160.1:7165226-7176478 GCA_032357475.1 Enteromius thamalakanensis | reverse complement strand
AATGTATCAAAGTCTATTTAAAAATATTAATAAAACAAATAAAATGTGAATGAAAACATTAAAACAGTTTTTTTACATCTATAATAATGTTTTTTGTGCACCAAATAAGCATATTAGAATGATTTCATAAGGATCACAGAAATAAGCTATATTTTAAATATAAAAAAAAAATATTTATAATATTATTGCTTCTACTGGTTATAAACAGCTTATTTGCACTGATATTTTGTTTGATCATGCCTGAAATGTCAGTTCTTAACTTTGAGACAGGATAAAATATTACCTGGACGAATGACAAATCTGACTTATTGAAAGTTACATGTGGTATTCCACAAGGTTCAGTTTTGGGCCCTAAATTATTTGGGTTGTATGTTAATGATATTGGTAAAGTGTCCGATGTATTAAAATGTTATTATTTGCTGATGACACCACTTTATATTTGTCAGGAAAATATTTAAAACAGCTTCTGAACACAGTGGAAAATGAATTGCTGTGGCTTAAAAGTTGGTTAGATGATAGTAAACTTTCTCTGAATTTGACTAAAACTCTAACTCTAAAACTATAATTCTATAATTTTTAATTATAGACTAAAAGTCTATAATTTTTAGTAATCAAAAAATAAATCATGATGTAAAAATAAGAATCAATAATGAGGAAATAGATTGTTTGAAATAAAATTTTGGGAATAATAATTGATAAACTGACTTGGAAACCACATATTAGTTTCATTAAGACAAAATCTCTAAATCAGTTGAAATTCTTAAGTTTTGAAATTTGTGGATCTAGTTGACAAATAATGTATAAAGCTTATAATAATTTACTTCCCAGCTGCTTTCAGAGGCTGTTCAAAATGAAAGTGAGCCAGTACTGCCTAAGAGGAATGTCTACGTGTAGCAAAATAAAGGCCAGAAAAAATTTAAAGAATAAATACATTTCCGTTAAAGGGGGTTAATCTATGGAATAAATGTGATAAGGAATTAAAATTATGTAATTCACTTCATAGATTAAGAAAAATGTTTAAAGACAAGGTGTTTAGTGAATATATTACATAACATAATACATATAGATATGATTATTTTCTTTTCCTAATTCCTTTTCTCAAGTGAAAGAATAATTAACTTTGACATGTATTGTTTGTTATGTGCACAAGTGGCAATATTTGTTGAGACAATATTTTGTGCAATTTACTGTAAAGTGCCGCTCATCATTTGTTGACGTACAAAGGGTAGGCATAATAAGCAAGGCTTCAGCATACACCTTTTTCAGTGTTGATCTGAAATAAACTAAACTGTCTATCTATACATTTATATAATTGTTGTAGGGAAAGAAATATCACACAAGCAAGAACACTGTGGTCCTGAAAACCTTGAACGCACCTTCAAACTCCACAATAGGGTGATCTATGAACTATAAGCATTGTGCTCTTGATCAAAGCACTCCACCACAGGTTACTCCAGAGGGACTGACCCTGTAATAAGGTTAGGTACTGTAAGTCAGCTTGGATCAAAGCGTCAGCAAAATTACAAAATGTAACACGCCAGTGACAATCTGCACTCGGTTTTAAGAGTTTATTTGATTTCTGCATTACTCCACTGCGTTCCCGGGAGCCTTAAGTGTTGTTGCCCAAAGGATAGCTCTTAATAACACGGAAAATCTACTGAAACAATGAATCCCATAATGCACTGAACGCATTCCACACTCCATCAGTCTTTTGACCACCGCGGCTTGAATCCAACGCAGCCTCACAGTCTATTTCAGAGCATGTTGCCATGACGAGAACCTACTTGTTACTAAGGATCACTCAGGGAGAGAAGAAAAGGAGGAAGAAAGAGAAAGAAAGAAAGAAAGAAAGAAAGAAAGAAAGAAAGAAAGAAAGAAAGAAAGAAAGGAGACAATGAGAGAGAATGGTTGTAATTAAGGGCAAATTACAATGTTGAGGGTCTTTTTCTCTTTTTTCCTTTTTGTGTGTGAGTGTGCATGTTAATGTGTATTTAAAGGTAGCACTTGAAAGTCCAAGGCTGTAAAATATTCCTCCTCGTTTCATGGACCAAGTTGAAATCGCATAGTCTAAATTCAATCACATAAAATGCAGCTCCACAACTGCAGTTCATGATAAGAAGTTGCTCTTTACTGTAAAATTCAGGGAATCTTCAGCAGCATTTGGGACAACTGCATGAAAACAAACTGCTAGGCAACCTTCTCTCAGATATGACTTTAGAGGATTTCTCTGCAAAATCATTTCCATCTTTGGTCAACTACAAGTGATCTCTGTGTTAGATGAACAGCCTGTGAAGTTGCTTGCAGTGCTGTACGCTGAAGGGAAACAGAGATTTTTAATTCATGTTTGTGATGAATAAATAATTGCGTGCGCGTTTTTGTGTATGTGTGCGTGCGCGCGCGCTTGGAATGGCGTGGAATGAGAAAGGAGGAATTATAGAGTTAAGGCCAGTCAAAAAAGATGTGAGGGAAAGTGGAACAAAAGAACATGCGCGCGTACACACACACACACACACACATTTTAAATGATCTTTCCCCGTCCAACACACACACTCGGAGAGAGAGACAGTTTGTTTGTGTGTGTGTGTTTAAACACCCTGCAGAGTGATAATTATAATTTTATAGGACTCAGCGCCGCCTAGTGGTTCATACTTAATCTGAATACCGCATGTAATGAAACTACACGAATATAAATAAATAATAAATAAAACCCCCACTGTCTCGGTTACTTTTAGACGTAACGTTATTTTGGGTTAAAACATTTAATCTTAAATTAAGTGAATTATCAATCAAATAACTGAAAATAATAAAGTACATTTTTAGGAGTACTCAAATGTTTTTTGCTTATATGAAAACACGTTTAATAAAAGCCATTTTATTTGACGGTTGGTTTTTCAATATTCTTGTTTTCGTCGGTAACGTCAGATTCGCGAAATGTTTCTACCTAACGTTAGGCGAATCTGCCGTGCGCAAACTCTAGGCATGCATGCGATTGCGGTTTGAGACATGGCTGATGATTTGGGAGACGAGTGGTGGACCCAAGGCGACAATTCAGGTAGCAAACACGTTCGTTGTGTGAAACTACACAGTCATTTGTTTATTTCAGCTATACTTGTAGCGAAGTGTTTGTATGATGTATTTTTGCTCTGCGCGAGTCTGTTTAAACTGCCTGCTGTGCCAGTGCACATTTCGTGCTGCTCTAAACTAACAAGGTTCTGTTAACGTTAGCTCTATAAAGATCCAGCTGTAACATACACGAAACTCCTGTGAGTAAACGACCAGCCTTTGAAACTTGGTTAGTTGTATATTCACAAATATATGGGTAAACATATCTTACTAGACTACTCACACACGTGCTTACCCTGCCCACAGAGCATCTTGGGATATTTAGTTTGCGTCCACGTGAGTACTTGCAATTCCTAATATTAATATTTTAATTTCAGAACTAGTTAGACTACTTACAAATTGTAGTCTGTTTAATGACAAGCTAATAATTAATGAAATCAAAAAGTCAAGTTTTTTTTTAAATAACATAATTCAAAACTCGTATAAAAATGAAATATTTTATTTGTTTACTTGCTTGCCATGTGACCAGTAAACAATGTCAATAAAATGTAGATAAAAAATAAATGAAATAAATAAATGAGACTTGAATGTCAGAGAACTGTGATATCAGTTAAAAGATTGGGAATACCTGCATTTTAGATAATCGATAAATTATAAATAATTTATTGCTATTGTGTGAATATGTAATAAATAAAAAGTAATTGTACTCTGATTACGAGTATTTTAGAATGTAATTTAACCTACTTAAAAGTATTTTGTTTTTGTAGTCTAATTACATAATCCAGTTGAAATATAATTAGTTTCTACCTAGTTCTTATATTAATTTGTTGTTA
The DNA here is from genome assembly GCA_032357475.1 of Enteromius thamalakanensis. NCBI lineage: Eukaryota > Metazoa > Chordata > Actinopteri > Cypriniformes > Cyprinidae > Enteromius > Enteromius thamalakanensis. The sequence continues at coordinate 7,172,582 of JAUCMT010000160.1, read as the reverse complement.
TTGATGTGCATTGTGATGTTTTTGTGGTCTTTGATCAGTTTTCATTTATTTGCAAACTTTGCTTTCTCACAGGTGTGTCAGGGGTAGAGGAGAAAACACAGCCACTTGCAGAAGAACAACCAAAGAAATCATCAAAGAAAAGGAAGGGTGAAAACCCGGTTGAGGACGACAACAAGAAAAAGAAGAAAAATAATACTGTTAAGGTAACACAAACAAATACTGGTGGCAGTGATAGTGAAACCATTAAATTATTTTCTGTCAGAATAGTGTGTGATAGTTGGGTCCTGGAAGTAAAAATCCCATTAATTTTCTCCATAGGAGAATTAAGTATGAACATGGCCACAAGAAGTCTCATGTGAAGCACTTTGAATTAATAATCATGTCAGTCTCCCTGTACTCTCAAAATACTTAAATATTTGTATATGCACATATTTTGCATTAAACTTGCATTGTATATTTTATGTAGTCTTGCATTATATTATATATATTGATATTATATTTATAGTCACTAGCAATTGTAGTTCCTTTTAATACGTACACTTATTTTCAAAGAAGTTTGTAATGTTTTATAATGTTTTATATTTAGTTGTTTGTTGTAGTTTATGGCTAATAACCCCTTTAATGTTGACATTTAAAAAAAATCCCAATGGGAAAATATTTCCAGAATCAAGACCACTGAAAAAGAGTGGCTTAGCCAATGACGACCGATAACCATTTTGTTGTTGACAGATGCAAATAATAACAATATATTTTTGCAATTCTGTTTAGTGATACTAGAGTAACAGAAATGTTACAGGAGTTAAAGATTCAAAATTCAAGCTGGCCTAAAACAGTTTTGCATGTAGGCTGCAAATGGCATGTATTGCCAAATAAAAAGTCCCCAAAATATGTTCAAATAAAAAGTCATGTCATGCGCTAACGCTCTACGCAGTTGACCAATCACAACAAAATGGGACAGCTGACCAATTAGAGCAGACTGGTTCTTTTAGAAAGGCAGACTTTTAAGAGACAGAAACTAAGAAAAACAATGTTTTATTTGTTTTACTTTAAATCATGTAAATGTATTCTATCAGAGCCCAAAAATAAAATTCTCAAATTGTAAATGAGCATAACATGGCACTTCAATACATGTATAAGCTGCAACTTTGTGAGTCATTTTTTTCTTGGGTTGAGGCATTTAAGTTTTTCATCAAAGAGATGTCTTTGAGACAAAAGGTCTTGTGAGCAAAAACAGAACCAGGGCATCTTTAAGTAAAGAGTGTCTTACTTTCCCTGCAGAAAGAATGTTTCATCACACAGGAGGGATCAGAGGAAAAGAGCGATAAGGAGTCCAACAAAAGCAAGAAGAGAAGAAAGGTAAGAATTATGATTCACATGTCGGTTAATGTTACTGTAGATGTCAAACTCTTTTGCCCAGTTCAGTGTGCTGCTTCACAATATTTTTCACTTTACGCTTGATAAAATATGGACAAAAAGACATGATAAAAAGAGCAAATTTGCTGCAATAATACTTTGATTTCACTAAACATAATTTGATTACGCATTTTTTTTTTTGGTTAACGTTTACTATGTAGAGAAACTGGCCTTTTTAATTATGTTAGACGACAAAGCTTATCTGAATTCATTAATTCCTTTTCTCTGCCCCTAATGTATGTGCATGCTATTGTTGCATAATTCTCCTTTGTCTTAGAAGAAGAAAACTATCACCGATGTGCTAACGAGCGCTGAGCCTGTGCCTGGCTCTCCAGCTGACCTTGTGAGCCTTTTGAAGAGTCACTACAGTCAGACCCGCTCTGTTATTGAGCAGGAGGATCTGACGCTAAGCGGTGAGTAGATTAATGCATGTTTGTCTGTGGTTTCGTTTGAATCTGGATAAGGAAGTTAATATTGTTTGTCTTCTTTTCTGTTTCAGAGTCTTGTTTCCTCAGCTGTAATGACCTTACACATAGCTTGTCTTCTTACCTCAAAGAAGGTTAAAATGCCTTTTTTTACCGTTTTTTAAAGAAAGATAGCTCTTGACAGTCCTTCTGAATGTGCACAGAAGACTTTCTTGTTACAGTGTTTGCACCTACATTTAAAAGTTTGGAGCCTTTCAGAGTTTTTAAAGGACGTTTCTTATGTGCAACAAGGCTGCATTTATTTGGTTAAAATGCAGTAAAACACAAATACTGTAAAAAATAAACAGATGAATTGATGAACGATTAAAATATTTAAAAAGTAATTTATTTCTGTATTGAGAACATTTTTCAGCAGCTTCAAATTCAAAGTCTTTCAGATATCATTCTAATATGCTGATTTGGAGCTCATGTTCTAGTTTTAGCAGTGTTTATACTAGTTTACTGTTTAAAAGAATAGTTTACCCAAAACTGAATATTCTGTCATGTTTTACTCACTCTACTGAACATAAAAGCAGACTTTGATAAATGTATCCAAACAATTTAGCCAATGAATTCTATAGATTTATTTATTTTTGTATTAAACCAAAATCTTGTAAGTAAATGATTTTTAATTTCTGAATGAACTACATATTTAATATTTTTGTGGAAACTGATTTTTTTTCATGATTGGGTCATTAATAGCAAGTTTAGATGAACATCATTTATTTATTTTACTGTAATTTTAATTTTTAATTACAATTTGCATTTAATTTTTTCTTTTTAACTTTTAATTGTTTTTTTTTTTGCTGAATAAAAGTAATTATTTCTTTCAGAAGAATCTGTCTGACCCCAAACTTTTTTTGTTCAATTAATATTGTACAAGCAATTCTGAGGGCTTTATTATTGTGTAATTGAATTGTATTGAATTATTTTTTTATTAACATATTAACATATGGCATTTGCTTTCTTATGTTTTCCTTTCTTTACAAACTATTTTTCAGTTTGTCCAAAGTGGGCAAAAATACAGAAGCAGCACACCCAGACCCGGTCAGTGGTCTTGCTCATCGTTTGCGAGTCTGCTCTAAGGGCGATTGATCTCATTAAGTGAGTCTCAGATGTCCTGTTTTAAATAATGCAGCATTGCCTTCTCAGTTGTTAGACTTTTTTTCTGTTCTCCATCTCTTTGTGTTTAAGGCAGCTGATAGCGTTCAAAGGACAAGCTAAAGTGCTGAAGCTGTTCTCAAAACACATCAAGGTGGATGAACAGATCAAGTTACTGAGTAAAGGTGTGACCCATATTGGTGTTGGAACTCCTGCGAGAATTTGCACTCTGTTAGAGAAAGGTTTGCTTTGATGCACATTTCTTGAAAATCTTTTATTTTATCCATGTTTTTTATTATTATTGCTTGACTTGACTTCTGATCCTTGTGCTCTAGAGGGTTTGACTACACAAGGACTAAAATATCTGATTTTGGACTGGAACCACCGAGACCAGAAACAAAGGAGAATGGTGGATGTTCCAGAGGTATCTATTCCATTGATATGTGCTGCTTTAAAATGGGACAGACTTGTTTAGAATTGAATAAAAAAGACATTTTTATAGAATTGTAGTCCTTATAGAAATTAATTAACACTGAATACAGTTTTAATTGTTAATGTCTGAAAAACGAAGCTTTATTATGATTGAATTTACCTTAAACTTTAACTGTTTTCAATAACCTTAAAAACAAGCTGCTATAATTATTTGTTGTTATTTCAGGTGAAAGGAGACTTGCTGAAATTGATAGACCACGGTCTAATTCAGAGCTGCAGGGAAGGAACGGTTAAAATAGGACTCTTTTAAACAGCTACCCTATTCTCTGTTATTCAAACATCCATGTTCATTTACTGTTTATTTACTTGTCTGCTGCAAGATAAAAAAATACTGTGTGTGTGTTAATGACCGTAAATAAACAATTTATTGGCTTGGTCAAAAATGTGTCCTTTTTTTTGGCTTGTGTACCAGGAGCCCCACCCATAATAAACTATTGATACTACTGCTTTTTGCAATATTCTGTTGCAACACAAAAACTCAGGCACCAAGCACGCACACATTCGTCCAGAATCTGCTCCCACACATTACAGCAGAGTCCAGGAATGAGGAGAGACTCTGTTCTGATGGAAAAGAATGTGTGGAGCACTGGGGAAGTTTAACAGTCAGTGCTAAGGACAGGGAGAACAGCTCTGTGTGTGTGTGTAAGGTGGAGCTGTTGTAGTTAATAAGTAACAGTCGCTTCAGGTTCAAAGGTTCAGTCACACTGGGAACTGGGAAAACTTCCTTCGGTGGCAGTTAAAGAAAACACTTGCTTATTTGAAGTGGTGCTTATTAGTAGTTTTAGAGTTCTAGAGAATCTGAGATGGGAAAGAAGCAGGCAGATACAGGGCCACTTTCGAGACGTCCAGATAACTCGGCATTTAAACAGCAGAGGTTACCCGCCTGGTCTCCATCTCTCACGGCACAGACCGTGCTGCCAACCTTCTACATCCTCTCTCTCGTCTGTCTGTTACTGGGCATATGGCTCCTCATCACTGTTAAGAACACATACGAACTGAAGGTTAGACATGTTTTTATTATCTGCCAGTTTGCAAGACAGCAGGAAGTGGAGTGATGGACCAGGAAGATGTGTTTCTTTATCGTAACCAACTCGGCGCAGCACTCAGATCCATCAGAGGGACTTTAATGTATTCTAATAGTGCGTTGGTCAAGTTCTATTGCTAGTTTACTTGTATTAGACCTAGCATATGTAATTTGATACATCTTAACATCTTGGTTTTGCTACTATTTCTTTTTTTCATTGAGGCTAGCGCTCAAATGCCAAACTGTTAGTAATACACTGATAAAGACACAGTTTTAAATTAAAAACCAACTTTTTAAACTATTTCATTTGGTTGCTTAATTTAAGTAGCTGACTCACTATAATAGTCATCTGTCATCTGTGTTGCTTGTTATTAGCACTGCTCGCTAGGGAAGCCATACCTAGAGACCTGAATGTCATAGCTTTGGGGTCAACTTTGTTTTTTTTTAAATAATAAAATACCAATCTCAAAAAAAAAAGAGCAAACCAGTATTGTTGCATTTACAAATTACATTGTTTTCACACTTTTTCCTGATGTGAAATATACTAAATAATAGAATGGCCGAGGGCCACAGTTCAACATGCTGGAGTATATGTAAGTAACGCAAGTTACGTAATAATATTACTTTTTTCAATAACTAGTAAAGTAATGCATTACTTTTTAATTTTAAAGTAATATAACTGAGTTACTTTTTCAAAAAGGTAACGCCAGTTACTTTGATTTCTTATTTATTGACTGATGAGTCTCCTGACTCCTGACATGTTGGGAGAAATCAGAAATAGAAATACAGAGGCATTGTGTGAATACAGTGCAGTTCTGGACTAAATGTGACTGTGCATTAATTCATCTCACTCTCAAAAAACAGATTTATTATTCATCAAAATTAATTAAAATAAACTTAGAATATGACACAAACCTGCAAAGATTAAATTACACAAATGTATCTAATCTCATTTTATTAACCAATGTCTTTGCTGCTGACCTTTAATGATCCAGTTCATCCATACTTACAAGCAAAAATGATGTGAATGAACCCTGAGGTTTATTTGTGAACCTTTTTGGTGTGCTTTTACATTTTCTATAAACTTCTTATATTAAAAACAAACACTCAAGCTCTGCCTATATTTAAAAATTAGCACCAAAGTAACGTAACGCATTACTTTCCATTAAAAGTAACTAAGTAATGTAATGTAATTGTTACTTTTTTGGGATCTAACGCAATCTTGTAATGGATTACTTTTCAAAGTAACTTTCCCCAACACTGGTCACGACTTTAAACAGTCCCATTTACATTCATATTGTAATTTTATTTATTTTTTATTTTTTGGTTTTATAGGTGGACTACACAAATGCTGGAACATGTGAACGGTGTTTTAATTTGAGGAAGAATGCTAATGCCTCCAGAACAACCTGCACATGCATAGTCAGCTTCCATGTCCCAGAAGCCTTTCCGGTGGGTATGAACCTTTTAAAAGTTTTGGGTCAAGATATTTTTAAAAACAAACTAATAGTTTTAATCAGCAAATAGACATAATGTTATTAAACATGTTAAGACATCTATAATGTTACTAAACATTTTTACTGGAAAAAGGATTTTATTCAACTTTATGTAATCATTCTTTAAAAACATGTATTATGGCTTTCACAAAAATAATAATGTTAGAGAGGCCAGCAGGGGGTGCTCATCCTGTGATCTGTGTGGGTCCTAATGCCCCAGTATAGTGACCGGGACACTATACTGTCAAAAGAGCACTGTGTTTCGGATAAGACGTTAAACCGAGGTCATTAAAAATCCCATGACATTCATGGCCCTTGTCTATCATGGCCTTCCAATAATCCCCATCCATTTATTGGGTCTATCTCTCTCCTCTCCACCTGTAGCTTGTGTGTAATGAGCTGCATCCAGGTGACTGTAAAGCGCTTTGGGTGTATGGCAATACACAGTAAAAGCGCTATATAAATGCTTCATTCATTCATTCATTCATTCATTCAAGATATTCATTGATACTAATGTGAACCCTAAAGTAATGGTGCTGCCAATTCAATTTTGTCTTCAGATGAATAAATTAGGCCTATATGTATATAAAATATTTTAAAATAGATTTTTTTTTTTACAATTGTATTAATTTTACACAATATTAGATTCACTCTTTTTAAAAAAAAGGTGTTCACGCTGCCATAGAAGAACCCTTTTGTCTAAATGGTTCCATATAACATCTGAAGAGCCTTTTTGTTTCACAAAAGGTTGCAGGGAAGCTTCTTCCGATTATAAAAAGGTAAAAAAAGATCTGTTTCTTTAAAGAACCCCTGACTGAATGGTTCTTTATGTAACAAAAAATAGCTCTTTTATTGCATCGCCCTGAAGAACCTTTTAAGCACCTTTCTTTTTAAGAGTGTATCTACAAATAACTTAAAAAAAAAAAAAAGTTAATTCTCAACGCCTAACTTAACTAACCTAACTGAGTCCTTGTCTAAGCAATGTTAATAAATAGGTCTACAATTTTATAATATAAAATCTGTATGTGTAAAATCTACAGTCCGAAAGCATGATTCATATAAATTAATGTAACATATTATTTTATTATTTAATATAGCTCTTAATTTATGTATTCTGACCAATAGATGTCTGTTAAAGTTTTAGCTCTTATGGCATCACTCTGAAGAAACTTTCAAGCACCTTTATTAGTTTAACTTTGAAAAAACACCCCCAATTTTGTTTTGTTTGTTAAAACGATTTTGATGAATAAGTGAACGTTTTGCAAATAACGCATTTCGAGAGGAACTTGATACAAATTAATCAAACACAGCTGGTAGCCCATCAGCTAATTATTCCCAATCACTCTCGCCCAATAGATTCTTCCCC
>JAUCMT010000160.1:7141868-7155940 GCA_032357475.1 Enteromius thamalakanensis | reverse complement strand
GAATAGATTAACGGCGATATTTTTTTTATCGCGCGATAAGAGTCTCGCGTTAACGCCGATAACGGCCCACCACTAATTTTTTCTTAACTTGACCATCTAGTTATTAGAATGGTCAAGCACTTCTGTCTAACACTTTAACATAAAAAAAACAATGAAAAAGCCGCACACTGGAAGGCTAAAGCATATTCTGTGTAAAAGGCCCATGACGCAGCATTCTTTGTGAAATGCAACCTCATAAATCACTTATTTTAAGATGTTTTATGTACGTAGCAAACTCTCTTTCATTTGATTATCATAATATGTGCACTCATAGGACTTCCTGTTTATTTTGAAATATTGCTTTCAATGAAGAGCATTGGAAATTAGTAATTTATAGAATGATGATGAAACAGAGCTAGGCTAACGCGATATAAACAGTCCTCCATACCTTATTTTTATCCGATTCATCTTCTTGATACGGTTTCCACTGTTGTCCGTCATGGCTATATAACACCTCATAGGCTGAAACGTAAAACTGATATTCTTGGAGGGTGGAGCCAGTGGTGGTAATACCTGAGAAGCAGAATCGAATGACTGACCAATCAAGCTTCAGACGCAAACAGACTGATCCTTCTCTCTCACACACACAAACACTACCTGATATTTTTTTCTCCTTCTTTAAGTCCACTTGAATCCACTCTTTTGTGTCGCTGTTGGCTGCTGCCCACGGACGTCCTGGTGTTTTGAGTCGAGCCCCTGTAGGGCTCCAGACAGTGGGTTCCTTTCCGTGACCGCCCCATTCCCACTCTGAGGAGGCTGTGATCTGAGAGTCACTGACCACCCCCGACTCCAAACCCAAAGTGCCATAGCAACCTTGAGAGAGAATGAAAATGAAAGCTTCTATTATTAGATCACCAAGGTGTTGGCATTTCTGCAGAACTGACAGGAATAAAGAACAAACATCTTTATTAAATCTTATTTTAAAAGTTATTTTAACAAATCATTCTATAATATACAACAACAGACAGGTTTGACTGATTCACTTACCACTAGTCTTGAAAGTAAAGAGGCTTGGGGAGAGATTTCCACTATAAGAGGGAGAAAGATGCAGAGCTATCATTCGGTCTATCAATCAATTAGTTTGTAAAAGAGAAGGAAAAAAACTCAACCAAAGAGCAGAATTAAAGCTACTAAGATTTGCATTTCCAGAAGGAAATGCCAGTGCTTGCAGGGCAGCAAAATGCTTTAATACACTGAAATTTTGGGCTTTGATTTTGAGTAAATGAAACGCTGCATCAGAGATGTTTTGCACACAGCATGCATCTAGTTTTCCACCAGCTGTGCATGAGAATCAACACACAGCACAAGAGCATCTTCACGGTGTAGACAATCATAGATAGCTTCAAATAAATGCATCCAGTATGCAAATGTTAAGCTGTCGCTTAAGCTGTGTTCACGTCATGTTGGAATTACCATAATTACCAGATGACAATTTAGAGCAGTTCAGGTCCTCTGACTCAGAAAGTGTTCGTTTCTATGGCAACACACGATTCACAATAAAAAGACAGATCCATGTGCTGCTTTGTTGCTTATGAAAGTTCTTAATTCACTATATTAATTCACCTCTTGTGAAAAACAACTACAATAACTATAATATTCAGGTCACAGCTTTGATAAAAATTTACTTTTTTAGCTCATAATTACAAGTTCAAGAAAAATAGAGATGGTTTTTGCTTGTTGGTAAACTTGCAATTAGACTAATTCCATACTTGCTATCAAAAAAAGAAAAAAAAATATAGACAGACAGAAAAATAGATTAATGGACGGATAGATCCCTTGCCATTTTTGGAGGCTTCTTGGCACTGCATTACACAGTCAATTAATTTGCAGAGGAGACTAAGAAAACGTTATTAAGAGGAATTTCAATAGTGCACTGCCTTGCAAGCCCTGTAATCAAATCACAAAGATTTTCCCATGAAGAAAGCAAACAAGAATGCAGAAGGGCACTCACGGCACAGATGTCACGTTGTTGGCCAGTGAGCTTTCGTAGTGTGGGATGCCTTTGCTGCTGACCACACTGATTTGCCCCCCCAGAGTGTTGGAGACCACACCCGCATGAACACCGGCCAGACAGAGAGGAGAAGACTGCAGAAAGAGACGGTGAGACATTCAGACAGCTGACACTGACTCACTCACCTAAAACCCACAAGCTGTGACTTGGCATGATGAGGTCATATCCTTGAAGCAGAACTGCAGTGGTATAATTTATGCCACTGTGATAAAGAATGATGGATGATTCACTTGTAACTTCTTCCAGGGTTAAGACTGAGACAGATACACACACACACACACACACACACACACAGAGCACTGGCCACATACACACTGCAGATTTTCGGGAAAACACAAATGGGTCTACAGCACTATTCAAAAGTTTGAGCTATGTAAGATGTTTTTTATTTATTTATTTATTTATTTTTTTTTAAACATTAATACTTTTATTCAGCAAGAATGGATTCAACCGATCAAAAGTGACAGTAAAGGTAGGTAATGTTTTAGGTAATGTTACAAAAGTCTTATTTTTCCTAAAAAAAATGCTTTAAAAAACAATCATGCAATTGTTTTCAAAATATTAATTTAGTAATTGGCCCCTTAAATAATTTAATCTTTGGTAAGCATAAGAAACCTGTTTTAAAAACTTAAAAATCTTACTGAATAGTAGTATAATTGTGGGAATTAATCTCTAAAACTATTTTTTAGTGTTGTGTACAGTCACTCCGATAACCTTAAACTCAGGATATAGTAATAACCATAGCAACATGAGTTTTTCAAGAAACTAACATTAGCTAAAGGAAATTTATTATTATTATCCTGTAATTCTTGGTAAACAGCCCACAGACTTCATTAAAGGGATAGTTCACCTAAAAATGCCATCCTTTTAATCATCCTCATGTTATTCCAATCCTGCTAGACTCTATTTCTCCTGCATGAGCAGCAAAAATGTCTCGAATGTTTTAACCGTTTTTGCCAAATAATGAATGTCAAAGCGGTCCAAAAAGCAAAATCACTGTGTTACACTTTTTCTAAATATCACCTTTTTTTCTCAGAAGTGAATAAGTCATGCAGGTTACGTCCGATACAAGGGTGAGAAAATGATGACTGATATGCTTCTGCTTTTTTCTGCTCTAGTTTTGAACAATTGCAGCCAACTGAGAAATTGGCTGTCAGCCTGAATTCTTAGTGAATTCACTTGCAGATGTCATTCAAATGAATAACCGAATGTGTTCGCATCCATGAAAAGAATCACATGCAACAAGCTGGTTAATTTTCAATTGTAAATGTTGACTATACAATGTTATTCTGCGTTCATTCTGTGGACTTCAGCTAAAGAATAGCGATAAAGCCTGCCAGCAAATACAACTCATTTAGCAGCATATGAGGTGACAGGAAATGTACCGCATTTGCCATCTGCTGTGGCAGCACATAAAGGACGAAACGCAAGTGTCATTTACACACATAATGTGTATCCTACCCCCTATTTTGTTAAATTAGGGCCTTAAAAAGCTCCTTGTCTTTCTTAATAAGTTCCCTAATGTGTCCAAGAGCTGCACAATTAATCAGATAAACAAATCAAGATTATGTTTACAACAGAAATGTCTGCTGTGCATGTGAACGCAATATAACCAGACGCATTTAAATCAGTCTTATAAGTCTGTCAGCAAGAAAAACTGTCCTAATAAACAAGTTTTAAACAATTTGATCCACAGATGCGTATTTTATGGTGCACTTATATTTGCGGTGGCACTCGAATACACATCAAGCCGAAATCACAAAGTATAGAACTTCCCAGAAGGACCCAGGAGAAGAATAACTACCACATCTAACTGCAATGTGTATATGGCCAGAGCCACTTGCTGCCCAGCACTGGAATAATAGTAAAATTGCTAGTTTAAAAAGGGGGGAAAAAAAGACAAGTTCTGATTAAACATGCACGCACAGTTGGGACTCCAAACCAAAAAGAGACCACAAGCACTAGACAAACTCTCAACACCCACACACACCGACACCGCAAACATACACCACTTCCTCTGGGCAAAATAAAACAGCACTCTTGCCACAAACAACACATGCACACACATTCGTGAAGGCGTCATATGGGCCCGAACTAATTCTGAGGGTGTATCTGAGCTGAGAAACAAGACTGTTGTCAGCTGGTCTGCATTAGAAAACCATTCAGCCAAACCTGATCTAACATCTCCCCGAGAAACACGCTGTCATACACACATAAAAACACGCACACATACATCCAAACACACAGACGCGCATACCAACACACCCCTAGGAGACCAAGAGCTCTAAAACTGACACGCAGAATCATTTACAATGACTCCACTTCAGAAGAACGTCTGCTTCACACTCCGTCTTTCCTAAACCTAAAGTTTGAAACAAGCTCTGGAGAAGAAAACTCCCTATTGTGTTCAAACAGACAAAATGAAAGTGCAATGTACAGCCAAGACAGTGTGCGGTCGCTCCGAAAGAAATATTCTTTGGTTCAATACAGCTGACAGCATCTGTGACATGCTTTTCATCACCATGAACCATCATTTTGAGTCATACCTTAATCTGTACAAACATTAGTTGATGCACTTACACACAGCGTTTCAACTATGTTATTGCTTTGAAGACGCAAACAAACAGTTGAACGACATGTGTTAAATATATGATAGCAATAAAATTATTTATTTGCACAGCTGTGCAATTTCAATAGACTGCAGGACAGTTTTCTTTGTGACGTTATAACCAAGCTGATGGAAATCATTGGGGGAAAAAAAAAAGGATTTGTAAATGAATGCCTCTTTTGTATTACTTCAATACCATTTTTTATGGAATGAAGAACAGTTTTTCTTAAAAATGTAAAGACTTCAGATGGAACATTTCAAACATGAAGCCCTAAGAGAATATTTTACTTTGAAAAGCTGAATCACTGCTCTTAAAGAGGATAAACAAATCATATAATGCCGAAGCAACAGCACCCGCACTTGTGTCCCTGAGCGGTGTCTGGTTTGTCTGAGTCAGATCTTTTCAGAGATCTCAAGGATTCAATGTGGTCACAGCGGTTCTCAAGTTAAGAGTTCACTGGAAAAGAAGATAATCAGTGAATAATGACTTAAATGCTGGTAATATTCTCCATGCAGGGTAAAAAGGCTTAGAATAAATAAGTCATATTAACCACTTTTAAGAGGTTTACATTGTTTTGCTGATTAAATATAACGGATATCATTTAATATTTTTTCATCAGGTTGAATACTTCTACTTGACCATTGGTCCACCATATATCCGCCATATACACACTCTTTTACTAATGTTTGTAGTTCTAAATGAGTCGTGTGGGGGACCTTTGGCATACTTATTTCAACATACTACAATTTAGGACACATTCGTTTTAATTTCGAACTCTATTTGGGATGGATAAAAATGCAAATTGGGATGCCGCATATGCGTTCAATTGTATGCATACACTAACATTTGCATAAAACCAAAATATACCTTAAACATAACGCATTAGTAACAATGTCTCCAAGTTAAGAAGTTTGGACCTAAGCTTTCAACATCCACTTCAAACTGGAATACTTACATCTCTGTATCCATGCGGTATTGTTCCTGAAACCTCTCCGTAATCAGTCAGGCATCCAGCAGGACAGAATTTACTACAAATGCAGAACAGGAATATGATACACAGACACACAAGTACATGAAAACACAAACCCCAGAAAGCTGTAAGTGTTAGTACCTGAACTCCGCTTCACTGAAGTGCTCTCCTTTTTCCAGACAGGTGATGAGGTCTGATGGATGAGAAGAGAGAAACACATTTTATTAACCTCTGACAGATAAAGCAGCACATCTGATGGTTGCCATAGTGACACTATTGATTAATGTCATGCTTTCACACAAAAACAAAACACTGTCATGTATGTGTGTGTGTGTGTTATGTGCGCACTGGCCATTCAGTAAGTGGTGTAACAGACTGGTGTATTGGGTTTCATTTTTGTGGATAAAAGCCTTTACCTGAATGAACAGATCAATACCAACTAGATTCACATCCGTTACTTTTTCCCTTGGTAAATATGAGTGGTGCTCACCCGTGCAAAACTTCCTGCCACAATACAGGAATGAGTATGACTGTGTGTGCGCATTTCTGGTTCAAGGTATTTTGTGGTGTTATTGTACCCATTACTCACACCCACAGCATGGATTCATCTGTCTCTTTCCTGACTCATGGGAAATATGATCTCTCTCTAACACACACACAGAGTCTCCAGCACTGGAGAAAACAGGTGTAGCTCCCACATGGCAGAGTAAACTCCTGACCTCAGACAGCTCCAGAGGTCAAAGGCCAAATGTCATTGTTAAGACACATCAAACACAGAAGTGCACAGCTGTGATTCCACAGATTTGGAGGTTCAGGATGTGCCATGCTGTACAGAACACCTTCCCAAATGTGCTTACAATGCAATTTGAAACTTTCCAGAAGCATTTGACATTATTGCAAAAATAACTAAACTTATTCTTATGGTTTGGTCATTAGATCGAGGGATTTGAAAAAACTTCTAACACCACGTCTACACTGGACACGAGCGGCTCCATTATATGCACGGAGACACATTTTTCTAAAAATCTTTTGTGCTAATAAATACCAAATCTGTCCTGTTTGTTGTTTCACAGTAAAAAAATATATATATATTTTATGTCATTTTAATCTATGTAGCCATGTCGTTTGAGTAACTACACATTAACAACAAAAACGAGCAATGCTAAAGTATTAATAATAGACTTGTAGTTTATTTAGAGGGGTGTTAGATAGTTGCATTAAATTAAACTATGTCTTTTGGCTACGCACGCATTATTAAGACATTGGACAAGACACTCAATTGTATGATTTATATTACAAAATAACTGCTAAACCAACTTAATGTCGTTTTGATTATAGTTTTGAGAAAGTTTACAAGTTTTTTTTAAGTTCAACCTGTAACCATGTAACCTAGTATTTTTACATGCCATGAATACACGTATGCATAAGACTTAAATTTACTTTTGGCATTTAACAATGCCACATTTATGTTATGGACACGGATGCTGATTTTCAATCATGCAGCATTAGCACAGGTATGCTATTACTTAATTGCTATTATTTAATTGCGGTCATTAATAAACTTAAAGTTATTTTTTAAATAGTCATGCTTATTTTTGCTGTAAAGCTGGTTGGAAGCTATTGGTTTTTATATAAAGTGCTATATAAATAACCTTGATTTGACCTTCTAAGAATTCTGACTTGCAATGTAAATCCAACAGACACTGAAGGAGTGGCCTGAGCAACAACTTAGGACAAGGATATAGATTCAGCCAAAAAGTGATCACCTAGCAATAGCCCACAACCCTCTAGCAACATGGAACTTTCCCAGGAAAGCATTAACATTTCCAAAAAAGTGAGAAATATCAAGATGCTTAAATGCATTGTGAACTCTGTGACATTTCGGTAACGTAACTTCCTCTCATTTTAAGTGAATTTAAACTGTTGACTCATCTGTTAAATTAACTCCCTGTCACGCATAAGCTCTCTGGACGCACCCTGGAACCAGGAAAAACCCTAACACCCTTGCAGTCAGAAACATACTCCTGAAATAATCCTTGTAATCAGGTTCACATGTCGTTCCTCAGTCTCATCTGAACAAACACACACACACTCACACAGGGTTGCCATAGCAGCTCCTTTATGCATCTTGGGATACATCCAAGCCTGCTTCAACACAAGCTTTCACACATACAGGAACATAAGTACACTACTGTTTAAAAGTTCATTGCTGAAATCAATACTTTTGTTCAGCAAGGATGTGTTAAATTGATCAAATGTGAAGACATGCATAATGTCTCAAATTTCAAATAAATGCTGTTTCTATTCACAGATTCCACAAAAAATATCAAGCAGCAGTTTTTTACACTATAAAAATGAGAAGTGTTTCTTAACTGCTTACCTGTGTGCTGACTTTTGGTGTAGGAGAGGAAGAGGCCATGGCCATTGTTGTGTGGTCCACTCATGAACTGCACAGTGACCTGATGCCCCTTCGACTTTATGACAGCGTCTCTCCACTCTTTCCCTCCACAGAACTTCACTGCAGAAAGAGAAATGGAAATCATTTTCAATTCCTTTCCATTTACTCATCAGCATTTTGCATTTTAAAGACAAAAAACAGAAATCGCAAAGCCTTGTCTTCTTATTATGACATATATTTACTTTAAAATTACTATTATTATTTTTACTTATATATTATTTTAACATGAAAGTAATACTTCTTTGCAAACTTTAATTTTTCTTAATTTATATTAGCAGTATAAATGTGACAGAAGACTAGAAAAAACTAATACAAATGCATATTTTGTTCAGAAGGGTTTCTTACCAATTTCCGTTCGCCCCGGTCCGTGGCCATTATAAAGTCGCAGGTAAGAAACTTGGCAGTTGTTTGTGTCTATGTCAAGATCTGCAATGCGCACAAGAATTGTGTTTCCGGTGGTCACGCTGATCTCCCATTCACACACAGAGTTTGAGGGATAGGACAGAGGGTACCCCAGAGACGCCAGGCTCCCACTACCCACACCCAGCACCGTGTGTCCACAGCCGTCCCCTAAAAACATTCAGAAATCATCATACATTTAACAAGACTACAACAAGGAATTCTTTGTAAGCGTTATGGAAATTGGTCTAATCTGGATGCCATACAATCAACATAATTGGATGATATTTGCATGGCAGGGGTTAAGAACTCAGGCCATCAAGGTCCACTTTCCTGCAGAAATTAGCTCCAACCTTGATCAAACTCACCTGGCTGTAACTTTCTAGTAATCCTTGATTTTTCTTGCTTGGTGAGTTGTGCTTGATTACAGTTGCATCTAAACTCAGCAGGAAAATGAACCTAAAGGGCCAGAGTTGAGAAACTCAGCACTAAGGTTTCATAAACAAAGTGGCAAAACTGTACTTAATAATGCACAGAATGTATTGTCACTTAAACCTAAAATTTCATTTGGTGAAATGTTTTGCTTGAAAGTTGTGCAAAAGAGCTCCTTGTTAAATCTTTAGAGGTGGACAAAGAGAGAGGGAGATGAGATGAGATCGCATTGCATTGCAGCTGCTTGCACTGCCTGTCACGCGTTTACACACCGAATGAAACTCAGCTTGCGCTGTTGTTACGTAATCCTTGCTGGACAATATTCAGACCCCCGGAGCAAAAACAACAGCCCTATCCACACACACACACACACACACCTACCTCTAGTCTCAATGTTTCCCCTAGCTTTACTACACCCACACAACCTTACATTTCTAAAGGTTTTTGCACAGAAAGCACTATTTGCACAGAAACCTATTTCACATTACATGCAGTATGAGTAACTATTGCTAGTTTTCACTCGTTTCACTGAATTCTTGTCATGAATACTTTTATTTAGCAAGGCTGCAGTAAACTGGTCAGCAAAGACATAATGTTACAAAAAGATTCTATTCATGTGCTTATGAACATTCTATTGCTATATTTTTTTCTTAAATTAAGCAGAACAACTGTTTTTAACATTTTTTATAATAAAAAAAACGATTCTCTGAAAGCAAATGCGGATATTAGAATGATTTCTGAAGTCACACCCAAAACTATTTCAGACCCAGTCAGCTATATATTTCAGATAATGATCTGTATAAGAAACTGAGGCTAGCTGTCACACATTTTCTGACTACATTTCACAGGTTAGGTATAGATTTAAAATTCAGGTTCTGTTTAAACTTAAACCTTTTGTGACCCCTATATGCCCCTATAACAATGAAACTGGAACTTTTATGACTTGCTTGGAGGATAAAATTCATGTTGTAAAATTGATAGTTCCGGTCCTTTCAACTCTGGCCTGTGTCGTGCCTAACAACACACCTTAGCTATTATAAATTCACTGTAAACCACAGCTTCTTGGGACTTAATGCTTTAATAAGTACCCATAATGGTTTTGAGCTCATAAGAGTCAATTGCATGATAGGGTTGGTCATGTGATATCAAGATGCACTCATTTGGGCCACTTTACTCCATGAAGAAACAAACTGTTTTCTCCATTCTTTCCTGTACACTGATATGATGTCTTGCATAGTGTGCATAATTTATATAACATGTAGTGCTATGTAAAACTACTCAACGAGTTATGCAGAGACTGCTTTAGAAGGCCTATAGCTGCAATGAGTGTGCTCTGTTTAAATGCAACAGCTTGACACTGGACAGCACATGAACTCGCTACATATTTGGGAAAGCAGTGGGGGCAGCGCGTTGCGTCATCACGTTCCTCTGTTGCTCCAGCTGTAGCACAGCAACAGTGTAAGTATACAACACACACACTATTGAGCTGAGGTGTTTACCATCTGAACTAATTACAGGTTCAGCTCTAGTTACGTGTATTGGTTAGTTAGTGGTGTCTTGGTCAAACAAACGATTTGTGTTGTTAATGAACCGAGCCCGGGTTTGAACCAACAAACTTTCAATTACTAGTCTGGGTCTTTAACCGCTACACCACACCACCCCAACAGTTTGTTGTGAAACCGCGATCAGTCCTAACCCGAGGGTGGTGATGAAGCAGTTTAGGAGAAGTTTATCAACTCCTAGAAACTTAAAACCACTTTGAAGATCACGTACCCTTCTGCGCCCGCGAGCTTCTGGCACCGAGTAGTAAGATGAAGACGATCAGGATGAAGACCGCAGCCCCTCCGGTCCCTCTGCCCACCATTACCGACGCGTCCATCCCAGCAGCCTGCAGTCCGAATGCATAATGCAAAAGTGTCCTGATCCAGTCCCGAGTCACAGTCCTGATAAGTGCGCGCCAGCGAGCGCGTGTGTGTGTTTAGTATCAGGATGGTTTTATTGACGCTTCCTGAACTCTGGAGCGGCGCACCGTTGGAGCAAACACGGTCTCTTCATTCCCCGATCTATTACACGACTTCCTCAACTTCCGCTCCTCCCACCACACAGCGGCCCCTAGATGGGGATTCTGTGGTATTCCATACATTGTTGTGAATAAGAGAAATCAGGGATTTGTTTTTCTTTACGGGAAGACGTGTTTGTAACAAAATGTCAACATGACGTGAAGAAACACGAGGGGAAATATATTATCAATATATTATTATTAGACTACCTGACGTTTTATAGGCTATTAAGACTAGATGTGCATTGGGATGATATTTAATACATGTTCTTCTTCTCAGACTTGCACCCGATTGACTACAAAAATGCAAATATGCTTTTTTATTCTAAATATTGACTAATTTGTCACCTCAGTGAGCCATAAAGTATTTATTTAACATATAATGAATATTCCACAGCTCTGTTTTGTTTTTCTGGTTGACATGTAATATTAGTTTTATTCACCCAACCTAAAACTCCTTGGACTCCATGTGACCTTGTTGACCTCGTTGGTAAAATATAGGTAGGAGGACCTTCAAGATGAAGGCTGACTTTGAATGAGCTGTTTTTGAATGAGTTTTTATCTGTTAGATAATCTGCTTTATATGTTCTTCTTTTAAAGATAGACACACTTATGTTCAGTGGAGGTCTGAATTCAGTGACTTGGCTGGCGGCTTTATAATGTCCAGCTTCTCAAAGGACCACAGAAACTGGAAGCTCACTGTGAATATTAAGTTAAATAACTAAAATAATATTAAGATCAATTCTAAATTAAGTCAGAGGTTTTAGGTCGCATTCTCTCGCTGATGAAACGTAGCTGCTGTAGTTTATTTTACACTACATGTCAAACTTTCAGTTTCTATGACTCAAAGAGCCTTTGGGTAGTTTTAAAACATCCACATGGGCTTTAAATGTTATCTCAAGCATACATTTAGTGCAAATTCTAAGTTCAGTATAAAAACTGTCCACCACAGGACAGAAATCATAAAGAAGCATATTTTTCTATAAAGACGAGTTAAAAATTGATTTTAGTATTTGCTGACTATTCATATTTTTATAATAGGCTAATAATAATAGTATTAATAATAAAGAGAACTTTCATTTTTGATGTAATTTATACTTTTTCTCTTTAAGATGCCTCAAATGAACTGATTTTGTTCATCTTTGTCAAAATAGCCTATTTAAGAACAGTTTAGGTTGTGTGTGTTTTTCTCAGATTCATCTCTCTCTCTCTCTCTCTCTCTCTCTCTCTCTCTCTCTCTCTTATTGTTTGGCGCTGTATCTAATTTCCTTTCTCTTAGTCCTTGGGATAGCTCAGTGGTGAATCAGAGACCTTCAGCCAAGGCTGTTATCTTTTCTCTCACAACAAGGTCTGCTCTGCACGTTCTCTATATGCGGGACGTCGGAAATATCAGAGAATCATATATTCTAACGCTATGGCTCCACCTAGTGGTACAGTAGTCCTTGTCGTCTTGTTAAATTATTAAAAGAACATGACTGCCACACCGTGGAAATACGATGTAATGCAATGCCCAATGCCCCTAAATTAATAATTTATTGCTAGTTAGAAAACAAACAGTTATGAATATTAGTTAACAAAATATAGCAGAATACATAAAATAATCTTTGTACTGTTTAGTAGTCTGTTGGAGGCATATCGCTGGACTTAAAATCTTGTGTTTGAGTCTCTCTGTTCTTCATCTTCATGTGGGTCAGAGATGTCTGCTATGAAGCTGAAAATCACAGACGTGTCACACTATTCTGTCCTGCCGTGTATGTCAAACACAGATGAACAAACTTCACGTATCATTTTCCCTTTTGTTCTTTACATCATTTTTTATTTCTCTTTGTCTAGCATACTAGACATTTCTGCCATTCTTTGACTTCATACTTCAGTAGCTCCAAAAAATGTATGTAACTTTTATGTAACATTTTGGAGGTCATGCTGTATTTATACCGTGGTATTCTAAGAGGGATCATATATATATATATTGCTGGAATCTGAAAATAAACCTGACAGTTAATGTTTTATAGGCCTTTTTAATATGTTTAAATTGATTTGGTCTTGAATTGGATATTGCTGGGTTGATATTTTTTGTCTGTGTCTTATAAATATCTTAAGCTTGGTCTGGATCTCGCTGATATGCATATTATGTGTAATACTGTAACTGTTGCATGTAGTAGAATGTGACTTTAATGATAACGTATACTACCTCAATACACTTTAGTTTTTTTTTTATCCTTTGAGCACAAGACTTGATAAACTGATTTCGGATCTGTTAAAGGCACTCCACCTCATTAGCTAAGAAAAGACAGAGTGAATCTTCTCTGCCTCCCTGACCTCTGTGAGTCGACATTGATCATCAGCACCACGGTGGCCAATTCAGACAGTCTATCAAAACAAAGAGCTCAGCAGAGCAGCGCAGAAGACGTAGATCACACCGTCTGTGTTTCAGCACTGCTCTGCAGCTGGGAGACATGAGCACATCAGTCACAATTCTTAAAGCTTTGAGCATTTCATCCAATAGTAGACAAAGGGACCCAGAATATTTGACAGGCTCCTGCTGTGTTCAATACAGTGCACTTTTTGCCCATCCTTTAAATATTTAGGTAATATTCTAGATTTTAATAATTTCTAGTTTTCTAGATATTAAGAATTTAGTAAAATTTTGTGGTAATTTGCACTTCTTCATTACTGGTGCTTGACACTGCTTGTTAGTTGTGTTGTGATTTACTTCTAGACTGCAGGTTTAACTCATCTTAATAGTATCTAAAAGTCGATTGACCATTTTGGCTGTTTAATTGCTACATATTTATTTATGAAGCACTAATTGGTTTGCCGGCATCATTTCTTACAATATATGCTGATTTCCAGTGCAGCTTTAATTGCACAATAACAGTATGGGCTTTCAATGTCTACATAGGCCTGCTGAGTTTGAAATGAAATAACCCTTTCTTTTTGGAACGGATTTTATTTTTATTTTTTGTTTTGTTTTTGTTATTTACCCTATATACACCTTTTTTGTGAAAATGCATGAAAAGTATGATAATGTATAGGAATTGTGTAAAATCTTGATTTTTAATTGGTCACCGTATGTAGGCTAATAACAATTTCAG
>JAUCMT010000160.1:7086008-7133095 GCA_032357475.1 Enteromius thamalakanensis | reverse complement strand
TTTTATCTGAGACAGCTCAAACATGCAATTTAGTCTGGGACTAGCTTAAGCCTTGTCTGTGAAACTGGGGGATAGTCTTTTAGTATCAGCTCAGTTAGTTAATCAAAAACACAGTAAAAAATATACAATATGCAATATAACTGTTTTCTGTTTTATTTTTATGAATGTGAATTATTCCTGTGATGGCAAAGTGGAATTTACTCTGCCGTGTCACATGAAATCATACTAATTTGCTGAGTTAATGCTCAATAAATATTTCTTTAAAATGCTATCTAAAAATAAAGGTTATTACAGTGATGCCATAGAAGAACCCTTTTCGGGTTCTCTAAAGAACCTTTCAGTCCAAAGTTATGAAAAGAACCATTTTTTGGCAAAGAAGACTTTTCTATCATAAGAACATTTTGTTGAAATTTAAGTGTTCTTTGAATGTTAAAGTTTCTTCACAGAGCTTTAGATACCAATAAAGAACCTTTATTCTTAAGGGAGACTATCCATTTGTGGAAACAATGATCCATTTATCTGGTGAATAAAAAAAGTCCAAAAGAACAGCATTTATATGAAACAGAAATGTATTGTAATAACGTAAAAAAAATCTTTTCTGTCACTGTTAATCCATTTAATGCATGTATTGTATTTGTATGCTAATGCAATTTTCTCTTTTTTTCTCTTGAAGTCTGGATCTGGAAGTCAGATTTAGGATTATCAATAAACTAAAGTCATTTTGTTAATATTCAAAGACTCCAAGTGATGTATAATGAATTATTTTTGTGGCTGAACAGCCCACAAACCTAGTACCTAATAGTATCTTAGCGTCTAATCTGATGACAACATGTGTACAGTGAAATATGAAGTTATTCCAGAAAAATAAACTTTTGCTGCCTGCTGTCAGACTAAAACTTTTAAAACAACCTCTGGGACTCCTAAATCTTACCGGTGACAGGTTTAGGTCTCCATGGCGATGACTTTACAAGTCCCCAAAGGAACAGCCAATCAGCCGCAGGTCTCCACAGCGAGAACAGATTCCGGTCAGGTCAGCATCTTAGAACCAAGGGGGGTTTCAGACCTCACACACACTCATTCAAACACACACTTCCACGTACACACTTAAAATGTGGCAATGCATGATTAGTAGTTCATGACATTTTTTCCCCGTAAGAAAAGGGCCTAAACCACCTGGGCTGGAGTGATTTTGATGATGTGTGCGGTGTTGGTACATTTACAAGAATGATTTGAGATATTTTTGATTTGCCCTTTGTGGGTTGCCGTCCCGTGATAGGTTTCCGTGGTAATGACTGCATGCTTTCTGCATTCCGAGGCCTTAATACAAAACAACAGCAGCTGTGGGAATGTAGCAATTTTATTGCCGTTGTTGACTATACAATCTACGAAGACCCTGTCACCTAGACAACCTGGCTTACCAACACATTTAACATCACTAATCGTAAACCCTACAAATATTGACAGATAAGTATGATGCTAATCAGCCTCATTGGCGACCTGCACCTTTTAGGAATGTTGAATATTTTTATAATAGAACAATATACTTAATAATATGCTTTTGGCATCTTTTTTTTGTGATTTATTCCTTAAAATATTTAATTAAAATATATAATTATTTGTTAGTGCAGCACACACTGCACTGTATAATTTATACAATATTATTTAGAGTTTGTAGTAATATTTGTGTTTATTTCACTTTGAAGTAATTTGTTATTTACCTTTGTTACTAATTTATTTTTAATATGTTTGGTTACACTTTGCAATAAGATATTAGTTAAGTTTATTGCACAATAGTAAACAATGTTCTAATTGTTCATACATTTGTTTGAGTATTTATTAATATTTGTTAATGTAAGTTCATGCAAATGCAATTGTTTCTTCCCGTTAAGTAATTGTTAACTAACTCCTGTCAGCTAATGTCAAATATAACTTTTTAATGAACTTTTTGTGTTAGTAAATTTTGACATTAGCTAACTAACACTAATATATGGTGGAAAGTTATGTTTCATGTAATTCATATAAACGTATGTGTTTAATGTTAACAAATGGAACCTTATTGCTTGTTTTTATTTCAGCTATTTCAGAGTTTTGATATATTTCCAGTTAGTAAATTCAGTCAGTTGAGTTACTTCTGTCAGTAAAATATGTATTTTATATTGAAAAGCTACAACAGTAGCAATAAGGGATAGTGCTAACATCTACTGCACATCTGAGAGACTTTTAACTTTTTTTGTTTCCTGAGGGGAAATCCTGTAACAGATGCCAGGACAGTGTGCGATTAGCAAACATGCTCACAACTAATTGAGTTTTGTGCATTTGTGAAAATGTGTGTGAATGTGCATAGTATTAGGGAGAGTCCTATCCTTAGGGTGCTATTTTAGCTAAGTGGCTGTAAGTGGCTTTAAAGCTTTAAGATCATTAGCTTGGGTAAAGATTCATAATCAGTTTTGATTTTGAAGTGATCCGCTTGAACAGACTTGAACAAGGATTTCTGATAGGGTTGAAAGTGATCTGGTATCTCTTCTTCTGCACGTGCACAGTCTGCACTTCATAACACATTTCCCTGTAGGCTTGCTTCATACAGCTGTCGCTGCAAAGGTTAATGACGTGTCGGTCGAACACATTCTTGGCACTGGATGAATGGAAAAGCAGGAATGAATGAAATAGGGAATGAGTATTTACAGTTGATTTAGTTATAACAGACTGAAGAAGGTTTGGAAAACCTTTTTGTTTCACATGGTGGCGTCGCAGTGGACACACTCTACCCCCACTTCAGTCCGCATAGCACCGTAATTGACTGTTCATTAACACAGGGTTGAGGGCAATATCAGCCTGTTTCCCACACTGATTACCAAAGGCTAAGCACCCTGATTGTACCTGTCCCCATAGCGACCGTATACTCCTCTTCTCAAACTTATATGCTTGTGCTGTTATGCGCCGAAATTGTAATGATAAATCACACTAATATCAAAGCCTTTTTCTTTTTGCTATTAAAGACCAATACGTAAAATCAGAGTTAAATAATTAATAAATGGAAGACTACAAAACACGATGCACAGTGTTAGTGGTCAGTATATTTCACATTTCTATTGAGCAAGAATGCACTCATTAATTAATGAAATGATATTTTTAAAGTTCACAAAGATTTCTATTTCTAATAAATGCTTTTCTTTTTTCTTTCTATATATGAAGGAATCCAGAACAAATGAGTAACTGTTTCTGCAAAAATAATAAGCTGCACAACTCTTTTAAAAATTGATTATAACAAAAGAAATGATAATTTTTTGAGCACCAAATCATCATAACAGAATAATTTCTGAAGGATCACGTGACACTGGAGAAATGGCTAAAAATTCAGCTTTATAAAAATATTTAAAAGTATTACTGACCCTCAACTTTTAAACACTGTATAGAATTAAGTTATATTATATTATATTATAAATTCAAGTTTAAAACTTCAGATTAATTTTCTATTTGGAGTGAGAACTTTTCGATTCTAACCCTAACAGTGCAGCCCTACCTCAATTGAGAATGTGATGAGTAATCAGTGAACAGGAAAGTCTGTAGACATCTTATACCACAGTACGGGTGTAGCTGCCCATCACTAGACTTGGATTTTGGAAAATCAAACAAATCTCAGTGTCTGAAAACACTGCACCTTTATACTGTCACATGTTCATCTATACTGTAGCAATGTCTCTCTCCATCTGCCTCTCTTCTCCCTCCCCTGCTCTCTGACTCCACCCTGCTGTGGATAAAAGGTGGCTGTCTGCAGACTGTTTCTTGTTTAAGTCCAGTTTGCATTGGTCAGTTGGTCAAGGTGTGTGTTTCGGGGTCTTTCTGAGTGTGATCTTGAGAATCTTTGAGATTATCTCCTCCTACGGTCCTTCAAAGGAAAGGTAAGGAAATGCATTTATATATTAATTCCAGTCATCTGTACCTGCTCGTCTTGATACTTATTGCTGCAACCTGTAATTTGAAAACTGATGATCAAGCACATCAAGTAATGCCAAATGGGAAAATGTTGTTTACTGAGTGAAGATGTGCAGTTTGTTCACAATTTTATTTAGCATATTTCTGTATCAGGTAGTATTAGTGTTGAAAAATCTAAATGAAAAATGAAACTTTCAAGCAAAGATATAATTTGTTCTTCATTTCTGAAGGTAATTTACTATGTATCTTTTTACTCTTATCACTGTCTCTCACAAGTGAAGCTGATGAATTTTAATGCAGCAAATGTGAAGCAAAAACTGTTTTATAATTTATGTTTATAAAACGGTTTATAAAACACCAATACATGTGTGTAAAGTGTACATTTATACAGATTGCATTCTATCCATATTTCATTTATCAAATGTATTACAGATATACTGAGCGGAAATACATCATGATGCTTCGTTAAGTTTGGTGGGCAGTTTCTAAAATAATGTGTGAGCTCCCTCTCCTGGTGGCAGCCATATGGAGTCTTGGCATACATGTGTGATTGTGGTAGTGTGTACCTGATAGTGGACTGCTAGTTTAACTCTCAATTGTGAGAGGGATACAAAGCAGACATCCATTAGAGGCACAATGGGATTTGACTTGAGAAGGGGGGCCTGTCATGGTTTCAACAGAAATAAACTGTGATTGACAGTCTAACAGTTTCAGCATGTAATGGTAATGCATTGAGTGATTTTTAGCACCTTTATTAAATTCCATTGAAGCAAGCGATAGGATAGGCAGATTAATCAGCTAATATTTGGCCAGTAAGCTTATTACGTGGTAGCACTTCTTCTGTTGGTAGTTTATTCACTACACTAATGTTAAAGGAGTTAAAGGCTATTCTTATTATTAAACTAACCAATCCGATTGCAATTGCAATGTTGCTTGCTTACAGCTGAAATGAAATTCCTTCCAGTATACGCTTTAGTTATGTGCACTAACAAAATCACGTTTGAATATAGCACTTATAAAATACAAAAAAACCTTGAAAAACATCCATTATGGAACTTTTTGTAAACATACAGTATCGCACATTCTCTTTCTGTATTGCCCTGCTCATTCAAGTTCTCTGTGATGTTGTTTTAGTGTTAGAGATAGACACTTGCGAATAATCCTAACAAAAAATAAAAAAAGAATGAAAATTCACTATCACTTTAGTGTGTCATCAAACCTACATGCGAAGAGAGACATTCAAATTTAACCAAACGAATAAAGGATCACATAAAAACATGGGCATAAATTAATTTGCCGTGAGTTCATCTACACTTGAGCAGATGATAGATGGAAGCTAGGAGGTTCTCAGTTCAGTCCTAAATGTTATTAATAATCGTAAAATGTGTATAGCATGGAGCAGCATGATTTTTATCCTATTTATTTGCTTTTTTTTAAGTAAGTGTTGCATTGGTGATCGAAGAGATCTGAATGTGTTATTAATTATACTGACTATTTTCCTGGATTTTTCCTGATAACTAGCCTAATTATCAGGAAATATTTCAATCTTTTTACAAATCTAATATATTAATCTAGTAGTGATAAATTCTTTGGCTTCTCCAGACATTCTTCTCTCTCCACACATGCACTTTGAGGCTAGCAGACCCTTGCTGTGTTTCTCACTCTTATTAACGCTCAGCTGTTAAAATGCTTCTAAGTGACCCAACAGATGCTTAGAGAGAATGAGCACCCTGTTTTACCTCAAAAAGGCCTGCTTGTTTCAGAGCATGGCTGGGAGTGCTGGGAATCCCACAGGACACTATAGTGCACCTGGCTGCTACATCATACAGTAGATAAAATGAGACATTAACTGCTTACGTCACGTAGGTTGACCGGCGTATGAATTCTTAAAGCACCTTTTGATTGGTTGGATTCACAGAATTCAGTTGTTCTAGTTTCATATCCGTTAACTCAGTATGGAAATTGAATGCTTTTTGTTTTCTGCAAATTTTGTTGCAGTTACAGTTAGTTTGTGTTCATTTGTATATCTCATATAAATCTATGGTCTTAATCCTCCCATATATTAAAATAACCTAACGTAAATCAATATTTCACATATGAAAATTTCAGATTGAAAAGAAAAAAGATATTAGCCAAGTAGTTCAGCAGATATAGTGTGGAATATATTGGCTCACTGCATCATGGCCTCTTGAAATCCTCCCTTGGTTTGCACCCAAAAAATCACCCCTCTCCTTTCTTCCCATTGAGAGGGAGTATAAAAGTTTTGTCATTGATGATTTATGTGTTTCTTTGTGAATGCAGTGCTCTGTGAAGATGGGAGAACAGTGTGTGAGAGACTGAATGAAATGAAAGACAGAAGGGAAGAATGAGGGACTAGGCGGACAAGAGCAAGGGGGAATTTCTGTAAACACTGCTGGCCGCCTGGGTCTTAGTAAGGGCTGAATGTGAGTGTTTAACTAGACTTATTTGCAGAGGTACTGAAGCGATGGGATTCCAGAGGAACATTTCACAAATAGCATGGATGACTTTCATTTTTACTGGGTTCAGAGGCCACGTTTAAAAGCATAGGCTAAATTTAGATGCCAAAGAGTTGACATCTCATTTCTAATATCAACTGAAAAACATTGAAGGCTTGTGATTTTTGAATATTGTTTAAAAAATTTAGAAAAAGTCTCTTATCTTCACCAAGGCTGCTTTTATTTGATCAAAAATACTGTAAAACATTTCTGTTTTACATTTTAAATAACTATTTTGTATTTTAAATTGTAATGCAATTTTATGATTTTTTTAGGAGCCATTACTCCAGTCTTCAGTGTCACATATATTCAATATTCTGATATACTTGTGCTTGACAAATTATTATTATTATGAACCTTAAAAAATAGTTGTGCTGCTTAATATTTTTCTGGAAACTTTTATACTTTTTTTTTTTACGAGGAACAGCATTTAAAAATAATAATAATAATAATAATAATAATAATAATAATAATAAATTATTAAATGAACAACAATGAATGTCTTTAACTTTTCAGCAGTTTAATGCACCAAATTATTTATTCAGCAAGGATGCATATCAATTTAATGCACCCTTGCTTAATAAAATTAATTGAGGGGCAAAAAAAACTCACATTGTCCCATAATCTTTGAATGGCAGTGTAATCTGTTGCAAAACACTATGAACTAATTCCAAGAGTTATGATAGATATATGCCCTATTCATCTTGTGACATGCCATTATATAATTAAGGTATCCCTGAAACATCAAATGTTGTCAAATGATAAATCAACATTAATAGCATCCAAAATAAAGAGTTTTGTTTACATATTATATTTTTTTGTGTACTATGTATATTTTTAAATGTATATATTAGGACTCACACATACGGGATATATTATAAAAATATATGTTTTTTATATGTCATATATAAATTATTTGATATATAAACGTGACTTATTTTATATTAATATTTTATTTTATGTACATGCATGTGTGTGTGGATTTATATATACATAAAAATATACATTCATATATATACACAGTACACACACATATATTATGTAAACAAAAACCTTTATTTTGATTAATCATGCATAATGGCTTGACAGCTTTATCTAATAAAAATTAACCTTTGTAGATAATTTTATTTAAATATGGACATTGACGTATACATCTCCAAATTCCTGTAAAGTTATTATTATGTGTCAATGTTTCAGGACGTTAGCATTTACAGTATGTTTAGACCATAAAAAAGCAGCAAAAAAGAAATCACATTTCTTCTATCTTTTACGCTTATAACACTTTTAATTTTGTTTGTTTTTCTTCTAATTATATTTTGCATTCTAATTATCACTGGTATATGTATGTTCTACTCATTGCAGTAATGCCTAGCTAATCAAAATGCTAATGTTAGCGCTTTCATGTATATTATTCAGTGCTTTTCCTACTCATCACATTGTACTTACTGATTTGATTTTGCTACCTTTTTTGTGAATACGACCAATAATGTCCAAACCTTTTGAAAATAGGAAGAAAGGTCTGGAAGAGAATGTGAGTGCACGAGAGAAAAGAGGCCATTTATAGGGAGAAAAATGTCTACATGTGTTTCTCTTAGTGTTATTCATGTCAGATTTTGTTGCTGATTTGAAAAATGTTATTTAAAAGTGAGTGGGTAAGCAGTTTTTTGAGATGTGTGATTTTCCCATTCAGGTTGATAGGACACTGAGTGAACAAGCTTTTTTACAGGGACTTTGGCGTACATGCATCTCTTTATTTTTTTTCTTCTCTTCTGCATTTTAGTTCTTCTCTTTGGCATAAGAAAACTATGTATTAGTTATATTAGTGTTTGCATTTGAGAATGTTTGTGATTTGATTAATATGCTCTTGTAATTGTAGCCAACCTTAAATATGTGTAGTTGGATAAAACTGTATGCCTTGTACCACATAATTTGATAAATGTTGTCATTAGACTTTATTAATGGAATTTTTTTAAATTCTTAATTAATTAGACACATGGGTATTTTTAAAAAACATTATTATTAACATTGCATGATGTTGAATAATAACAGCAATAACAGCTCATTCTGATCAGCCTTTTAACAAAAACTAAATCCTTACATCTCAAAGTCTCAAAGAGCGGAAAACTTAGATGGCACATGACATGTCTGTGTGATTCTCAGGAGCCTGAGAAAAAGCCAAAGGTCAGCTCCATCACTTCCATCATTTTGAGGCAATCTTTGTTTCTTTTATATCTTGTTGGTATTGATTTTTTTGTTTGTTTGTTTTTTTCTAAAAATCAAGCATCAGTGTGTTGAAAATGTATTTTGTCATATAACTAGAGATAAGCAAAACAATATATGGAAATATAACAATCTAAGCATACATGAACACCCACTGTTTACTGTCTGGGATTTCTGCCGTGTGAAAGGTAAATTACTGAAACTTCCTTTCTAGTTACGCAGAATTTCACTAGAGGTCCTTAGAAGTGAGAAATTCCAATAAACAGGTTGCTTCCTGTCCTTTGCATTGCTTTTACAGGTTAAAAACAAGGTCATGTTTAAGAGTAAAGGCTAAATTTAGGTAACTGGGAAAGTCGTGTCTAATCTCAAATCAAACATTTGAAGAAGGTTTGCAATAATTGTAATTATAGAGGTGAAGTTACCATTTAAATGTATTAGTATGTTATTATACACCAAGTTAAAAAAGTCTGGGGTTGGAATAGTTTTTTATGCTTTTTGAAAGAGGTTACTTGTTCTTAGACATTTACACTTAACATTTTAAACCAAATAGCCTGGATCTGTGGATCATTTGGAAATGATAATAAAATAGGTATGATTAAATTTCAAGGTAAAATTTGTTGATACGTTTTTGTTGTTGTTTGTTTTGTTTTTAGCTAACAGAATATTACAATTATAATGAATAATTGTATAGTCTTGCTTTTTGAAGGAAAAAGTATTTTGTGCTTGTACGTGATCTCTCATTTTTCACTTTAGTAATGTTTTGGTAGTTTAATGTCTTAACATGGTTTACAATATTTTCTGTTTGTTATATTTTTATTATATAGCAGACAACTGGGTGTGCTGCAAAGATTATAATTAATTGATTTTGCTAGCAATATATATTATGCATATTAAGTCCTTTTACTAACTTGTTAATGGTCGTTTAGTCTTTATTTAGTTACATTAACAGATTACATGTAAATAATTTATGTTTAATTAACAGTTTATTGGATGATAAAGATTTATTGTATTACTACATTGGGTAATTAGTTGATAGTCTAACTGACCATTGATTTAATTATTAATTGTTTTATTTATTTATTTTCCACAGGCCATGGCCATGGCTTCTTTCCTTGTAGCTTTGGTGCATTTGGCTCTGTTGCCATCAGCGTTTGGAGGTGCATATTATGGACACAAACCACATCCTCAACAACATCAACCCCTACCACAAATGCCTCACATGGGCATGGGAAAGGAAATGTCACACATGCCATATCCACACTACAGAAAAGAAATACCAATGCACCTAAACAAAGGCAAAGATATCAAAGGTATGCAAAGTTGTATATCTTAGCACTTTCAGTCACAATATGTATGCTATACATGGCATTGTAGTAATTACCCTGCTTTTCCATTACAAAGGTCAGACAATTCCCAGAGGTGAGCAGGGTGTTCAAGGAGAGACTGGACCGCAAGGTCCCCCTGGTTTACCTGGGCCCCAAGGACCTCCTGGACCTCAAGGTATTGGTTTACAAGGCCCTCTTGGAAAGCCAGGACCTCCTGGTCCTCCGGGATTTCCGGGAGTTGGTAAGCCAGGAATGCCAGGTATGTCCGGGAAGCCAGGAGGTATTGGGCAGCCTGGACAGCAAGGGGAAAAGGGACCCAGAGGTGAAGAGGGACAGCCAGGCATGACTGGGCCACCCGGGCCTCCTGGACCCCCTGGCCTGCCAGGAATTGGAAAGCCTGGTGGACAAGGATTACCAGGACAGCCAGGGCCAAAAGGAGAGCCAGGACATAAAGGTTTTCCTGGTCTTCCAGGATTACCTGGGCCTAAAGGAGACAGAGGAATTGGACAACCAGGCCCTCAAGGGCCAAAAGGACCGATTGGCCCACCTGGCCCCCCAGGGCAGGCAGGATTCCCGGGGGTTGGTAAACCTGGTCTTCCTGGTGTAGCAGGTCCTCCTGGTATACCAGGAAAACCAGGAGATCCTGGGGAGCCAGGTCCAGAAGGTCCATCTGGTGGACAAGGCCTACAAGGACCACAGGGAGCTCCTGGTATTGGAGTTCCAGGAGAAAAAGGATTACCAGGACAACCAGGTACACCTGGCCACAAAGGATTACAAGGACCACCAGGGTTGCCTGGGAAACCCGGATTTGGCAAACCTGGATACCCTGGTCCAAAGGGTGACAAAGGGATGGGAGGGCTTCCTGGTCCTCAGGGACCAAAAGGAGACAAAGGTTACGGTGGTCAACCAGGCATGATGGGTCCCCCCGGTCAAACCGGTCCTCCGGGCCCTCCAGGACCAATGGGGGCACCAGGAGGAATTGGTTCCCCAGGACTAAAAGGAGAGGGAGGGGCAGAAGGAGCCAAGGGAGATCCTGGACCAATGGGGCAGGCAGGTCCTCCTGGATTTCCTGGTCAACCAGGCCTCCAAGGTGAAGATGGAGAACCGGGGCCAAGAGGATCACCAGGACCTATAGGTCCTAAAGGAGAAGGAGGAAGCCGAGGTCTCCCTGGTCCACCAGGTCCATCGGGCTTGCCTGGTCTAAAAGGAGAACCTGGTCAGCCTGGACCTGAAGGACCACAAGGTCCTAAAGGTATTCCAGGAATTTCAGGGCCAGGCGGACCAACTGGGCCTCCTGGACCTTCTGGGCCAAAGGGAGAAGTTGGTTCACCAGGTCAAGCTGGTCCACCCGGTGAAGGCATTGCTGGAATCCCTGGTCTTATTGGTCCAACAGGACCACCTGGCCCAAGTGGATCCCCAGGTCAACCAGGTCTCCCCGGTCCACCGGGTCCTCCAGGACCTCCAGGCCCCCCTCCCTCTCCTGACCAGATGGGTGTTCTCTCTGAGATGGGCCCTGCCATAGATGGTATAAAAGCTGGTGGGTACAAGAAAGGGAAGTATGCAGGTGGGGGTGATGTAATGGGTGCCATTGGTCTGGAAATGCCTGCATTCACTGCCCAACTGACCACACCATTCCCTCCAGTTGGCACACCGATTGTGCTTGACAAATTACTGTACAATGGTCGTCAGAATTACAACCCTCAGACCGGTGTGTTCACCTGTGAACTCCCAGGCATCTATTATTTTGCCTATCATGTGCATTGCAAGGGTGCCAATGTATGGGTTGGTCTCTACAGGAATGGTGAGCCACTAATGTATACATATGATGAGTACAAAAAGGGATACCTGGATCAAGCATCTGGGAGTGCTGTGATTCCATTACAACCAGGAGACACAGTTTATTTACAATTACCATCTGACCAGGCATCTGGATTTTATGCAGGACAGTATGTCCACTCCTCCTTTTCCGGCTTTTTACTGTACCCAATGTAGAACGCAAGAATAATTGAAAGAATTTTAAAGAGAAAGCGGGAAAGAATGAACTGACATTAAAATGTTTGACTTTTTTAAAAATGTCAGTATTTTCACAGGGAAGAAGGAAGACCATAGAAACAGCTAATTTTCCCCAACTCAACTTAGCAATATCAATCTACAGACTGTATGAGTATATGCAATACTAAATTACAGAATACTGTGTCTAAAGATACAACCTGCACAAAGACAGATTGTACACGCTCAGAAATAAAGGTACAAAATTTGTAAATTTTTAGGTTCAAAAATGTAAGCTTTAAGTGTTAATATGTACCTCTAAGGTACCAAAATGAACCCTTTAGGTATAAGCATGTATCTTTTGAAAAGGTACAGTCCCAGTGACAGCTTTTGTTCCTTTATTTCTGAGAGTGTAGTAAGAATATTAAATTCTACATCACAATTAAACAGATTTTTGAAAAGATTGTTTTTGTAATGTATTTATGTATTTGTTTAATTGGTGGTATTCAACATGAGTATACATGCTTTAAAATGTTTAGAACACTATTTTAATGACATTTGCATGATAACTAATGTATTCGCTTTGAATAAGATGAAAAAAGTCATTCAGTTTTTCTAAAATATCACATATCATGCTTGTCTTTCTTTATGAAAGATTTTAAAAAAGGTTGAAGGTTTTGCACAATTGTAATATTATAACACATCCTCTGTATGAACTGCAACCAAAGTATGAATTTGTTTGTTTGCGTGTGTGTGTGTGTGTGTGTGTGTGTGTGTGTGTGTGTACAAGCATGAGAGAGCAAGTGTGTATGTGCTAGATTTTATTTTAGACAAACTCCCGCCCTAAAAACCACTTCTGTTTCTATAAAGAACTTTCATCAAAATGATAGTTTTACTCATAATATTTTAAATCTCACAATCATGAATATCACATCACTTCCTTTGTTGCCACCCTATTCTAAATTCAACTGCTGGCTTTTGAACTGTTGGATTATTATTTTATTTTCTTTGACTACTGATTGTATAATAACATTTGTTTTTATATGTCAGTCACTTAAAATAAAAATCTGTTAGAGTACCTCCCACCCCCCTTTTATTTTCATGTGTTTGTGACTTTTTCTTTTAATTTTTTAATAAAGATGATTTACATCCATAACTGTATGTCCATCAAATTCTTGTAATCATAATTTTGCTACAATTAAATAACATGTCTCTTCAAAAACATAATCTAACTGATTGCATGGTGAAATTAAATATTAAATTAAGGTCTATGATAATAGATAATAGATTTTAGTTATAGGTGATCTCTTCCAGTTAACCTCTTTCCGGCTTCCCATTAATCAATCATTTTAAACAGGTAATATTGTGAATAATACTATAGTAATTATTAACAAAAATAATATGGTAATTTGGTCTTAGTAATCAAAAAAAGATGAGACCTGTATCTGTATTTACAGTAGATGACTAACCCAGTAAAATTGTTTATTGCATTCGATGTTACAGGGGGAAGTATGATCGCTAAAGCTTGGCTCAAGGCAAGCTCAATGATAACCTCCCTCTATCTGTTTAGTCACATCACCTTATAAATATTAACTAGCCTTCACTATAATAACATGATGGATTCGCCAGTTGTGACATCCTCTTTTTTCAGGAAATCAGAATGGTCAGGACCCTACTCAATATTCATGAGCCAAGCCATCGCACCCCAGCATTAGTACTCGGTGATGCTGCGCTGTCAAATCACATTGCGCGGAGGGGCGGAGGGATTCTTTACTGCCCTGTTTGTGCGCATGAGCAACATATTATTGCCTTCATTGA
Organism: Enteromius thamalakanensis; assembly: GCA_032357475.1. Classification (NCBI taxonomy): domain Eukaryota; kingdom Metazoa; phylum Chordata; class Actinopteri; order Cypriniformes; family Cyprinidae; genus Enteromius; species Enteromius thamalakanensis. Next base: position 7,119,294 of record JAUCMT010000160.1, on the reverse strand, counting down.
TAAAAAAATCCTTTGTGTGAACATTTCCTCGTCTAATCTCACTGTCGCTTTCGGCGCGTTTCATCACTACATAAGGTAGGTCATATTAAAGGTGGATCGTAAGAAATAAGAAGGTTACTTTGAATTTACAGTGATCCTGTCAGTTTAGACTATCCTTCACCCGGAAACCGGTCGCAAGATGTGCCTATATGGTCTTAAATAGACCACTTATTTGATGCGTTTATTTCCTTATTGCAAATAAACATATATTTCTATGCTTCACCTTTTATGTTTATAAACGTGGAATTCACACGCTTGGACTATGTCGGATTTCATTTTTAATGTAAGGTTGCGCAGATGTTCAAATATTACAGGATTATGACTTTTAGTTATAGTGGGACTTTGTATTAGATATTGCAGTAGTTATGTGTGGCTTGATGCATTACATTTTTGAATACTTCAATGTAACATTGTTTAGACATTTCTAAATATGCTTTACACATTAAGAGTTGCAATTTGCTAAATAAATATGTTATGTATTGGGGTCTGTAAATAACATATATTTTGTTACAGCCATCTGGAAATCAGCAATGGCATCACGTGCAGGCCCAAGAGCTGCAGGGACTGATGGGAGTGATTTTAAACATAGAGAGAAAGTGGCTTCTCATTATCAGATGAGGTAACTATAACCATTATACTCCCACAGCAATAATAAATAACCAGTAACTGCATATCTGTATGAACCTGAACTTTGAATTTGTCTTACAGTGCTTCATTGAAATCCGAGATAAAGAAGCTCACCGTAGTGCATTTCTTCGTATGGATACTGGTGGCAGCCCAGGTTGCTGTTAGCCATCTCAATCTGGTGTCACATGATCTGGTGGCCATGCCCTATCAATGGGAATATCCATACCTTTTGAGTCTTGTGCCCTCGTTTATCGGAGCCCTGGCCATGCCAAAGAATAACATCAGCTATCTGGTGATCTCCATGATCAGTTCTGGTCTGTTCTCAGTGGCACCCTTGATTTTTGGTGCAATGGAAATGTTTCCACTGGCCCAGCAGCTGTACCGACACGGAAAAGCTTACCGGTTTATCTTTGGTTTCTCAGCTGTATCTGTGATGTATCTACTGATGGTGATCGCTATTCAGGTGCACGCATGGCAAATCTATTATAGCAAGAAGCTTCTAGATGCCTGGTTCAACTCAACACAAGAGAAGAAGAAGAAATAAACATGCTGTTGTATACTTGAATTTATCCACCATCTTTTTTTGTCTCAGTTGTTAATGCACAATGCATGCAGTTATGATTAATGTTTAAATATTTACAATTTAAATACACATTTGTAAGCTAACAAAGCTTACTTAATTTACATTTGTTCTTACATGTTAAATATTGTTACCTTTTTTTAACGTTATTTAAAACCTGAAATTCTGTTTAATTTCTGTTTTCAAAATGTTTAGTTCATGTCAAGAATCCAGAGCCACTCACATAATTATTATTATTTTATAATAAAATAAAAATACATATTTATTTAAATATTTTCTTGTCATTTATTTCTTTATTAATATTATTTATATAAATAATTCTATTTTTTTAGCTTGATTGACAAAAAACCAAGATCTAGGATTATTTTTAGCTTGCTTTATACTTTCCTTTATTATTTTTATGTGGCTATTCTTTAGAAATATACTTCTGACATAACACATAATTTTTTTATAGACTAGGCCCTTCATCTGAGTCTGGTTAGATGGAATATAGTCTAGAATATTTTATTAATTATTTTTTATGTGAATAGAAGCTTCAATAAACCGTTGTGTCTGATTGATCATAATTTAAAAAAAAAGGGAAATAAAGTAGCTCTTGTAAAGACTTTGGATTATGTGTGCTTAAAAAAATAGGATCCATCTATGTTAGATCAAGAAAAAAAATGCCTGCTTACCCAAACACAATTTGTAAAACAAACACAACAGACTATAGAGAAATAATTCGTATTAAACACACTGTCACACTTTAACACATTATTTTACAAGAATCTAGGATCTCAAAATAAATAAATTAATTGAAACTTCAGTCAGTTCTATGTGTTTAACATAAATAAACACATAAATTGAATAATAAATACATTTATATTATTTTGGTTAACAAAATGCATTCAGACGCCACATAGGCCACCTCATGATGAGTAGTAATTAAATTTAAAGGACAGTGTAAGCAGTGTCTGTACAGCGCGCATGCGCAGTTGTGGTTTTGCCACGTACAGGTCGCTGTGAGGCGTTTCCGTTCATCAGTCAGTCAGGCGTCGTTCAGCTAAAGTCCAGGACACGCAGGCTTCTGCTGGGATTGACACGTCCAAACCACCAGGTAGAGACGCGGGCCTTCTCCTACAAACATTTACATACTTTTATATGGTCACTTTACTGGTTTTTAGGGCACCTCAGCCGGTTGTCAAGCAATCTAGCATTAGCTTAGCTTAGCCTGTGAGAAACTAGGGCAAGCTCGAAAAACAAGAGAGACGTTTAGTACAAAAGTCACTGTTTTTGAACAACAATATGGCGTAGTTATATAACCGTATTTAAAGCATAGGAATAATAGTTGCTGTAATTCAGTTGAGAATTGATAACAGTATTTTATCATTTTACGCCGGGAGAATTGTCACGTTCAGAGCTTTATTTGGCAGGAAGTTGCTGCATCATCAGGTGAACGAGGCCTGAAGAGATGATTGAAATGGATCATTCTTTGGCAAGATATTTAAACGTCATGCTGGTGCGATGATGGGAAGTGGCCCTGATGTGTTTTGATCCAGAAATCACATCTTAAGCTCTTCTAAACGATGTTTAATCAGTATTTCTGAGTTAGCTGATGAACACAAAGTGTTAAAAGGATAAAGCTTCTTGAGAAATTAGACACTAGTAAGTGCATTGTATTTCATTGATTGTTTTTCAAGCAGCCAGATCCTTTAGTGTCCATGGTATTATACTTGATCCAGTGGACAACAACATATGGATGTCATGTATGTCTACATGCTGCTGAGTACCAGTGTGAATAATGGGCGAACTAATCAGAGTAAGAGTCGAGATTTTCCTGATAAGATTGTCCTTGGTTGATCACACACTTGTTTGTATTGTGATCTAAATCCCAAAATGTTCCCTCAATAACCATGCATGAGGCCAAAGTCTGAGTTAAGAATGACTATTGGCTTGTGCCAAATCATCTTATATCTCATGACCCTTAGACTTTTATAGTATGTCTCAGTAATGTACAGTAGCTGTTCAAATATAACCTCATAGATAAAGACATTAGGCTATGGGTTTCCAAGTCATTCACTGACATTTTAATATCCATAACAAGAACGGGAGTTAGAGGTGAGTGAAGACACTCGTTGAGTTACAAGTAACTATCAGATTTCATGGTCAACTGTTGTGTTGCGTGAGGAATTCTGTGCTTTTGATAGAATAATATTATATATTATAAATAATAAATAAGTCTTTCTCTGGTCTGTTGTCTTTGCGTATGCCTACATTTAATGTAGTTATCACTGCTGCAGCTCTGATAGTGTGTTTGGTTTCAGTTTGTTCCTGCACTATCAAATGTCGTCTGAATGGGCATGTGATGTATTAAATAGTGATAAATGTTCTGCTTCTTTAATAAACTTCCTAATAGTAAAAGTGTAATATTGACTGTGCAATGAATTTTGAGAATTGTTCATTTCAATTTTTATTTAATTTACCATTGAACTAAATTGGATAATACGATCTTTAGTTAAAGGCATTGGTCTTAGCTGATGAAAAGCATATTTTTAATTTATCTATAAATATATTACTCATGTATTTTAAATCAAATGTAACTTTTTTAATCAGCAGTATGAATGGCCAGCTGGACCTAAGTGGGAAGCTGATCATTAAAGCTCAGCTGGGCGATGATATCCGTCGCATTCCCATCCACAATGAAGATATCACCTACGATGAGCTCCTGCTGATGATGCAGCGAGTCTTCCGTGGGCAGCTACAGAGCAGCGATGAAGTTACCATCAAATATAAGGATGAAGGTCAGTTCTGGACTTTAAAACATGCATGTAGCATACATTGCCAGCTTATAAGGTTATAGTAACTGGACACCCTGCATATATGTATATTTAATCATTTAGTATAAAACTAAAGATCTGTGCATCTGTAGATGTTCTTAATAGACTCTAGTATTGGAGGTTTTGGTGTAGATCTGACTTTACATGTGATACAGTTTTATTTTTAATTTTAAAGTCGTGCATTCATTCTGTAGTATCTTTTTCATATATATTTTTTTGCTCTCTTCCAGATGATGACCTTATCACCATCTTTGACAGTTCTGATTTGTCCTTTGCAATCCAGTGCAGTAGAATATTAAAGCTCACTCTTTTTGGTAAGAAATCAGCACTGCTTAAGGCATTTTGCTCATCCTGATATTAAGGAATATATCTGCGCAAAAATACCAGGAAGAAGCATGAAGGGAGTGTGTTGTATCTCTTTTAAAGCACAGTTTACGTGTAGCAGTATCTAAATTTTCAATGAAATAATGCATAACCAAAAAGATAGTCAGTGCAAAAAGTAGTCACGCCTTCAAAGTGCAATGTTGAACAGCATAGTTAAGGTGATGTGCTTTAAAAGCTTAAATGTAAAGCACAATCCACTTGCCTATTAGCTATTAAATGTAAATTGTATTAATATAATACAGTTGTATTACTGTTGTTTGTCCCTCGGTTTGTACAATTTTCTGTTATAAATGACAAAAGGCCACAGATACAGGCACAACAACGCTGTTCTCATCGGTGGTAATCATGCCTAGAGTTAAGGTCAGTGAGCATGTGTAGGTTTATCTTACCTGCAGGAAGATCATATTCCAAAAACGCTTCAGTGCCCATAGTGTCCCTTTACAGAATAACAGAGAGGTGCACAGGACTATAGGAACCAAACAGCTTGTGTGAGCTACAAACCTTTTATTGGGCAGAATGTTGTATGCTCTTTTAAATTGTTGTTCTACATACTAAAATAACAGGCATATCAAGATAAAGCTTCTTTATTCTCAATGTGTCTTTGTGACCTAGAAAACAGTGTTGTTCTGTACCCTTTGGGTTAAAAAGGACTCTCTGTTAAGAACATAATCCCACATCGCATGGGTGGTGTAATATTGTGGAGTTAAGCTCTTTTAATCTTAAAAATGCTGAACTTGGTAATATTTCATCCAACCAGAAGATGTCGTTTTTCTCTTGAGGGATAAACACAGTAGAAGCTTTTAGTTTCCAACAGAGGGAGCAATAGAACAAGATTTGAACTGTGAGTACTTGTGTTTGTAAGGTTATTAGCAAGGGCTTGAATTTGGATTTTGGACCTAATGGATTGTTAAAATCTGGTGGTGACCCCCTTAAGCGTAACTATATTTTTTAAATATGTGTGGGGCCACTAATACGGAGCATGGATTTTAAATATTATGTTAACAGACAAGTTGTTAAAGAAATAATGCTCAGCTCCAAACATAAAGGATATTTTTAGGCCAATTGGGACCAGTGACTTTAGATATTTAGAACTGTTCTCTAAGGTCAAACTTAAAAATGAAAGAAATAAAAAAATGATTGCCTGACAATAGATTTAAAATCTTTTGTAAATTATAATCATAATTATAAATTATAAAGAAAAAATTGGTTTACATAAAGCAGTGGATCTCAACCAGGTGGCAAGGGGCCTCATGAGGATTTAAAATTATTTAAATAATACAGAAAGCATTAAAATAAAACAACTAAAAATAGAAATTGTCAGTATTAAGTATTGTTAATATTAATTCACCCCCCACCAATTGTTTGTTTTATTTAAAGAAAACCTGGATTAAAAAGGAAGCCTGTTTTTAAAGTGTCGTTTTCAGACCTGAATAATCGTAAATAAATTATTCTTTAAATTTTACTCTTTAAGATTTACTCTTCATATATAGCTCTAAAATATTTACTGGGTATGGCAAATATTAAATAAATTAAAAAAACATTATCCAATAAATCATGAATGATTGTAAGTTTGGAGAATAACTGAAAGCTCCTGATACTTTTTTTTTTTTTACAAAAAACTGTTTTGAGAGCAAAACTAGAACCTTTTGGAAAGTTCATTAAAAACTTTTCAGTTAAGGTCAGTGGGATCCAGTGTTTGCAATTTTTCGAATAATCGTCTTTTGTGTTCTGCACAACCTTGAACAACCTGGTGATTAGAAAATATTTTCATTTTTTGGGTGAACTATTCCTTTAAGATAGATTATGTCATCTTACAGACTTTACGTCTGCGCTCAGTCACGTGAGTTGTGCTGAAAAGCCACTCTCTAACTGGTACAGGGCACAAACATATATTCTCGAGAGGAAAATCGGACACAGATACTTGCCAGTAAAGTCATACTCTGTTTTAGCAAAGTTTGGCCCACGCAGGTACATTGCACCACAGTGTCAGTGCCAGTTCTCAGCATGTGCCGACTACTAAATGTGTCATCATAAATGCTGCAGAGGCTATAGATCTGGGCTGCTTGATTCATACACAATTCACACTATGATTTATTTATCAAATCCAGCCAAAATCAAAGGTTTCAGTCTGTGTGGGTTTAACTAAATCCACTATGTATGCTCGTATTCAAGACAATGAAAGGACTTGTTTAAGTACCAACTAAAAATACATGTTTTTTCCTAATAAAAAATAAATTAATAACTTTTGCTCAAGTCTGCATTCTGCACTGTCCAATGTCTTCATGCTTCAGCCAGATGATGTCATGTCTTGACCTTGTGTTAGCAAATGTTGCCCTGCCCTTTGTTGGATGCTTTAACTAGTAAAAGAGAGTTTGGGGAAGAAGATTTTAAAGGTTCAAATGTGCTGGTTCATGGTTGTATAATATCACGTGCGCATATGCATCCCAAACGTGTGACTGGCTCACAGAGACTAGGCTTTGGAGGCCTGCTAGAGCTCGTGTGATCTCTGAAGTGTCTGGAACAGTTCAAGCAGCTGCCGTCTCACACATATGGACTCAGGAAAAAACATTCTAGACTCACTCATAGTGCCAAACCTCTGGATTACCTCATCATATAGACATAGTCTGGCTAACTAAATGATCTAACTTTGTTGTTCACTTGTTGACATCCTGACCAGGCAAATTAGGACAAGCTTCCAGCATTAAGTTTTTCTTTTGTTTTTTTTCCCTCATTGTAAGCAAAAGGCTGCATGAAATGACAAAATCACCGAAAATTGGAGCATTTTTGATGTTTATTATGTTATGATGGGGTTTTGGATAAAAGAAAACATGATGAAAATAGAATCAAAACAGTCGGTGAAGTTACTGGTTAGAGTAAAACTAACATGGACTGATGCATTTTGACTAGTTTAAACAAAATTGTTGGACAGTAATCAAAAATAATGTTCGTGTTTTCACAGTGAATGGGCAGCCTCGGCCACTGGAGTCATCTCAGGTGAAGCACCTGCGTAGAGAACTGATCCATTTGAGGAATAAAGTCAACAGCCTGCTGGACAGCCTGGAGCCCCCCTCAGAGTCTGTCCCAGAGAGTACCAACCCAGAAACCGGTACATGAACTCTCCCAGAGGGATTCTCATATTCTTCATATCCAGTACTGTAGCCAAAGCATTTGAAGCACATATAGTCTAAGACATTTTTATTCATTGAAAAAGCTTATATTTTAGGTGTAAAGATAATTTGGCATCCAGATTGACAGATTGAATAAATGCATTACATATATTGCATGGCTTTGGAACAGAATGAGAATGATGAACAGAGTTTTCATTTCATCTCTTTACCTCATAAATGTTGCTTGAGAGGAGGAGACTGGTGATACTAAAGCTGTGCTGTTCTGATGTCTCTGGGTGACAGAATGTGTGAATGAGGCAGTAGATTCAACAATGAAGCCGGCCCCTCCAGTCAGTGCTGCTAGCATGTCTGCATTCGACCCCCTGAAGAACCAGGAAGAGGTCAACAAGAATGTCATTTCTGCATTTGGCCTGTCTGAGGACCATGCCCAAGGTACCATATACTGTACATGTACAGGCTTCATAGTGCTTAGTTGTGGCTTTTTCAATATTGAGTTTGCGATAATTGCTTGACACAGATTATACTGTTTAATGGTTTATAGCCTCATGCTGCATTAATACAGATTTTATTTAATGTTCTGTTTTATAGCTTCTACTGTAACAAGAGATTGAGATTTTGATGGAACAGTATTTGGCCGAGATTTGAAAGTGCAAAGATACAAAATACTGAGTAAATTTCCTTTTAAAGTTGTCCATGAAGTAATTGGCAATGCATATTACAAATCAAAAATTAGGTTTTAAAATATTTACAGTAGAAAATTTATAAAATCTCTTCATGGAACATGGATCTTTTTTTAATGACCTAAAAAAAATAAAAGAAAATCAATCATTTTATTTTTTTATTTAATTTAATTTTTTAATGTGTTATTGGCCATTGATATAAATACACCCCAGTGACTTAAGACTGGGTTTGTGATCCAGGGTCACATTTAAGATCTTGAACCACCTGATTTTTTTTTTCTTTACTCTTTCCTGTGTTCCAGTTCCAGCTGTGGCCGCCACTGCCGCGGCAGAGGAGCGCTCTGCAACTCCAGACAGTATTGCCTCTTCATCCTCTGCAGCGCCCCCTTCTGCTGTGGCTCCTCAGGCTCCTCCAGCTTACTCAGGGGTGCAACAAGCTCCCTCTGCTACTATGGATGGTAATTCTACCACCTTTAAAACTTGTGCTCAAAGTCTAAAATAGGACTAAATGTAGAGTGTCATCTACACAGCCATATCACCCTGCAGCCCAAGCCTGGTTGCTCACTGAAGCTAAGCAGCGTTGAGCCTGGTGAGTATCTGGATGGGAGACCTCCAGGGAAAACTAGGCTGCTGTCGGTATCTGTGTTAGAGAGGGTCTGTGTGGGTCCTAATGCCTCTGTATAGTGGCGAGGATACTATACTGTCTAAAGAGTACCGTCTTTCAGATGAGACGTTAAACCGAGGTCCTGACTCTCTATGGTCATTAACAATCCATTGACATTCGTTGTAAAGAGTAGGGGTGTAACCCCAGTGTCCTGGCCAAAATTCCCATTGGCCCTTCTCTATAATGGCCTCCCAAAACTCCCCATCCATTGATTGGCTGTATCTCTCTCTCCTCTCCACCTGGTGTGTGTTGTCCTGTGGCTGCATCGCATCATCCACGAGCACCCCCTCCCCCCATGATTGTAAATCGCTTTGGCCGTATGGCAATACACCATACAACGCTTTATAAATGTCATTCATTCATTCATCTAGAATTACAAAGCTTATAAGCAGTGTGTCTTACATAAAGCCCACTGACAAACACGCCAGAGTTGAGTGACCCAGTATAATCATACAACTTGAAAACTGTCTAAAGAGACTGGCCTGGCGATTTAGAGAATAGCAGTTCCGCACATCCTTATTGCAGATGTTTCTTTCTGATGCTTACGGGAAAGAGGCCAGCGAAAGAAAGATGAACAAGGAATCATGTGGCTCAGAAGTCTTTGTAGTGAATTCAGAGCATGATGTTATTCTACAATTGGCCATTGAAATATCTCTCCTCGTTTTCTTTCCAAAAAAACCGCCCACGTCACTCCAGTGGACTTATGAAATGCAGGACAAGTCTTGATTTGGCAGGTCATGCTGCTTTGGCAGGAAGGTCACACACCTGTACTTACACATGTTCTCTCGCACACAAACCCACACAAAACCTATTTGTTTGCAGCAAAAAAAAAAATCACCTTGCAGATGTTGTATTCTAAGCGAGGCTCTTGGGAAGGTGTACAGCGGAAGACAAATGAACCAGAATGGCCTTCAAGTCAAGAGCGTAATGTTATTCTCCGCCTGTCCGGTGGATTTGTTTTCCCCATCACTCTTTCCAAAAAAGTTCTTCCACATAGACGCAGCACACATGAGAAATTGTGCAGAGCTATTCTAGATTTGGCAGATTGTGTGGATGGTCTCCATGGTTACATAGAGTTATGGAGCTGTGATGCTCTGCTTTATTGTTCCCATCATCCGCTGCACAGGGAAACACACACACACACACACAGACGCACAGCCTTTACTCATTAGTCTCTTGGTGCGATACACACAAACATTTATGAACTTTGGATAATCTGTGTGCTTTGTCTCAGCATATTTGCTGTTATCTTTACCCGTTTGCACAACGAGGGTCTAATATGCTTATGAAGTCTTTTGGATTCCAAATAAAGCGTTGGTCAGATGTCTCTCCTCATCTTCAGTCAGGAGCCATGCTCTACGCAGATGGTCAGGCTCTCTCTGACTGCCAGCATCTGACAATCTATCATCTGCTCAATTTTATGTGGCTATCCTATTTGTATGTTTTCAATCAGCCTCTCTGCATTGGCTCTTTATTTGTTGATATTCCAGAGGAACATGCCAGATATCCCACATTAAAATATATTCCGACACAGAGCGGGAGAGATCACTTTTTAATATTTATGGCCCTCTGGTGTCCCAGATATTTCTCAAACTTTGATGATGAAACCAAGTAACAGTGGGATATCCTTGCTAGGATCCTCAAGCTGCTTGCTGATGTGCTGGATTTTAATGGGAATTCCCTCCCTTAACTGTGTGATTTTAAAAACATGATTTTTTTTTTGTTGTCTTAAGGACAGAAAACATGTTTGTTTGGTTTAAACAGGTCAGATGTATCAGCAGTATCAGGCTCCAGGTGGATACCCTCCACCAGCTGGACCCCAGCAGCAGTACGGGATGCAGTACCCTGGTAATTCTCTAAAACACCTACTAATGATGCCTTTGTGGATGAGCGCTCCGCTTTAAGCTCCAAAAAATGTGATTCAGTTAGTGGATGCTGGATTTTCTTTGAAATGTATAAACAAAATAAGTTATTAATATATGCGTTTGTTAATAATGCAAAACTAAATAATAAAATGTAAATAATGAAATAATTGAAATATATACTGCCTTTCAAAAGTAACAATTCTATTTCTATTTTTATATACCTTAAATATAAGTTCATAGCTACATTTCCAGTGTTCAGTGTGACATGTTCCTTAAGGATTTTTTTTCTTTTGATTAATTAAAAGTTAAAAAGAACAGTCTTTAGCACATTTTCACACAAATTTATTTTAAAAAGTACAAAAGAAAATTACCAATTACTTTAAAGGAAGTTTTTATTTATTTATATATATATATTTTTCCCTGAATCCTGAAAGTATCAGTTTCCAAAATAATATTAAACCTCAAAAACACAAACATATAAAGAGGTGTGTATTAGCAAGCTTTAACATTTGTTTATTTTTAAACTCCTTTTCAGCTGGTTATACTGCTCAGTCTGGTGTTCCTCAGGCCCCTCCTCCTCAGCAGCAGTTCCAGAATTACCCCGCCCCTACCTCTCAAGCTGCTGGTGCTCCTGGCTCCGCCCCAGGGTTTTCTGGCCAATCACAGCCTCCTGCTCCCCAAGGACCCACCCAGTACCCTCCTGGAGCATTTCCGCCTCAAAACTACACATCCCAGGCCTCTCAGCAGCCAGCTAACTACAGCCTGCCTCCAACCTCCCAGGCCACAGGGGGTTATCAACCCCGTCCCGGATACACCCCGCAGCCCGGTGCCACCCCTCCCCCCGGTGGTGCCAACCCCTATGCCCGAAACCGCCCCCCCTTTGGCCAGGGCTACGCCCAGCCGGGCCCTGGTTATCGGTAAAAGGCCTTTAGTGTCCTCACAGCACCTCGCGACAAGTTTTTTTTTCTGTCTCCAAGACATCAGCCCCCAAATTCTGTGTTTGACATTCTAATATTGTGTTTGTGTTTGTTTGTGCTTTGCGTGATTGAATGAGTGTGTGTGAGAATGAGACCGTGAGGTTGTATGTGTGTGTTTGCACACATGGGAGACCAAATGGTGTGGGAGTGGACAGCTGTGTGTGTGTGCGTGCATTTTATTTTATCAGTTTCCTCATTGGTGTTATTTTGTCATAAACCATGAGTCTGTTTAAACACTAGAAAATGATCATAATCAAAGTAAGTGATATTTGTTTAGTTTTCTTTACTTTCTTTACTTTTTCCAACGTCCTGGTTTTTACTAACCCCTGACTGGCCCTCTGCAGTGAAGCCTGTCATTTCTGTATAAACTGTAACATTGTTTTCAGGAGGTAAATAAAGACTTTGAGACTGAATGATGGGATTGTTCATTTGTTCATGAAATTAACATTTATCTGTTTTTGGGTCTTTCTTTAACTGGATAGCATAAAAACATTTATCTTTTCATGTCAGCCTCAGAAAAAATTTAAACTGTAAAAAAAGAGAGATCATAAAATAAACTGCTTTTATTGGTAAAGCGGATTCATTATAAACCTTATAAAATATATCAAAGTTTCAATGTAAAAACACGTTATGTAAAATCTGGCATTTAAAAGCTTTGTCTGGAAATTTCTGTACAAAACAATAGACTTCCTTGTTAAAGAGATGTTGCATTTCTGACATTCATACATAGTTTAATCACAACAAATACTGGAAAGGCTGCATGTCTTGAACAATAGTTTATATGACCTATTCTTTAATTTCCTTGTCTAACATTGAGCTTGAGCTGTTAAAATAATATTTCAAGCTTAGCACACTCAGTACGTTGTTAACAGCACCTGTGCCATATTGACAACAACTTCCATTGAAATCTATGGGGCAAAGCACTGCGCTCTGATAAACCTCAAAATACACAGTATTCCATGAAGCCAAAATATTTAATTATAATATTCACATGAGACTAGTGTAATGACTGTACAGATGTGCACCATCCAAGCTTTCAGCTACAATGACCATATAAAGCCAGTAAACCTGGTAAATTTTGCAAGGTCCAAAAAATGACTTGTGTTTTAGTAAAAAGTAATTAAATTTTTATCATTCTAAATATATATTTATATTACATAAATTATATTTATATAATACAAATATAACTTGCATAAATAAAAAATAATTTCCTGTAATGACAATGTTACAGATGCTGTCTACTAAACCATTTTGAACCATGGAACATTCCTTTAAGTTGGCCGTGGTCATTTTAGTTTCACTGGCATATATGACATTTTGATAAATAATAAAAACATTAATTTAGCCTTTAAGGGAGCCTGCTTCCCTATATAATTTCGAAAGTTAAACTTCTTAATCTCAACAATAACATCCATTCAGCTCTCTGTACGTTTGCTGCACTACTTCAGTATATAAATAACTCTATATGTGCCCGATACCCGAAAATACAGATACACACTCCCAAGAAATCATTCTCTCTACACAAAGATCTCATAAAAATGCTGTTCTTTTTTGGGAACGGATGTTTCTTATCTGTCACGTCTTCCATCTGCTCCACGGGATCCTACCACTTCCCAGGAATGGGTATCCCACACTCATACCAGGCCACGTAGTTGATCATGGAATTTCCTCCAATGTCCCCAAAACTGACAGGCTCTTGACGCATGGCCCGGTAAAAGCCTTGATAAGACAGAAGGAATAGTAATATCTCACGTACCAGTGTTAGATTACTGTGTTATTGTTCAATAAAACATGTTTTTATTAGAAACCTTTTCTGGGTGGTAACTGATGTGGTGGAAGAGGACCACTGGTTCGTCCGTCCAGGAATGAGTCAACAAATTGGCAGTGATCCTCTCCATATCCAGTTTGATCTCCTATGCTGTAGAACTTCCCTGAAGAGAGAAAAAACTACATAGTGACTAAATGGCAGAAATATCTGTTGAAACTGTAAATGGTTAAGACGGACCTTTGAGAGAGTCGCTCAGGTAGATCTTGTATCTAAGAGAGTTGCACAACTGGATACCCACAAACTTGCGGTACCAGGTTCGCTTTATGAACTGCTGCCCATTGCACTCGGAGTACGAGTCAGACTTGAATGGAAATGATGACCAGATGGCATTTTTACCTTTGAGAGCCAGTATAAATTAGACACACATGTACAGTTGGTATACAGTTGGCTTCTTTGTAGTTTAGTTTTGTATGCTTGAGGTGACTGGAGCTCTTACCTGTTTGGATCTCACTCACACGAGGATCAGCTGCAATGCAAAAGAACATGATGTCATTGCAACTTAATGCATTGTTGATGAGACATTTTGGGGTCAGTGAGATTTTATTTCTGTTTTTGAAAGTCTCTTATGCTCAGCAAGGCTGATTTTTTTTTTTTCCATCAAAAACAGCAAAAACGAAAGTAAAATAAGTAGTTGGATTTGTTGTAAAACGTAATTTATTCCATTTTGAAAGCCATGAATCCACTCAGTTCAATGCTATTTTTTTTTTGTGTTTTTGTGGAAAATTTGATGCATTTTTCAGGATTCTTTAATAAATGGAAAACAAAATGCATCGACAAAAACATCATTCTTTCAAAAACAAAAATCTTACCCCAAACAATTAAGCACTGTGTATTTGCAAATGTATGTCTAAAAGCTGAAGTAAACCATTTAAAAATATAAAATAAAATAAAAAATAAATAAATAAAAATAAATAATATCTTCTATAAAATAGAAATAAATTAGGCTGATCCAAACAAAGCTGTCAAAGGTAAACATGAGCCAGACAATATGCCATTCAGGTAATTATTATTACGCTCAACGCCTGAATATAACGAAACTGTATGGTTTTTGACTTAAGTTATTAAAAAGCCCTAAGAAATTCCCCTGAGTCTACTGTCATGATGTACAATTTTCCAGAGCTTGTGTCAGATCTCCTCATGGTTATTATTATTTTCTGGCAGCCTACCAGGACCCCTTTACCTACAGTAAATAGGTGCAATGGACCCAGAAGACTGAACACATTGGAACTATTAGTTGAACATTAGGCACATTACTCTCTCTGCCGACAGTAATGCTTAAATTCTAATTATACATTACAGCAAACATTCACTGCCAATTACACACACCTTTGAGTTTGATGTCTCATTCCTAAGTTACCTCGGCCTGCATGACTCATGTGAGTGACAGTTTCATTAAATTGTTCAGTGAAGTCAAATATAATAGGTTGTCACACAACTTGTGACTAATCGCAATGCTTTCAAATGTTTAGAAGCATGAATGATTTTGGTTTAGGTCTGTCACACAAGGCTCTCTTATGGCTTGAGATGACTTAAACATAGAGCAAAACTCTAAAAGTTAAAACCATTAAAGCCTCTCTTGTTAATACAATTGGCCCAGTGACACTTCTGGAACTAACAGAGCTCAGATTCACTGGAGGAGCCAAATGATTTCACAATGACCTCAGACCAGATTGTGGTTTCAGATCTGGGACTTTTATCTGAGACTCTTAGGCATATCCTCTACACAAGGTATTCATAATGAATTCATTTCTTCTCTGCTTACCTGACTCAGTACTGAAAGTGACCGGTTCACTGGCTGGTCCTGAACCAAGCTCATTCTTAGGTGTAACTTTGAACTCATAACTGCAAGAGAAAAGAGCTGATGATTCCAAACCCAATCCAACTTTTTTTTCCTAGTAAAAAAACATTAAGTAGACCTTTATGGCCCCCAGCAAAAAACAGCTTCATAACAGCACTAATTGATACGCTAGTTAGTACATTGTATTGCAGTATATTGCAATTAGTTTAATCTAATAACTACTGATGTCCATGACACGGTGTGTCTTCATACCTGCTCTCTGGTTTCAGGTTCTCCACAGCTGTATGTGTTTGATTTGTTGTCTGGACAGACACCTCCTCTCCATGTGGACCCTTGGTGGAGGAAACTACCTCATATTCTATTCATGCAACAGAAACATAATTTGTTGTTTACATTTTTTTTAATGGAACACCAAAGAGGATTCCCAGAATGTCTGGTTTAGAGGTAGGTTCAGGGTTATTACCTAGTTATTGTAATTACTACAGGTACATGAGGAACAGGACTGTAAAATAAAGTGCTAACACAATATTTTATGTAGCTCTAGTGAAAATATTTTTCCTTCAAAAATATTAAAACATTAGACTTTTGAACTGTAGTGTATCTCTGTTAATCCATGGAGAAATAATAGAGTAATATAGGTTTCATTTTTGTTTCTCAAATTTAGTTGTTAAATCCAACTAAAGTAAGTTTAACCAAAATCCACTCAAGGCAAGCCAGTTCACTTGGTGGGCATATTGGCAGCGATTTTCTATGCAGGTAATGAACATAAAGCATAACTTCTTTCTGCTGGAATGGAGAAATACTAAAAATCTTTTAAGATTTGTCAGAAGAACTTTTCAACGCCATATTTCAAATTAGCAATAAAGTCTGACAACAATGGTATCATAAATTTAGCTTTTTAAGCTCAAACCAATGCTAAAATCCAATATTTTTCAGGCTTGCCCAGCTAATGCACATTCCAGAGGTGAAGAAACAGATTTCGCATCCATCAAAAAGGCAGTTGGCTCTTTTAACTCTCTTT
The DNA here is from genome assembly GCA_032357475.1 of Enteromius thamalakanensis. Taxonomy (NCBI): domain Eukaryota; kingdom Metazoa; phylum Chordata; class Actinopteri; order Cypriniformes; family Cyprinidae; genus Enteromius; species Enteromius thamalakanensis. Next base: position 7,102,887 of record JAUCMT010000160.1, on the reverse strand, counting down.
CCAACAGCTGACATACTGGGCATTGCAACTTTTCCCATTTATTTCTCAAGTTGTCCATCATCTTCTTCGATATTGTGTCTAGTTTGAGCCAGCAAACGCAGTAATCAAATGCTCTGTCTACCTGTGGTCTCATTGTCTGTTTGGTCCCAGTCAAGGATGATGAAGGAGGGGCATCCTTCCACTGTGACCACAGTAAGATTGGAAGGAGGGGTCTTGGGTGGGCCAGTGACATTCAAGTATCCAATCTCCTCATCAGGAAAGAAGCTGAGAGAGTTAGTGACAGAGCACGGCTCTTCCGGACGTTTGTCGGTTTTATAAATCACATGAGGTGCTGCAAATAGAGGACAGCCAGTCAGAGGTACAACACTCATTACAAAAGACTGAATCATTAATCAGTCACAATTCTATCTGACAGTCCTGTAGGTCCAAAATACTTTACTCCATAAACTTACCCACAAAACGTTTCTTCCCCGTGGCATCCACCTTAGAGAGGGGATGAGAACTGAATACAGAGGAGTTGTCACCGGTGTCAAAACGACTCCCTAAGATTCAAAGGCAAACATGAAACATGAAATTCAGGACTCCAACTACTTATTCACCAATTCTCTCATTCTCAACAGATTATCTTTCAGTGCTTTATGCGAAATATGCACAGAAACACTCTAATTTCAGCATTTAGGACTGTTGTATTCATCATAGTTCTTGTACAAATCGAATTAGAGCATACCCTCAAAAACAGAATGTGGTGTTGTTGTCAATGTTGGCCGCTGTTTGGCTGGTCTTTCAGTGGTGGGTGGAGCTAGAGGTTTTAAATCTGGTACTGGGTCCATCTGCTTCAGATCAATAACGTTTTCTAAAAATTAACATGGAAAATGTTTCATTAATTGGTAAGAAACACAAGACTGTTGTCATATGGACACTGATATCTTTATCTGTCAGTATTCTCACCCTTTTCTTTAGTTTCTGAGACCTGGTTCAGCTTTGTATTTGCTGTAAAAGTAGGCAGCAGATTAGTAGGAGATACATGGTAATTGTTTGTGGTTAATCAAAGAGTAACTGAAAACTCTGACCATAATAAAAAAAAAAACACAGTTAAATTATGCTGTAGCTGAGAATTATCGGGAAAAACAATAAGACAGCTGGAGCTGCTATGGCCTGATAAAAAGTTCAAAGTAAGACTTTTTTCTTTGTGTTGGTCCTTTTAATTTTGTTTTCACTTTAAAAATCAGATCAGCATAAAGAAACAGCTATTATAATTCTCCAAGGCTAAAACCCCAGTATTTAAAAAAAAATCAAGCATGATATGCATAACATTTAAATGGCTGGAATTAAAAAAATAATGCATGACATCAGGTTAATGTCCGCACAGTCAGAGTATTGTGGGAGCCAAATGGGATCTTTTAATGCGGTCCAGACTCTTAGGACTGCGGCTTCTCCAAAAACAGCTCTGAGGGACCTATGCTGTAATGGAGTGCAGCATTACATGGATATAATGCTGCATATTTACTCAAAATAGAAGTGCGGGATAATATTGACCAAAGCTTGTCAGTTAATCAATTTCCAAATGTTATTATTTCCAAAAGCCATCTCTTTAATGGTTTATTATTCCAATATGCGATTCGCAAAACATTCCAGATCATTTTCAGGAACCTAATTTAGTAAGAATAGAAGGTTTTTAAGAAAAGTTGGAAGGAGAGTTTCACATTTACTAAAGTAATCATATGTCTGCCAAATGTGTCCAAGTAGACTTTCTAATATGAGTCAGACCGATGGATGGGATGAGCAATTGGGTAAGGACAGAGTGCCTTGATTCTTTATTATCCAGTTGTCTTTGGTTGGGAGAGGCTGATGGAGAAAGTGAGAGAGGATCCTAGGTTCTCATCAGTTTATCAATGGCTGATCTGTCATGCTTTTTCAAAGAATCATAAGCTCTGAAAATCCATCATGACATGAACAGCACATAAATATTTTCTTTGGCCCAGAATGGTCATGAAATCCAGCTGCAAGGGAATCGTTATTTAGACAGGAGATGCTTTCTACCAAACAGGGAAATCTATCTCAGACATCATGTTAAAACTGTGTCCAAGCTAACACTATGTACAATTGGATTCACGGTTTCCAGGGACATGGACAACAAAATCTCACAATAAGCTAAAAAACAAAATACCAGGTTTTAGAACTACAGTTACATGGTTTGTAATAAAAATACAACATTGCAAACCCTTATGAGATTAAACTAATACATGCATTCAAAATCCATGAAAGAGTTTACCATGTTGCTGTCTGGTTCCCTTTGGAAATTTGGACCCCAAAAGTCCTTGATGTTGCTCACCATGTGGCACTGTTATAAAATCATTAAATGTGAACGTTAAAGGGACATGACAAAAAAAAGTAAAAAAGCACATCAGAAACAACAACATTATAAATACAAGGTTTGACCATATTTGATTTGATATTAGAGTAAAGAGACCATATGTGAAAAAAGGGACTTTTTGACCCCCAAAAAAGTGTAACCATACAGTTTGAGCTGTAATATCAGGTGTTATGGGAGTCATCAGCTGTTGTGCAGATTTAAATGACAGCGTGAAGAGTATAAGATGGAAAACAGACTTTTGGCAGGAAGAGGTAGACTGTATGCGTTTGTCTTGTCCCTGCAGATAACACATGAATCTTGTCAACAGGTCTGAAGAACGAATTAAAAAAACAAATTTAAAATCCACCCAAGAAACTATGTGCAAAGAAGAATGTCCACAGTATACACTGAACGGAAGCCTATACAATTAAGTTTTTGCCATGTCTAACAATTCCAGGTGAACTAAGAATATTAAATAAACTTTATAATGAAAGAAGAGACTTCCTTTTATTTTTGATCCGCTCTGATTATGTCAGATTCATAAAAACATACTGCTTGTTCTTATATTGCAGCTGAAAACTGTAATGTCCAACCATTTTACTTACCTCTTCTTGTCAAAAGTTTATTTTGGACCTATATAAGGAATAAGACTACACAAATATAATAATATAATAATAATAGTACTCCACATATGTAATTTATCCATAATAACAGGCTTCAGAAATTACACTGAGCATTTGATTTGAAGTATAACAAATGAATGGATATAAATGAATATAAAATAAATATGGCTTAAATAGTTAAAATATATAATTAAAATACATACACAGTGCAGTAACTTAAATATGTTTTATCTTTTCTCTTTAGCAACACTGTACTGTACATTTGAGCTGAACTTACACGCTTCTGCTTATTAACGTGGCGTGAAACAGCCCCAGTGCTCCACATTTCTGAATTTGCACACTACATAACATTTAAAAAGTCTAATAAAACAGTAAGACAAAATGAATGACAGAATACAAATTATTAATGAAAGCAACGATAGATGAATATATTATTGGAAGCAGAAAAGGAAGCTAAACAGTCAAAAACCCCTCTTAAAAGAAAAATGATGCCTGTGATGATGTTAGTGTGAAGACCTCAGATACCTTTCTTCCCCATTCTCTTGCTGCCTGTTGAGTTACGGTGTTGAGGTGGCCTCAAAAAGCCTGTATGATGAACTGAAGGGACGCGACCATGAGGTCTTGATCTCTGTGTAACATTTCGTGCCAAGAGGTGGGACACAGACGAAGAGTTGCGGAAGATGCCTCTGCCTAGATAAACACAAACACAGTCAGAAATGGGAAGGAGACAAGGATTTTGGCAACGGATCTGTTGACTGACTGGATCGGAATGAGCCTCACAAAAGAGCACCAGCTATTCAGAAACAGAAGCCAACAGATCTAGAAGAGAAGATGGTGAAAATGGTGTGCGTAGCATTATGACAGTGCAAGTGTTGGACACGAAGAGTCAATGAAGTAGTCAGACACTTGAGGTGAATAAATGGCATAGTAATGTGAGAGTTGGTGCTGTTGGTGATGGTTTAAAGACGACTGGGGGCAGCGGTGGGGCTTTTCAGTGCTAGTCAGGTGGTAATGGCATTGCCCAGCGGGATGACATTTGGTGCTGACACTCACAACGCAATTGTGTACAACAAAGATTTATGTGGTTAATATGGACAGATGACAAACAGCACATTCAGGAGAAAAAACTGGAGCTGATATCATTACCCTCATTCCTATTGGCCACCTCATTTGTAAGTGTTGGCTGTGACAGTAGCTGTTCGTCCTTTGGCTGGGAAGTAGCTGACATACAGAGGCAGAACATATTGCAATGATAATGTTTTTAGAAGAACCCTGACTAAAAGTTTTTAGTCTGTCTAGATTATTCATAACAGTAAAAGGAATATCTGGCACCAGTTATTTAAAAAAAAACGGTATAACAATAAAAGAAAAACATCCAAGAATTTCCAAGAACCTGGGTTGTTCCATCCTGCTTCTAGAAGGCCAGTGTCCTGCAAAATTTAGGACACACTGGAAATTTTGAGCAATCCTGATTAGTTGATGCAGGTGTGCTTCATTAAGTCTGGAGCAAAACTCTGCAGTATAGCAGCCCTCCAGGAACAGGACTTTACTCTACTGTCTTAAAGGGATAGGTCACCCAGAATGAAAATTACCCCATGATTTACTCACCCTCAAGCTATCCTAGTTGTATATGACTTTTTCTCTTGCGAATGTGCATGCAACAGTTATTGGAAGCTTACGATTATAGTTTATAAAGTTTTAAATATGGATATATTTCTTAGTTAAACACATTGATTCACTTCAGAAGGACATCTGAATCTTAACTCCCATGCACTGCCATTATAAAGCTTGGAAGAGTCAGGACATTTTAAATGTAACTACATAATGGCTTGGGAGTGAGTAAATCATGGGGTAATTTTTATTTTGGGGTGAACTATTACTTTAAGTGATACATTTCAAGTTGCCGGATTGCATTCAAGTTTTAAACTAGCTTTCATCATATGTCTAGGGGTTAAGTTACCCGCTGGTCGACTTGGAAGACTCGTCCCCACTGTTACCCTCTCCGCCGCAGGTAAGTTTTGAACGGCATCAGACTTGGTCAAAGCTGTTTGAGGTGTGAGGTTTAGTAGGTTTTTTGGGGTACCTAGCAACCATTCTTCAGGGGTAGGTGGTCGATTTTCAACTTGGGAGTCCATTTTTGGACTGTATTTAGCTGTACTAGCTTGCTGTTTAGTGGTGCCGGAATACTTTGCTGTGGAGCTGGGTCTGGACTGGTACCAAAAGGTTATGGGTAGATATATAGGATGTGGAGTCAGTTCCTGTATTTTATCAGTAAGAGGTGGAGTTTTAGTTGTGGGAATGTGGGATGTAGAATATTCTTCAGGGATGGATGGATTAGTGCTAAATACTGGATGTTGGCTAACATCGGTTTTCAGCTGTGATACTAAGACGTCTGTTTGTTGGTCTGTTACTAAGATAATATTTGCTAAAGTAGTGTGTGAAGTCAAAACTGTGTTTGTCGTTGAATGTCTATTTGTGGACCAATCCTGTGTTATTGGTGGTGGTTTGGTGTCGGGCTGTTCAGAATGTGCGATTGTGCTGGACTGGTAGTGGAAAGTGGTTTCTGGAAAATAAGTGTGGGTGGTTTGGTGTTTGGACGTGCCTCGTGACCGTTGGGTTGTGCTCAGTCGATGCAGCTTGGTCCTGGGCTGAATTTTTCTTGTAGGGAGACTTTCTTGAGTTATGGTGTCTTGTTTCTTAGATGGGCGAGGTTGTTCCTGGGCAGTGCTGGTGGTGCGTTGTTGGGTTTGCTGAATTGGTGGTTTGGTTGTAGTTGTATTAGGGGAAGATGTTTGTTGTGGGGTTGTATTCAGAAGCTGTTTGGCTGTATTTGGTTGATCTTTGACTGAGATCTGCATTTTGCTGGTATATTGTTGGATTGTAGTGGATGGTTGTTGGGTTGAGCTGGTTTGTTGTGTGGTTCTGGAAGGCTGAGATGTTGTAGGTTGTTGTGGGGTTATTCTAGTATGTTGCTCTGTGAGAAGATCTGCTTGGGTTGTACTGGTATGAGGGGTGGGGCTTTGAGGTTGAAGTGTGATTATGGTCGTTAGACTGGGCAGAATGATAGATGTTTGAGAGGAAGGAAGGGCCCCGGGAAAGGTAGTTGGATTGTCAGGAACTGTTGTGGGATTTTCTGCCCTTATTGACGAAGCTGTAGAAAAAGACACATTTTGTATCAAAGACAGTCAATAAAAATGGCACAAAGGAAAAGAACAGTAATAAAATCTGGTGATAATGAGGCATGTAGTTCTCCTGTCACAGAAGTTAATGGGACATTTTAGGTTTTAATAAAATCCTTAAGCAGGAATTTTATAAACGTGTTTTTTCCTCCAACAGTTCCTGCAGCTTGTGCATATAAATTCCCATCTGGCACATGCCGTTATGATACACATGAAGGACATTTATTTGGAATTTATCTTGAAAAATTACTGTGACAGGAGAAACAATTTAAAACACAGTTTAGGTCACAGACATAAAACAGAAGAATTGTTGAGTCTGTTTTACGTAGATGGATAATTAATTTGAGAAAAAGCAGGTGAACTTGGTTTGTTTAGTGTTTAAAGATGTCTAAACATTTAAAGCTGGAAATTTTAGTTATAATGTTGATGCAGGCTCTATGTTTTATGAAGAAAACCAGGTGTAAAAACATATTAATTGTTCTCTATCTAGAGAGAGGCAGAAATGTGGCTTTTTCACAAGTACTGTGGCATGCTTATACCTATATATCTCCTTTTTTTGACAATTTTACAACAAATTAACAAGACTGCAAAATAACCACATTTCTTTTCAAGATGACTGCAGGTCAACATACTAAAATATGTATGCTAAGGTGGTGACAAAGGCAGCTTACAAGTTTTTCAAATGTTGTATACTTTTTCAAATACAACTTAAACAAAATAGTAAGCAGTATGCAGTGAATATTGTTCAGTATGCAGTGTGCAGTATGCTTGTATTTCATTCTGCTAATGTATTATTTTCCTTAGCTTGAAAGGTGAGAAAACGTAATTTACCTGATGTTTACCTGTAGGATATTTGAATAGAGGGGCTGCTCTAGTCTGGTTTATGTTGTTTAAGACTAGACGGTGGCAGGAAAATTCATGAAATATTTCATATTCGTTACTACTCTACATGACTGTGTTTAGGAAGGAAAAAGATTTTACCTGGCACTGGTGGCAAGAATGATTCCTGGCTTGGTAAGACTGGATTCTGTTTAGAAAGCAATATCCAAATTAAGTAAAAGATAAAGCAGAGGAATAAAAGTGTTGTCCTTAAATTTAAATATTTATGCACCTTAGGCTTCACCTGGTTCAGTTCTTTAAATGGCTCTATTATTAGATCTAGAAGGAAAAATCAAAATTTTGTAAACTTCTTAGTTTATTGTATGCTTCATTTAAATATCTGTCAGATAATCATCTTAAACATCTATAGGAGAAATCAAAAACAAACAAGACAATTGTTAACTAGGACTTTTAGCGAAATGGATATTTTGTAGTGGGACACACCAGCTGTGTTATGGATGACCGGCGGACTCCAAACTCCACTGTTTGTGTCTGTGTCTGCTCGGACTGTAAACTCATACAGAGCATCTGGTTTGAGGTTGTCGATGACTGTGCTGGTGGATGGACAGGTCTGGTAGTTCCAGGTATTGCTGGGTTCCTTCTCTCTGTAACGCACTGTGAACTGTCTGAGAGGGGACAAAATGGTAAACCAGAATCTACAAACTATATTTAAAATGGCAGTCGAATCAAGAAAAATAGAAGTCTGGTTTGAATAACTGCCACTTGTATAGGCCTAATATCAGCGTAATATGGCACTAATGAGCTAAACTCAGATATTATTTATGTATACAGATGCCCCTGCTTTAGCCTTTTTTCATTTTTCCAGCCTCTCTCTCCCTTTGGCATTTATAAGGTTTTTATGGGTCAGCGGCATCAGATTAGTTGTTTTGTAGAGGGCTGAGGTCAAGATTTCCACTAACGTGTCCAAGGACAGTGTGTGTGGGTAACATTGTGCCTACACTGAGGGGACCCAAAAGGACAGTAAAAACATCCAACGGTCTCTATGAGCAAAATGACTTGTGTTGCAGGGGTGTGTTGCAGGATATAAACATGCAGGAGATAGAAAACACCATTGTTTCCGGGAAAAAAATATATGGAAAATCCCAACAATGATATAGAAATATATGTGTGTGTTCGTTTGTGTATTCATACACACCCAAATTCTTCTTTTTCCACCCAAACATCTGTTAATTTTATTACTGTGTTTTGCGGTTTCCTTTTTCTTTTTTTTTTACTTTTTCTAATACTGTGTAGTTTTTTAAAGTCTGTTGTTTTGCCCATAAATGTGTGTAATCCGAGTGTCTGGTTGTTCTGGAACACATGGGCATATGCACACATGATCCTGTACCTGCTCTGTGTCTTCTGTCTGTGTAATAATTGCACACATCTTGAGAGAAGGTCAACAACAAACTGATTCAATCCAGATTAACACCCACACAGTACATGGATATGCACACATAGATGCTCAAGGACACATACCCTTCATCAAAACAGTCTTCCACAACGGTATCCATGAAGGGGCTGGTTAATAGTGTTCCCCAGGACAGCAGCACTGATGACTCCGTTACCGAACCAATCATGATGTTCAGTGGTTTTTCTAGATCCAGTTTTCCTGGAAGTCACAAGAAAGCAATCAGCTAAAATTCATTACACACTTTTCACTCAGAAAGTGCAAGTAATCTTCACAATTAAAGGGTTACTCCATGCCCAAAATGAAACTTTTGTCATTAATCACTTAACCAAATGTTGGCTCCATCTGAACCACCATGATGCGATGAGAATACATTTTGTATGCAAAGAATATAAAAATAGCAACATTTACTCAAAAATTAATCTCCTCTGTTTTTTTCTGCATCACCGTAGCACCCTTGGAGAATATCCATGTGGCTTGTCTTAGACAGAACCACATACACTATTTGTGTCCAGTGTATATGCTCTAAAACGAATTGTTAAAATTCAAGCGTAGCATATCTTCTGGCAGGTCACGTTCAGCTGACTTTTCTGTACGCCTAGTGATTAATGACAAAATTTTCATTTTGGGATGGAGTGACCTTTTAATTACAAAGAAATGCCAAGTAACACATTGCATTGAATGTGAAATTTTCAAGTAGAAAGACTATTTATAATAATTTATTCTAATTCATAATGATATTTTCTAGTAAAACATAATCTTCAATATAGATTCCCATCAATTATCTTCATGTACAACAACAAAAAAAACTATTTACTAAAGGCCAACAACTTTTTGAACTGCTGTATAAAAGTAATAATGCAAAAGGCATTTTTTTAAGTTGTACAAGGTGGGCCATTTATATGGATACACCTTAATAAAATGGGAATGGTTGATGATATTATCCTGTTTGTGGCACATTAGTGTATGTGAGGGGGACACTTTTCAAGATGGGTGGTGACCATGGTGGGCATTTTATTAAGGTGTATCCATATAAATAGCCCACCCTGTAGTTCAAGTACTTTTTGGGATGAGTTTATACACAGATTTAATTTCATTTGCAGCATCACGTTGTTTACCTGCACACTTTTTCTTAGGTTCCTCAGGGAACTTTGACTGTACCGCAATGAGATATTTGGGTTCAGCATCTAAAAAATAAATAAACAAACTATTAAACAAACAACATCTCTATACAAGAAGGCTAGAAATAAATACAGTACCTATCTCAGTCTCATAGGGTTGTCCATCTTCAGGTAGCTGGATCAGTTGTTTGGAGAACATACTGCTGCCATAGCCCAGGATATATCCCTCCAGCCTGGTGTCCGCATGGGGCTGGATGAACTTCAATACAATGGTGTCTCCAACAACTCTGATATGCACCCTCATGTTTTGTCTTTGCTCTGGAATTAAAAAAAAAGATCTCAGATTCACTTTAATCCCTTACATTCACATCATGACTTCAGCTAGGGATATCAGAAATCATGTGACTGTATCTACAACGTTTTTGCCAAGAGACTTGGAATAGCAATCAGTACAGTGTCATATTTTCCTTTCTCAAAGCTACACTTCTACAGTCTAAATGAAAGTGGTTTTGTCATGCACCCATGCGCTTGCCAGCTGCATTGCTTCCCGCACAAACATCACGTTCTGCCATTATAATTACCTAGTTCTGCAAACTATGACAACAAAACACAAAAAAAAAGAATCCCAGTGCGGGAGTCCTGTGGTTTGTTTCTTGTAAATGTGTGCGTTCACACTTTCTGAAGAAAGAATGAAGAAAGACCGTCCTATGCCAGAGAAAGTTGTTTCTTCTTGAGGGAAACCCCTGGCATTGAGCACTGAGCTCTGGATCACACAAACAGCCCATTATTACGTCAGACCTGGTTTCTCTATGACTCCCAGAGGAATCAGCAGATAAACCACTGTGTTGCAGAGATATGGCAGAAACCATGTGTGGATGTAACATGAGAAAACAGTTGTTGCCTGTTTGTTTACGGTTAATCATAATTAGCCACTGACACTTTGAGAATTTTTTTTTTCAGCAGGAATATTGATTGATTGATTAACAACTGGAGACATGTCCTGCTTCTTGTATATTTCTCCATTAGAGTTGTCCATTAGAGTATGCTTAAATTATTATATTCTTACAATCCCAAATTATCATAGCTACAGTATAATTCAGTAGTTAAGACTTTCATAAAAGACTTTATGTTCTCCAAAACTGCATTTATTTGATTTATCTAGATAACTGTTTTCGGTTTTAATATATTTTATTTGAAATATGCCATTGCTCCAGTCTTTAGTGTCATGTGATCTTTCAGAAATCACTCTAGTATGCTGATCATGGTGCTCAAGACACTTTTATTATTAGCAATGTTGACAGTTGTTTTTCAGAAAATAAAAATAATAATAATAATAATAATAATACTTTTCAATATTCTGTTATCAGTAGAATTTCAAAAGAACTTTCAGCTTTTTAATTAATTATTAATTTAATTATTGTTGTTGTTGTTTTTGTTTGGTTTTTTTTGGAAAATATACGTATTCCACATTAATTTTTATAACTTTAAATTTCCACTGCATATTAACAGTTCTTTCTATTTTTATTTAAGAAATTTAAGAAGAAACATCTAAACCAAAGTTAATTATAATTAACTTTATAATTAGTTATTAAATAAAAATTATATGGCATTTTCTACTAATTTTTGTTCCATATGATGTATTTCAGAAAAATAGTCAGTTCAAAAAAATAATAAGTAATAGTAAATAGTAAATCAGAATATTGTAAAATTCAGTGGATCTTGGAAAATGTGTGTTAGGGTTATGCCTGCATCCATATTTGGAAAAAAACACTTTGAAACTGAGATGTAGGACAAGTTGAAGTTCACATTCAAATTCAAGTTGGTTTCAGAAAGACAATAACTTGTTTCAGAGGTGGCAAAATTTCATTTTGTTGAAAGTTCATTTTGTTCAAAATACAAACATTTTCCACAAGAAGTGTGTGTAATCTCAATGTTTATTGACATATTGGAGAACTGCTTTAGGTCTCCTAAGCTATGAAGCAGCAACCTCTAACATTTTTTTCCCTCTGGGAGAGTGTGTGCAACACATGACAATGAAGATCTGATAAACAGGGGTTTCCATGAGAACTAGGGATTTGGAGATGAAGTGGCCTGGGATAAATAAATCAAGGCTGAGGTATGTTACAATAGGATGTCATAGGACGAAGAGGTCATTGCTTAGTAGCACTTGTGGAGTTGATGCTTTCAGTATACAGTATGATATATGTCAGTTTGCACAACAAGGGTCTGCTCTTACACGCACCTTACATGTGACACAGGAGAAGGAGAGTGCTGAGGCCAAAACAAATCCGGGCACAAGCACATTAAGTACAGACTCAGTGTGTGTGAAGTCATTTTTGATATTGAAGACTAAAGCAAAATAAAAGTAAACTATGTTAATCCATTTTCAACCAACGCCCATGCACTAAGATTTCACCCACTCAAATATTTCTAACAATCTCAGAGATTCAAGCTTTAACAGGAAACAGATAATAAACACACAAAAACAGACCTGCCTCCTGATGTGACCTTGTACTTGCTGCCAATAAAGACATCAACACACAATATTTGCTTTGCAATTTCAACAGAATCCATTACTGACATCCAATAAAAATCCATTTTAATGACCTGAGAGGCTTTCAAAACATTCACTGTTGATATAATACTAATTATTTACTGTGTAATCATAGACATAATTAATGAAATCTTTTAATGCACTTTGCAAAATGGTCACAATTGCAGAACATATTGCAATATCCCAAACCAGATAAGAAAACAGATATATATTATGTATATCTGTACATACAGATTTACAACAGCTGAGCTTGCATCCTTTAACCAGCACCATGCATCCACAGCATACCAGACTAATGACTTCACTGGTATTGCATTACAATAGGCATACTGCATGCAGGATTTACATGGATATAATTTCATAAGTTGCATGCATTTGGAACTAAGAGCTAAAACTGTAAAGTGATATATCGACAGTCACATTTGCTAATAAATATGAATATTTAAGATCCTAGAACGTGTCTAGAATCTAAGCCTGAAATGCTTTGTGTTGATACCTTTCACGATGGTTGTGGAGGTCAGTCTCAGCAGCAAGATCTCACTGAGGAAGAGGAGGATGAAGGCTCGCATGTTGTCCTTTTTTCTCAGAGAAAACAATACAGAGCTCATATAATCCACTCAAACCTCTTCTGTCTAAACTTCTGCAATAGTTCTTTCTTGAATCATATGGTTTCTCCTTGTCCTTTAAAGTGACCTCAGATCAGGTGTCAGTGCACACTCTGTGTGAGAGAAATTGTGTGGTATGGTTTTGTGTGTTTGGAAATGGGTGTGTGATTGTTCGACCATCTACACTGGATTATTAACAAGAGGGAGGGACCCTATGATGTCACACTGTAGCTGTTAAACCTTAAGCTTATCTCTGTCTCTCTCTCGCTGCACCATTTCAGAACACTCTGTATTTCTTCTTAAGTTGCATCTTTTCTTCTGCCTCACTTCGGGATCAGCTTCATTAAATAGTCAATGTGATAATATCACAAAGCTGTATTTAGGACCCTCAATAGAAGAGAAAAATATTTTTTGTTACAATATTACGTTTGTATTATTCATGCATTATTTACATTGGAGCATAAAGCACATCCAGAATAAACAAATGTATTACAACTAAATTAAATAAATCAGTTTGGATTTCACATCATTGGATAAAGTAAAAAAAAAAAAAAAAACACATAAAATATTTTTTAAATCTATTTTTATGCCTCATTTAGTTCACATAATTACTTTGACTAAATACACATGGTACAATTCATAATAGAAATATGAACCCCTATAAGAATACAATAAAACATTTCTAAAAAATCAATCTTCACATCTGACAAGAACGAAGAAATTGGAGCAGGTTAAATTGTTGTTGAGAGAAAACTAATGCATCATATTGTCTTGCCTTTTTTATTATTTCCCAGCATAGTGTCGCTGTTCAAAATATAATGTAATACCATATGTTATTGCTTAGACTAAATTTATTTAACCACAGCCAAAGGAGAAAAACATGAAGAAATGTTTGAAGACTGATTGGAATCTATTCATTAATAACGAACATGTTCAAAACGTACAACAGCATTATATTTATAGCATATATATCAGCGTTCCAGGTCTCTGACTAAACATAATTGTTTCCAGTTGATTACCAGAATATGTTTTTTAGATATATGTTTGTACTTACAGTCACTGTCTAGAAGACCTTTGAACATGCCATTGTGTCTCAGGAGTCTCCTGTCTCTTATTAGCCCTGTAATAAAAAATTATGAGTCAGACAAACTTCAAATCATCATTAAAGTTGACAAATCACTGTGACTAAACAAATGGTTATGAACTGCTGGAGTGTGTTGAGTTTAAAAGATCTAACTTCTGAGATCTTTGCAGTCAGATTGGAAAAGCTATATTTTATACTCATTTATGCCCATATATTTGCCATATGTAATATTTTAAGAATTATATACTTACAACCATAAGTATATTTTATAGTTTTTATTTTAAACAGTACTTGGACCGAATGTTAGCTTTTCAATATTTTGCAAATACTGTTTCTTTCTGTAGTGACCAGGAGTTTGATTTTTCCACTCCTCAATCTTGGAGGTGTTTCAGGATAAATAATTGAAAATTCAGCACAGATGTTTCATTAAAAAATGCCAACTACATCACAAACAGTCCCCAGCCCACAGCATCAGCCATGAATATGAATGATAATTTGTGAATATTACTTAGCATGTATATATATATCAAAAGTAGGCCAGGGACTTTTTGAATGTGTGACAGGTCACCTGGTGGATCATTCTTTATTGTTTCAGGACTGACGTGTCTCAGCTGTTGGCAGTAGTCACATGTTTAAGAGATGTGTTTTTGAGATGTCAAGGAAACAGGGATAACCACTCTTCTTCTATCTGTCTGTTTTCTATTTGTTCTCTGTCGTTGTTTGTTTGACGTCCCAGTGTCTAAGGCAGCTGTACAGGCTTGCATCTTTCAGACTCTAAATGAGAGGAAGTTGCATTCTTTTAGGAAATTGAAAGCACTCATCCACTCCGGGCAGAGCGAATCCTGATCACGGGCCCTCTGGCAGCAGGATAAAATTGTCCGTTAATAAATAATACTGTTGATGGCAGTTTTTCTTTGGGCACAGTGATAATCAAAGCAATGTGCCAAGAGGTGTCTAAAGGATGGATTAATATTAGTCATCTATAAATTTTTCATGTTGGATCTCTGTGCATGTCAAACTGCACTGCCAGTGCTCCTGCAGGTTAGGTGTGACATTATCACATGAGACATAGATTTGGCGAGTCACTCTGAACCTGGAGATTTAGATTTTAAATGTCTCTTTATAGCAGTCTTAATTTTTTCATTTAATGGGATCAACAGGATTATGTGGGAATGGGGAAATCAGTCGGCTGTTCAATAACAGATGCTAGGGAGAGGCGGTGAGCAGGGTTGATGTATTCTTTATTGACTAAAGTCAATGAAATAACCTGTGCAATACCTGCCTCATCAATATTTATTTTTTGCATTACAAATGCATAGATTTCTTGGCTTGGATATTTTTTTAAGCAGCTATAATGAATGAAAATTCTTGCATATTCACAAATACGCAAAAGCTTACTTCCTTGCTGATAAATAAGATAGGTTACTCCCCCACCCCCCCAAATTAACATTTTATCATTAATCTCTTACCCCCCCGTGTCGTTACAAACCCATGCAAGCTTGTTCGTCTTCGGAAGACAATTTAAGATAATTTTTGATGAAAACCGAGAGGCTTGTGACTGTCCCATTGACTGCCAAACAATTGCAACTGCAGAAAAGTAACGTTATTGTTATTAACCTATTATGAAGCTACTTTTTTGTACGGAAAGAAAAGAAAAATAATGAGTTTATTTAATGATTCGGCACTGTAAAGTCACCGTTGCACCACTTTGTAGATCATCCGTTGGATGCAAATTACGTAACGTTAAATACACGAGCAAGACGCATCTTTCCATTGCTGACACAGAACTGCGTATTTATGCTGCGTTATGGGCAACCAGTGTTTTTCCACCCTTCCACCCGTGAAAGTGCACTGGACGGTAGTCAATCCTGTCACTACCCACCCGTGATGTGAACTTCCAGTTCCGAGTTTTGAACTCGCGAAACAAAAATGGCAGTCCCAACGAATGCATTGATTATGCAAGTAGTACACTAAAATAAAAGTTACAGTTTCTTTTGCCTAATGCGCCGTTTTCCTTCCGCGTTTCCCTCAAATAAGCAAGGAAAGCACCTTTGGCGACAGAAACGATTGTAAATGAGCATAAGCCCCGTACGGTCTGCCACGCTGGTTAGTTTACATCAAGCTACCACAATTCCTTGCGCATTCTTGGAGTGATTCGCCTGGAACGCTACGTGAGTCATGGTTTCGTGTCTTACTGGCTCAAAAATCTGCATTAATGTGCATACACCAGATGAGCTACAAAATGGCGCTATGTTGACTATAAAATAGTTGTTGTTTTCTTTCCTACAAAAAGTATTTTTGTAGCTTTATAATATTACCGTTGAACCACTGATGGCAGATGCAGTATTCAGATGACATCTTTCATACTTTTTCGCACCTTGACAGACATAATTTTTCGGTAGTCATTGGGACAGTCAAGCCTTCCAGATTTCATCCAAAATTATATATAGTTTAATATAACTTAAATTGTGTTCAGAAGACAAACAAAGCTTATGGATTGACATATGGGTAATTAATTAATGACAAAAAATTCAATAAGACATTGGAACAGTCAATGAAATAAAGCGAGAACAAATTTCGTCATGAAAGAGAGCATCACGAAAACCTCGGCCTGGACAGAGACTCTTCACTGTCTTACTCTTTAGACAGTCTTTAAGAGTGAGTCACTCAATACAGTAATTATTAAATAAATACATACTCAGGGAACACAGACTAATTCAGGAACTAACCGGTATTTTATTTATTAAAATAAATAAAAGTAGCCTGAATGGTAGCGATATCTCATTTGCAATGTGCTGTTGGGTTGAATATAAATGGTTAAAAAATACCGTATTCAGAATAATGCTAAATGATATCTAGTATGATATGAATTTTAAGGGGCCATCCTTTAGTCAATGAAGGGGTGCTCAAGTAACCTAGCACAGTACAAAAGGGGCCATGGTGATACTGGATAAGCCTGTGGGTGCTTCTCAATATCCCTCCTCGTCTCCTCTGTCCTCTGTCCTCCATCCTATGACCCGGAAACCGATCGAGCTCAGCCATCTTGAAGGACATCTCAATTCTCTAATTG
>JAUCMT010000160.1:7073878-7085908 GCA_032357475.1 Enteromius thamalakanensis | reverse complement strand
GAGGTGGAGCTAAGACACGAGGAAAGGAAGCGAGGAAAGGAAACGAGGATGCACAAATAAGAAATGAGAAGCACCCTGTGTGTTATGTTTTGGTACAGATGATTGTGTGTGCTTTGCTCCGCAGCTGTGATTGGCTCAAAGGGAGAGCGTCTTGAACCAAATGAACTTCACGCACATGTTCCTGCAAAAGAAATTTTGGTTGTTACACAAATATAAACAGACACGCATACCAATTAACAAACAAGCGAAAACACAAGCAGAAAAAAAGGCTAAGGTGTGGACAAAATGTGCTTGCATAAAACACACAAATAACGAGTGCTTGACGCACTACTCACAGGACTAAACGGTCCACAAAGTTCATTGGTGGCCCTTGACATCAGCGATCAGTGGTGTTAAATGTGAGAATTTTTGTGTGTTTGTGTTTCTTCAGAGGAAGAAAAAGTGACTAAATGCAGCTGTTGGCAGCTTATGTGTGTGTGGGGAACTGATGAATTCTACTCAGGAGGGTGATTCATTATAAACATTGCCAGAAAAGTCGAAGCACACAGATTCATTAGGACTGTAACACTGACAAGTAATGTACAAATGTGCCCTGAAGCAGGACGTTTAGCAGATTTATCACTAGATGCACACCAATAACAGTTAAAATCTCTTTCTGTGTCTGTGTCCAACACTTATCTCAAACACATAGTATGTGAGACTGTCTCAGATCTACCATATTATACTTTCACATTCTATCATGGTCATGTTCTGAGTATGTTGCTGTTGTTTTTTAAGCAAATCCATTAAGTAGAATCAAATATAAGCCCTGCATTAAAATGCTTCTTAAAATAACCAAGCAGAATGGGAGATGCACAGTGAAATGAAAAAATGATGAAAAGGTTTTTTGTGCACTGATCCCAGCGATGAGCAAAGAGCACCTGAATCAACTACTTCCACTAGTCTCTGAAGTCTGAGCATTACAGAAGACCTCAGTGACGTCATAGGAGGTCAAAACAATTTCAATATGGTGCCATTGTCCATTAAATGTATTTTAAACAATAAATAGTCTACTTTATCGGTTTAAAAAACTCCTAATCAGTTTGGAAAAAACTAAACAAAACATGAATGCCTTGGATTACATAAGTGATAGCCACTTTTAAAACACTACTTTTTGATTTCATTAAACAATCTCACATTATTTTTCTGTTTAGAGTTGGCACGACCATTTGTAAATTTAATGTGTCTGGCTTCCAGTGTCATCCATTTGCAGTCTTTATTAGCTGTACAAAAACGCTTGTTATGCTGCTTGACATTTTAAACTGGAATCTTTACATGCATTTTAATGTATTATCTTAACATACTGGTTTGTTTTTAGTGAAACCATACCATTTACTTTTTTCCATTGATGTTTTTAAAAGTTTCTTTTTGTTTCTTGCTAGACTGATTTGAACTAAACCCATAAAAATACACATTATTCCTGCAGGTAAGTACACTTTAAGTACAACTTTTTTTATATGCTGAAAAGTAAATACAACCTCACATTGTGTCAATCATGTGTAAATCACACACTGCCTCTAAAACTTTCATATGTCATGAAAAAATTGGACCAGGTAGCAAGCATTTTGATAGGAAAGAATGATGAATACAAAAAATATGCTCAGGTATGCAAGGACCAAAGGTTTAGAACTGTGCTAACTATTGCTGATTTGCATTTTCAAGTTCAAAAGTCTCTAAAATTGTCACTACCAAAACGGTTGTTTTTCAGTTGTTATGCCATACATTTTTTACTGCCTAAACAGTCACTACTACTATAACATGTAAAATTATTAAAATCCTTAACTTTGACATCATTATGATCAACTTGTTGCCTTCTACACAGAAAAATGGGATTACAAATACAACAAAACTCATAAACAACACTTAAAATATATCAAAAAAGCACTATTGATTCGCCTCTGAAAAAGTAAGAAAATAGTAGTATATGTAAGATGTAAGACTCTAGTTTTCTGTTTTCATAGGGACAAATTTGGGGAGAGGAATAATATTTCCCAATTTTCTGAAAATACAGTTCGACATTAACTGCAAATACCAGAAATGTGTACCATTATACAATTTCCATACATTCTGTAAAATGGCAGGTATATTTAATGCATTGCGTTTCAAAATTTAGATAATCTGGTAATCATGGTTTTTACTTGTCTGACCTGGGTTCAGTTTCCATTCATTTTAATACAAGTAAATTAATTTTAATTAAATAGTCGTCGTTGTAAAGCAACTTCTGAACCGGAAGTTGCTTTACACTTTAAACTGTATCACCGTTGTATTTACAACATCTTGCAATGTTTTGAGCGCTTCAAAAATGTATCATTTTGAGAAAAGCTGTGTTATCTCAGTACTTACAAGAACTGTAGCATCTGAGACACCCCTGCCTCATAGCCAATGCAAAGCAGCACCTAAAATAATCGATACTTTATATACTAATCTAAAAATCTATACTTTTACAAACACCGCTCTCTAGAGGTAAAACTGAAGTGTACTGTAACTGCAACAGCTTATTCTGTTCCACTTGCAATGTCGACAAAATCATTGGACCATCAGTTTTTTCACTACAGACATTGTAGAGAGAAAAACACTTTCTTTGTGGCTCAGGGGCTCAGCCTGGTTCTGATTGTAGTCGTTTCTCATGCTCTCTCTACATAAAACACTAGCAAACAAATAATGGATAATTGTGTCTTTCACATGTTACACATTACCACATTCATCTTCATTTGTTTCACATAATATCAACAAAAGAAGTATGTGACTCTGGAGATCTTTCTATTATATATTATATAGTCTCAGACGACTGGACTTCAATGTTGGAGCCATTTACATTGTCATGCTATAAACTGGAAACTGTTATATGTCACACTTTCAGCACATGCGGTAGGTAATGCTCTGTAATCTGGGCTGTAATTGTAGTGAGCTCTCTACTCTCTTTAATTAGTTCTGATGCACTGAAGACCACAGTATTTAGCTCAGACACCACACACTGCAATAACACACACAGGCAAACATGCAACAAACCAATACCTTAGCAACAATCAACAATACCTTAGCACCTGTAATAAAAAGTGTAAATGAAAGTCTCCAGTATAACAAAGTTTTATTTTTTTCACAAAAACACAAAGGCATTGTTCACAATCGACAATTCTGCAAAATCATGTCCTCACTTAATTAACGATGTAAGTAAATGACTTGTAGGTGAACTATACCCTAATAAAAATGTTTATCAGTATATGAACTGATACACTTTTTAACATAGTAAAAGTAAATAGTGTAAAAAATAAATACAAATGTCCATTATTTCAACAATCATTGTTGGAAGGATGTGACGTACACTCACTAAGAAGATAGACAGGAGTAATCGCAGCACTCAGTATGGTAGCTGTAGGAAAGGAAGCCCCTACTTTCAGTTAAAGATCTGTAGATCTGTGATAACATTGTCATCATATTTTTCTACTTATTTAAAATGTCTTTTTGATTTTGATCAATCTTCAAATATGAAGGAGCTATACTTGTATAATTATTACCTACATAGAAAATAGCTGCCCGGATGCTTCCAAGATGGCCGCCAAGTGAGTTTACTTGTCTTTTAAATAGTTTGATTTGTCTTAATACAGAACAGCTTGAAAACTCTGACAAACAGTGAAAATATAAAAGCTAATGTACTAAGAGGGTAATACAAGATTAATGGTCTGCGATTCAAGTAACTGTCAGGATTAATGCATCAGGGATCTTTTACTTTGAACACCAAAGATTGATTGTCTAAGAGACAGATAAGAATAGAAGGCACTAACAAAACATTTTAATCCATGACAAGGATATTTTCTGGGACCAAGATCCCGTTCTGTGAAAGTGTCACAAAGTGAAATTGTCTTAAAAAAAAAGTTAATAAATAAATTAAAAACAAAAGAAATCATATTTTAAGAAGTATCCATAAGTAGCCATTTTAATTTGCGATGACGATCTCAGAATGGCTGAAGAGATATTGCTCTGGAATCACTAAGATGGCATATCCTGAAAGAAAACAAAAGTTTCTGGAAGAGGAACATATGACGCAAATCAATACAAACACTGTATTTAGTATAACAAAAAATAATAATAATAATAAAAGTCAGAAAAGTCCTAAAGATCTACTTATGTTTACACTAGATGCAACACTGGAGACACAAAGCATACTGTTACACTGTAACATGTTGTTCTCATAACATTGTTTACTAACCTTCATTGTTTTGCACTCAGCAGGCTATTGGACTTTGGACAGCTATTGACTGCTGGAGGAACTTTCTCTTTGATTATCCATTGCTCTTATAAAATAAATACAAAATGACATGTTAAAAAATAAGCAAAGCTATAGGTTATTAACAAGAAGAAAAAAACTCACATTTGATGCTGCTTCAAAAAATCTGCAAACTGACGATCTCTTGTGTAGAGTTCAAGGATGCGGATGCGATCTTGAATATCCTATAGAATGGACAGGAAGAGAAAATCCTAGAAACATGCTCCACATTCTCGCTTTGCTTCACACAAAATTTCACTTACAAAGTGATTTGTTGTAAACATAGTCATGCACAGACCCATACCTCCTTAGTGAGTTCACTGGTTTCATAAATATGCCGTATTTCTTCGCTGCTGAACTCTGTGGATGCCTCGGCACTGGCGCTGCTGTGGACTGGGGGCTCGGGGTACCGCTGGTAGTAATGGCTGTAGCCTGTAGTTAAATCGCTTTCGAACATGGGGTTGTACTTAGTAGCCATGTCTAGAAATGGTGGACTGTCCTCTCTCCTGCATACAAACATGAATAGACACACAAAAAAGCTCACAACAGACATCTGCAAGGTTAAGAAGCCATGACTTAAAGAGTCAGGGGAGCAAAGATCAGCCTTGTTGATGAATTAATGAAAATCTCATAATGGAATTACAGGACATGGAAGCTTCTTTCTAGGTGCTTGCTGGTTCAGTGCTGACCAATAGGATCTCGTCCTCTGTTAAAACTTCGGTAACACTTCAGAATAGGGGTCCAAAATAATGCATTAGTTAGGCATTAATTAATGGTTAATTTGTTCACAATTAAGCATTAGTTGAGCAAAAACACACTACTGATTAATGATTAAAATGTTAAATTAATCATTAATTAGTAGTGTGCTTTTGCTCAACTAATGCTTAACTAATGCACTTTTTTCACTTCTCTCCCGCTTTTCCCCCAGCCCTGCGGACCGCCAGGTGGATTACGACAGTTTTACCCTCACTCTAAAAAATCCCAACACTTCCTCTTCACGCCCTCTCACCTTTCCCGAAATTCTCCACAGCCTTCCTCCGCTTCACTTATATGATTTGTTCCATTCAACCCCATAGGAGACGCGAGCTCAATTATAACCTCACTATCGTGTCGGCGCTTGCTGCCTCCTATGGTGGTACTCACTTCTGAGCGATTGATGTAAAAGGGTGCATCAAATACAATGAACGCAGAAATTCAAACATGTGCGGTGCGCTTTGTTTTTAAGCATCACAAATGTACAATTCTTCTTATTTTGGTTTAATGGCAGTTGAGCATGAACACTTGAGCATCGTCATTTCTGTTTAATGGCGGTTAGCAAATTCACTTAAAGGCGCATACCTTCTGCATTACAAAATAATTCTTCTACTTACTTCCGTATGCTCTGCAAGACCGCTTTGTGCTTAAGCATCACCCAGCTGTGTACTGTAGCTTCAGCAGCTCCAGGCATCTCATTGTTAGGCCAGTTTTTATCGCAGCACGTAAAAAAAATAACAAGATATTTGCAAGTGATATTTATCTCGATGTGTACTCTTTAAGAATCAATAATCAGATCTTTTGGGGACCACCTCTTATGGACAACAGGGAAAGCAAAAATGGAACATGATGCTTTATGGGATATAGCCTAGTAGATGGAGAATACTAGATTTTAAAGAATAACAAACATCAACTTTAAACCAAAAAAAGGTGTTCATTTTTTATGCTTCTCGTAACTTTTACAGGAACAATGTTTCTGGCTACGGAGGGGAGCTGCTGTTTCGAGGTGTGGATGAATCCCGGTTTGTTTCTCCCATCAACTGGGTTCCAGTTAGTAATGCGCAGTTCATCTCGTAACCCGCAGATCCCGCGTGTCAGGTTAGGGCGGGTAAAGAAAAAATGCGCTCTCGCGAAAATGGCGCTAAGCAGTGCTTGCTCGCCCCTCTGCGCTCTCAGCTGCTCAACACCTGCTCGCTAGTCAAGTACACTTTTGAGACTTTGGAGGCGGGGATCAAATATCAGATCTCTCCGCTCTTGTGATTGGTCATTTTCAACACATACTGCTTATCATGGCTTTAGGAACAGTGTGTTTGTGTGTGCAGGCTTTTTTTTTATGAATAATTAATTTATAAACAGCAATACAACACCAATACATATTTGCAGTAGAATATAAAAATCAGGTATAAAACATGAAACATAATGAATAGTCTAGTCCTTTCAATAATTTACACCAAGTGCACATAGCATTTTCTGATATTTATACCACTTATTATGAGTGACAATTATCTGCACCTCAGTACTGAAGTGCATTATAAAACAGAATGCAACTTAAGGATTCAGGGACCGGAAGAATGCTGTCAGTGAAAAACGGGGAATAATCTCGAACCACGAAAAGACGCCAGGACATATGACATCTGACAAAGTTGAGAAAAATCGCAAGACTTTTTAATACTTTATGTTGTTATCAATCTTGGGCAAAGAAATGTTGCATTTCGTGACAACTGAAAAGGTGACCGTGAAGATGGCAATTTCATTCACTTCATTCAATGGAAGTCTCTTTTTGATGATGTACTGAGCCAACACCTGGAGAATGCACCTGACAATGCAAAGTACCTGTCACCAATTATTTTTATATGAGATGATTTCCTGTTGTGGTGATGAAATGAGAGATTGTGTTGTTTTGTTCGAAGAATTGAGAAAGCAAATTACTTCTCTGTATTGGTTGATCAGCAGTTGTCAATCTGTATTCGTTATGTGTCCGTATTTGACCATTTTGAGGTACACAAAGATTTTCTTGGATTCTGTCCACTACTTAAGCAAGATTCTAAATCCATCACAAAAGCCGTCATCGAACAGTTATCCAAATGGGGGCTTTATGTCTCTTTACTGCGTGGCCAAGGGTATGATGATGTCAGCAACATGAGTGGAAGGCTGATACCTCCGGAACACAGCAGCGGGAACCCGAAAAGCCGAAAAGCCGCTCGGGACATTCGCTCGATGCAAAGTTTTGATTTGTCTGGCAATCAATCCCGAGCGTTTTTCCCCGTTGACTATTTGGATTTACTTGGACTGCTTTATTGGACTTTTGATCGATCTCTGCCTGCCCCGACCTTCCGCCTGTTATTTGATTGTGAGTTTTGGATTTTCCTTGTTGTTTCTATCTGCCTGGTTCTTCGACTATTGCCTGTGCGACCTTGTTGATAATAAAGCCTGCAAATGGATCCTCTTGAGTCTGAGAGTTCGTCACAGGTTCTGCTTGGAAGGAACAAAACCTCCAGCAACACTAGTTGGTGGGAGTGTGGTAAAAATAATAATATAAAATCAAGGAGGGCCAGTAGACTGACCATCACGGTGGATTCACACAGGGCGTCAGCGTCAACGCTTCCAATTGACTTTGAATGGGTGACGTCAAGCGTTGCCGAAAGGAATTGTGGATCCGTCTGCGTCGCTTTATTGGTGTTGCTCGCGGCAGAGGTTAAGAATTTTTCAACTTCTGCCGTGAGCAACGCCAGTGAAGCACCTCTGATGGAAGCGTCAGCCAATCATGATCGCTTTATGCAAATACAGTAGCCAGGCGGGAGCCAATCACGTTCATCCTGTTCAAGAGCGGCAAACTGTCTAATTTCATTGGCTGACGCTGCTATGACCAGGAGTCAATGCCAAACTTCAGCCATGCCTTCCTTTAAGCGTTGACGCTGACGCCCCGTGTGAATCCACCGTCAGGGTCTTGATCACCTCAACCAAGAGCTTTTTCGATTTTTCGAAACGTATGTTTCTGTAGGGTCCAGAAGATGTCTCAACTTGCTGAAAGGCATCTCATGCTTTCAAAACCTGCTGAAATAAATCATATGTTATTGTTAAAACCAGCACAACAGCACAGTTCTTGTCCATCACCATTTTTATTAATTGTGGAATATGTAGTAGATAACATCGCTGAAATTACCACGCAAATCTGAATGCGTTAGTATACAACCAACTTATATAATAACCAATAAACAAAATGAAGAGAGCAAGTAAAATCTTTGTGCCCTTATTTGGTTTAGTCACATTCATTGTATTCACCTATGTTTCTGTAACATCCACACCAGTTTCTACACCCGGCTCCACCCTCCCTGTCACACAACGCTCACAATCCCGGAGTTCTGATTGCATCACTTACTGAAGTCAGTCTCTCTGCGAATAATGTTACTCTGTCTGTGGCTGCTCTCATTGATTCAGGTTCAGCCGGAAACTTCATCGCTGAGCACCTTGCACGACGTCTCAAACTCAAGACCTATCCCACTGAGAAGATATATCAGGTTCAGTCTATCATGGGCAAACCTCTGACTGCTCGTCATGTGAGACGTTGTGCAGATCCAGTCAGCATACGCATGGGAACCTGTCATAAGGAAGAGATGTTTTACCTGGCACTGGAGGGCTCACAAATGGACTTGGTTTTATGGCGTCCGTGGCTGGCTCAGCATGAACCCACCCTCTCCTGGGGCACCGGCGACATCATCAAATGGGGAACCCAATGCTGGCCTAACTGTTTTCCAGACCTACCTCTGCAACGTACTCAACATCTCAAAGTATGTACAACTTCTATAGAAAGTCCTATCGTGAAGCAATCTGTTGATATACCTGCTGATTATGTGGAGTTCCAGGATGTCTTTTGCCCCAGGAGTGCCGCCACATCGCCCATGGGACTGGAAAGATATTCCAGTTATCCATTCCAGAGACAAAGGCCATGGAGGAATATATAAAGGAGGCTTTGGCACACGGCTACATCCGACCATCTACATCCCCTGCTGCTTCTAGCTTTTTTTTTGTGGTAAAATAGGATGGCGGTCTTAGACCATGTTTTGATTACAGAGCCTTTAATAAGATTACTGTACCCTTTAAGTATCCACTACCACTCGTCCCAGCAGGCCTAGAGATGGGCTTGGAAACGCACCCTGTATATTTCAGGACTTTATGTATATGTATATTTAGGACATTGTCTCCACCGTCTCGTCATCTGTGGTGTGTGGCTGTCTCCATCTGTTTATGGTCCTACAAAGTATACAAAGACTTTAAGTTTCCTTTTGCTACCCAGAATTGGATGAATTTGAGTTTGCTTACCTTGTTTCCATTTTGAGCACTACTGTAAATAAACACGGTTACATTTTACTTACCTGTCTGGAGTCTGCTTCGTTACAGTTTCCCAAGCTCATTTGTCTCACTGCAGAGCCTTTTTTGATTGCTCTTATGAAATATTCTAATATTTTGTATATTCTATATTTAAATATATATTCAGACACATGATTATGGTTGTTCAGTGTGTTAATAAATGCTTCATTAACACATGCTCCTGCTGTAATTCATGATTAAGTCAGGTAGTTCTAAAACACTTAGTTGCCAGTCTGTTTGTGTGAGCTCATCTATAGCTTGTGAAGCTAAGCAGTTTTTGCAATACGTATATTCCATGTACATATCTTTTATTTTGCATTTATAGCGTTTTTCCCTCTGTGGGTTTGGTTATATTGGCAAAATTAGGAGGAAGCATGCAGTTTCCACTTCTCTGTAACCTGTGTTCTGATGTAACACCCGCTTGACTCAATGCTAAACAAAGTTCAATGGCCCATTCAGAAGATGCAAAGTTCATTGAATGCAAAGAACAAAATAAAAACACAAAGATATTGATTTTTAGTAAAATAATTGAGTTGATGTAATAAACTGTGAACAGTATAATAAAAGTGGGGGAAAAAAACACAATAAAACTTAAAGTTTAGTCGGAAATGGGAAATAATAATTCAAAAAACACTTTAGTTAATATTTCGCTTCAATTCCTTTTGGAATTAAACATTTTTTTGTAACCTTGAGAATTTAGGTTAGTTCAACAAAAAGGTTGGATTTATTGAACAAAAATATATTTGTATGAACAGTCTTTGTATGGAGCCGAATGACCCCTTTAGGCTCTCCCAGAGAGTAGAGCTGGGTTCTGTCCTCTTTAATGGCTGTAGGATATGGTAGATGTTCTCGGCTGCCTCAACGTTGGGTGGAGGAGGGGGTTCCGGGTGGTCTGTGGGTGGAGGAAACAAGGGATCAGTATGGCGTTTTAACAGTGAGACATGGAAGGTAGGTGTAATTCTGTAATGTGGGGGTAATTCAAGCTCATAGGTGACTTCGTTCACTGGTCGGCGAATGGGAAAGGGTCCAACGTACTTCGGACTGAGTTTTCAACATGGTGTCCGAAGTCTGATGTCTCTGGTGGATAACCATACTAAATCTCCTGGTTGATAGACAGGTGTGGGGGAACGTCGGGCATCAGCCCATTTGGTGCATCTCCGGATGGCTCGCTGCAGGTGTATGTGTGCTGATTCCCACACTCTCTCGCTTTCTCAAAACCAGAAGTCTACTGCCGGGACTGAGGATGGCTCATCCTTCCAGGGGAACAGGGGAGGCTGGTACCCTAAAACACACTGAAAAGGTGTTAGTCCAGTAGTGTCTTGAAGGAGGGAATTCTGAACATACTCAGCCCACGGCAGGTATTGGCTCCAAGAGTCTTGATGGTTCTGACAGTAGGACCATAAATAGCGGGAGATCTCTTGAATCTTATGCTCCATCTGGCTGTTTGTCTGGGGGTGGTATCCTGAAGACAAGCTGACTGACACTCCCAGCAGTTGGAAGAATTCCTTCCAGACACGGGAGGTGAACTGCGTGCCTACTATGTCCTCCGGAATGCCATAATGTCTGAATATCTGTGAAAACAGGAGTTGAGCAGAATTCATCGGAGTTGAGCCTTTGGGCAGAGGATGAGGTGTAGTTGACATGGCACAGACGGAGCAGCCCTTCACGTACCGGTAGGCATCACGAGCCATATCAGGCCACCATTACTGGTTCCTGAGGAGAGCGAGAGTACACTTGCCACCTGGATGCCCGGACCCTGGGGAAGCATGAACAAGGTCTAACAGGTTTTTGTGGAGATTCTCAGGCACATACCCCTTGTCCATGGTACCTCCTGGGGGTTCTGGATTCGATTTGGGTGTCCAGTGTCCATTGAGGGTCCATTGGGTGCTAAGATGGTTTCACGAGGTAAGATAATTTCTGGAGTCTCAGGTTGAGGTTCGGGCTGATGGAGCCGGCACAGGGCATTCGCTTTAGTGTTCTTCGTTCCTGGTCTGTAAGTGATTTTAAAATCAAAGCGAGTGAAAAACAGTGCCCATCTAGCTTGGCGTGGATTAAGTCTACAGGCTTCCTGGAGGTACTGGAGATTTTTGTGATCCGTTATCACTGTAAAAGTATGTTGTGCCCCCTCCAGCCAGTGGCGCCACTCATCCAACACCAATTTAATAGCGAGAAGCTCTCTATTACCCACATCATAATTTTGCCCGGCACTTGACAGCTTCTTAGAAAAATAAGAGCATTGGTGTAGGCATGCCGTGCCATTGGGAAAGAGTAGCTCCGACTCCGGTAGTAGCGGCGTCCACCTCTACAACAAAAGGAATCTCTGGGTTAGGGTGTTTTAAAATGGGAGCATTACAGAACACGATTTAAGGTGAGTGAAAGCATCTTGGGCAGCATTGTTCAAAGTGATGGTTTTCTTGGCCCCTTTCAACCTTTTGGAAACTTGGGCTCAGGAGGATACTTAAGAGGCTTAAATACAAGGCGCTTTTGCAACGCAACAGGCTTTGGTAGGTGCATTAGCAGCACAGTGGGCTCTGGAGGGCGCTCTTGCAGCGCAACACACTCTGGAGGGCGCTCTTGCAGCGCAACACACTCTGGAGGGCGCTCTT
>JAUCMT010000160.1:7055547-7066831 GCA_032357475.1 Enteromius thamalakanensis | reverse complement strand
GTATGTGTGTATATATATATATATATATATATATTTTATTTTTTTTATTTATTTTTTTTTATTTATATTTATATTTTAATATTAAACAGTTCAATAACGCAACATTAATACAATATTGTATGTCTCAATTCCAAAAAAGGTTAAAATTCTTGTGAAGACTTGAAAACTAAATAAAAAATATGCAGACATTTTTCATGATATGACCAAGAAAGTTTTTTTTACTTTTATTTTTTATGTAAGAAACTGCCAGCAACAACAATAGACAGACCTGGTGATACGTGGTCTTGCTCTTGGGAAGACTCCTCAGATC
The DNA here is from genome assembly GCA_032357475.1 of Enteromius thamalakanensis. Classification (NCBI taxonomy): domain Eukaryota; kingdom Metazoa; phylum Chordata; class Actinopteri; order Cypriniformes; family Cyprinidae; genus Enteromius; species Enteromius thamalakanensis. The sequence goes on along the minus strand of JAUCMT010000160.1, from coordinate 7,066,521 downwards.
TGCATTTTGTTTTAAAAAAAAAAAGAGAATAAAAACGAAAAAGGGCAGCATAAAATGATAAGAGTTAACTATTCAACTGCACACACAAGTTCTCTAATGAACAGTACATTTAATTGAACAATAAAGAACAGGTATGAAGGGTGTATACCTGCATACTGAGTCTGTAGGTGTATTACTGAGAAGAAAGAGGAAGACGAAAGGTGAGGAGAAAAAGAGACTCAGTAAGACAGAACTCTATTACAATAAATAAATGGCTGAGGGAAAAGGGGTATTCATAAAAGGAAGGGTTGGTGTAAACAGGTTTTTAAAATGTTAATGTACCTTTTCAGGCCCGTCTGTGTTAGTCTCTGTAACGGACCATAAAGAGTCAAAAGACAGACATCAGATATACACATGCACAAATGACACCCTATCCATAACAAAAGTATCAGCTAGCATTAGTACAATGTTAATTATACAGGTCTTATGGTACATACACTGTGGATCAGTGCTAAGTGTTCTTCTGATTGGCTAAAAGCAGCACCCATCTCTAGCACTGAGAGTTTTTCTGTCTGGCACTGGCTCATCCAGCTCTTGTATTCTTCCTGATTGGGGAGGCGGTCCAAGAAGATTTTGAAAGCCTCCCATACAATTTCCTGACATGCTGATGTAAAAACAACATTGTATTAGTGCAACAAAACACATCAGAACGGCAAGTACTACAATCAGGCTTACCTTTTTTTTTTTTAAAATCTGAATAAATGCACATGCCTTTAATCTCAAAAAAGAAAGCTCCGCTCCCAGTGTTACAGTTGAAAACAGCAAAAGTGGAGTCAATTTTGTCCACATGCTCTCAAGTCCATGACAAGAACAAGACCCATCTCTGGTCCCTTTTCTAAACTCAGCCATGCTCTGGTCTCCGTCTTGACAGCACAGAACTTCACAGGGTTGACCATTTAAGTGAGGATTGGACACTTGAGACACTAGGCTCTATAGCCAGCATTTTTGAGCTTCCCACATTAAACATTCGGCTCATAATGCAAAAAAAAAAAAAAAAAGAGGCTAACATATAGCCTAACATTACATATATAACATACTCCAATAGGCTGCTGTTGTTAGAAATGACTTGGAATTAGTTTAGTACTATAGAACCTAATTTCTGACAGACATCATATTAATACTGTAATAGTTTTCAAAGAGAAAATGGTAATTAATCAGTACCATCATATATGTCAAAACACCACAGATCTATTACATCACTGCACCACAGGATTTATCCCAAGTAACCTGGTAATACTGTTTCTATTTAAATTTTTTGAAAGGGTGTTGAAATTGGAATTTTGTGCCACAGTTGTTTACAGTCATATGGGTGCAGTTTCTTGACAAATACAGCAATTTGTAGTACAGATGACATTATGGTGCAATCACAAACTCTACATTTACAATTAGAGTCTCAATAGTGTGCTTAGAGAAGATCGCTCACACCCTTGATCTCTGTCATGGATATTAAGGCTTCGACCTTACTGGCCCCAATCCAATGTGTTAGATGACTTTTAACCCCACCATACTGTCTTCTAATTTGTTTAGGGAGAAATCACACGTGAACTGTGAAAGACTGCCTTGAGGTCCATCAACACTAACCCGAGACCTCAAGAGTGGTTCTGACTGCCAAATGCTAATGAGATCTCATCGTTACATGCTCAGCTGTCAGCTGTACAGAACAGCTTGCACTAGTTATTTATTATTTAATGGAAATCTTTGTAGAATATTGATGTTGAGGTTTAAACACAAATGTGGCTAGGATTCGAATCTTGTATACTTGGATCAAGATTTTGTTTTGGGTTTACAGCAGTGTGCTTTTTCTCATTCCTCTTAGCTGTCAGAACACTTTTCAGCCAGTACTTCATCAGCTACGAATCACTTCTTGGCTTTGAGTACTTGGGTCATTCCTGTTATGCACTGTTAGAGTACTGTAACTATTAAAAATAAGCATGCATTGCTGTAATATAAGAAAGTCTATAAAAGGGTATATCAGACCCTCAGTAATATTATCTGGTTTGAGCTCAGGCATTAAACTTTATTATAGCTTGGGACAAAAAACGGCATGAGATAAACCAACAATTCCAGAGCTAATGATGGCTTATGTTTGAGCTGCTGTTTGTTTAATATAATTACTTGTAGAAATATATAATTTAAGGTCTATCTTCTGTTTTACCAAAACAACTAACCAAATGTAAAAATGAATTTAAACCATAGAAGTGAAAATATTTACTCAATGAATGCAAGCACATGCAATACTATACACAAATTATACAATGCTATTACTATTCATTATTTTTTATTACTAAAAATATAATTAGAATTGGTAATTGGGTCTCACATCTGAGCTGGAAATATTTGAGGTGGTTACTGATGACTTGCTGCACTGTTTCTTGACTGCAGAGGCGTACTCCACTGGACAGAAAAACATTACGCTTATGTCTTGGCAAGAGTCCATGGTCTCCAGTATTCTCCACAAACCTTTGAAAAAATCTTTGTGAACGCTTATCTGGATGTCCAAACACGGGAATATGGTCAACTTCCACTGAAAAAAAAAACAAATATATTTATATATATATACAAACAAATTACTTTTAGTTCTTTTAGTAGAAATAACCATTAGTCCCAACTAATACATATACACATACATGCACAAAGACACATACACACCTGCAGAAATATCCATCTGGCCTATTGCAAAAATACAGCCTAAGCAGGACAGGATACATGTCCATATGAGCGCCCACATAGTGACTTCCTGTAGCTTGAAAATTAAGCTGTTAGCTGATAGTCCCTGCTTTACTTCGGAGGATGTGACCAAGCCTTCCTACACCTTTGCATACCTGTTACACAGATACTTACGATAGTATATTGTTAAAAACTGCTATCCAGATTGTCAAAGATGAGCACAGGTGTATAACTGTGACAGTCTTCTGGCAGCTAGGCAGATGGAAGGGATTTTCCTTTTTTTTTCTTCTAATCTTGTTTAGTAATCCTGTAGAGCAGCTAATCAAGAAGTAACTGGAAGAAGCAAGAGTGCAAACCAAATATACATGTGCTGGAAATGAGGAGTTGAAGAGAAAACAAGGAAAAGATGATTTGCAGATATCCAGAAGCCAAATTAATCTCAAACCAATATTCAGTTCTCAGTGGAGGCACATTAAAGTGATGCTTACGTAATCACGCTAAACTGAGCATTTGACCACCAGTAAGGTTAAGGACAGGTAAGTCTGCAACAACTGTAAATTAACTGGAATCAAAATGCTTTAAGATTGAGAACAAGTATCACTATTACTCTTTGTTAAAACAATCAAGTCAAATAAATTAATGCAATATAGCAGTAAAAGGTAATAAACAAGTACATTACATGACCAAAAGTATGCAACTACTTAAGTGCAATAAAATGGAAGCAGTGACAGATCTATTGTTCCATGTTGTGACATGCACCCAAAAGAAATGGGTTATCAAAGGGGTAAAAAAAAGTTAGGACAGTGACTTGTATCATTTCAGTGGACTAAATGACTGGAAAATATAGCATGCATCTCCAGAGAAGCCTTTTTTTTTTACACTAAAGCCATTTCCCAATAAGGAACACTTAACAGGTAATCAGCCATTTTTATAGCTGTCCTATTGTAAATGTCAGCACTCTAAAATAACAGCCAACAATTTTTACCGTTAGCATAACAATGGCATGCTAGTAGCAAATATCTGCTACCCCAAAAGCATGTCTCAATGTTTAACGAATCAAAGCCCAAACTAGTGCCAGAATTTATATTAGCGATACAGATCTTCACATCTGGGGAAAGTACCAGATTAGACCTGCAAACATGCTTCTTTTGTGCCCTCTTCAAACCTTACTGACAAGGATATTACATAAACAGATGTAATTTTTTAGATTCAATTATTTAGAAAACAACTAATTCTTAACAAAATTTAGTTGTGGCTGCGTGAATGGCATGGCTAAGGCTAAGACAGGATTTTGTACCCCCTGTGCTCACAAACTGATTTAACTACAATACAATTACTGTACAGGTGGCTTAGTGTCTGTGTCCTAAGAAAGGTTTGTAAAAATACAGCCCAGCCCTACTGAAGTTTTGTAGAATTTCACATTGAATTGTGTTTGAAGACTGGAAGGAATGTCTATATTACAGAAAACAAACTGGCAATTTTCCGCAAGGACTTTATCCATTTTTCATCCAGATTTTTTATTTTTACAGTGTACCAAACTTTCATATGACTTTTTATTGTATTACTGCTACCATTTCTGTATTATTTGTACTTTGCAATTTTGTGTAAAACATTTACCTTTGTTAGCCTGATCAAATTGTTCAATGCTTGATATTTCTAAACCAATTATCACACTGGAAATGGAAGGTGCATACGACAAATATAGCATAAAAAGAAATTGTATAGAAGCATGTTGTTTTTAAAATATAGTCAGGAAAAGCTAGATTCCAGCAGGGTTTAGACCACCTTGGTACACACACTTTAAAATAGTAAATCACAGTTTCCCAGCTAGTATATACTAGATTGAATAAGCAAGCAAACGGAGACCATCATTGTACACACACTGGAATGCTGGGATTACTGCAAGAAGGTGGGTGGTCTGCAAATCAGTTTAATCCCTAACTGCACGATTAGTGTTAAACCTATACCATCTCTGCACGCACCTGGCCTTTTGATGCTCTACTTGGCTACTACTACTGAATTAGCCAATCAGAACAAGGACCCATGCCACACCAACTCTTTATCCAATCATGTGTCTAGGCAGGTTTCTCCTACATTCATTCATCACAACTGAAGCCACTGTTAAGAGAGAGCATAAACACACTACAAATGTCCAATTTAACACTGTCTTCCTATTTTTGGCTTGAAAGATCAATCTTTTTTGGCATATGTCCCCTTCAAGGAAAGTTTGTGCTACTTACCTCAAAAAAAACAAAAACATACAAAGAAATTTGAGATCAAAAAGAACAAAATTTATTGTTTCATCAACATTTCTTGCTTTCTAATGTTTTTCCAACAGTGTATACAAAAGCATAAAATTAATAAAAAAGGTTCAAAATCAGCTAAAATATAAATATATCTAGCGTAAAATAATCACGTGAACTTAAAAGCTTAACATCATTGAATGACACTTCCATGGTCTGTCCTATCTTCTGAAGACTCAGGTCCCAGAGAGCCTTGCTGAAATCTGTACAGGTGTAGGATGAGGTCTCGAATCTCCTCCCGTTTACCTCGCACCTGTTGCCGTGGGAACCAGCGCTCCAATCTCAATGGCAAGTCAAAATCTACCACAGGGTCCTTAAAAATATACAAATAGCATTGCTGTCAAAATAGACTCTCACACAAATTTGAAATTGAATTTAAATTTGGAAATCAAGAATGGTTGTAATTCTACCTGTAAAAAACTTTCTGCATATTGTAGCAGGTAAAGGCCACAATCACTACTGTTGTCCTGAAGGGGGACTGTGCAATGGACAAAATCGACACTAAAATCACGATGACCACCTCTTTTTGTGTGCCACTCCACCTGAAGGTATCTAAAAACCCCATCAAAATAAGTAATAACATACATAACACTAGTTAATAAGTAGTTATAATAATAATAACAACAACAATAATAATATTACAGATATCAACAACAAAAGCACTTAATGTAAGATTAAGTTAGACTGTAATGAGTTCACAAACACTCACTCGCGCAAGAGTTTGAAGATACGTTCATGAACCGACAGCTTCAGGGAGTCCATGATGAGAATACATGGTCTTCAAAAAATAAACAGTAAAAATAATTAAGGTAAAAAAACTCATTTGTTTTAGAATGTTAGTTTAGTTCAAAATGCGAGTTTGTCGTGCGATACATTAGCAGTGAAATCCTTTTCCTGAAAGCCTCCATAACTGCATAATGAAAAATATATATGAATAAAAAGCAACATAATTATAGAAAATAAAAAACTAATTTTTACTTTTATAATAAAAATAACACCAGAACATCTCTTAAATCTAGCATTATTATAATTTGTATCATAATGTATGCAGCACAAAAGATTTTACTTTAAACTTTTATCTTTTCTCACACTAAATTCGTTACATTATGACAAACAAATCTGTTTATTTAAAAACACACACATACCTTTTACACACGATAGGTTTCTTGCAGGTACTTTCTGTACAGTTCTACAAAGGGAAAGAGTTCTGCTATAACTGTGCAAGTGCAGAATATCTGTCCACATCACATTTTATCATATAAGTGCTATCCAACAAATCAACTAATTAATCAATTAATTTGACTTACGGGAAGTTGATGAGACGTGCTTGACTTTATACGACTGTCATCTAGATTAAGAACAAAAGTTTGTGAAGAATCATCAAATGATTCACAGAAGTAGTAAGCATACGCAAATTAATAGTAAAGCATTAGAATTACACTTTTTCAAAACTGACACGTCTCACCTTTGTCCTCATCACTGATGGATGTATTCTCTCCATGGATCTCCCCCTCAGACTCACCCAAACCTTCAGCTCCATCACTCTCTACAGAGCCTCTCCAGAGTCCATCCCTCTTCACATACAGTGGCTCTTCTAACCCAGGGAAACAGATCACTACGAGGTACCAGTGAGCTCTGAAACAAACATCAGACATGATAGAAGACACTTATAAACATGATACACACTGGTACATTCATAACATATGAAAGCTCAAACATCTTATAATGACCATATAGTCCGCACAAATACAGTGAATGAAATTACAAGAAGAAGAAAGTAAACACGTACATAAAAGGTAAACACAGCTGGCCCTTAAAAAAAGCATGGGTTAAATGAACACTTCTTCTATAGCCAATACTCACTCTTGATTGACAGGCACAAACAGGAAGTCTTTGTCAAAAATGTCTACATGACGTGTCCATGTCCTCACACGCTGATGCCTTCTGACCTGAGCTCTGATGGACAACCAAAGTAAAAAAAAAACAATCAAAAAAGCATTGGAACAATGAGCGTCAAAGAAAGTGTATATTAGTGTCTTAAAAGGAGTATATAAAAACGTGTGTGCTGCCTAACAAATACTCACGGTGTGCTTGTGCTGTCCTCATTAGCGTTGTCTCTGCGTGTGAGCTGTTTATAGAAAAAACTGCTAAAAACATGAGATCTGTCTACAGATGCTCGCGGGGCCTTTTGCACAAGAAGATACCTAAAAAAGATAAAAAATACAAGCTCAGCCTGCAAGTTTGTTATCAACATTCAAAGAGGACTGTTTAAGACTCTTGGTAGCAAGGATATCTTTAGGGTTACAGTGATTTGTCAGGTTTATGCAACTAAAGACAGTTCAAAAGTTGTGTTTTTTTTTTTCAAATGCTCCTTATGCACTTCAAGGCTGTAATTAGCCTACATATTCAAAAATAGAAACAGCAATATATTTCAAATACCTGTTTTCTAATTGAATATGTATGTATTCCTGTGATGGCAAAGCTGAATTTTTAGCGGTCTAATTATCACATAATGCTTCAGAAATCATTCTTTTATGTAATCTTTGAAAGACTTATTGACCCCAAAGATTTTAATAGTAATGTATTTTTACTAATCTTACAGTTCTTCGTTCTTAAACCCACTCCTTCCCCAAAAAAACATGATGGAGTGACTATGACTCCTTCCACTGATACATTGCACCTAAAAGCAACCCTTAGTTGTTTTCTTGAGGTAGAAGTTGTCTTACTTGAGGTAGAAGTCGATGATGACATCATTAAGAAACTCGCCACTGTCTAAACACTCCAGGTCCTCTGTCGTCACTGTGATGGCTCCTTTTGTAGGCGGAGGAGGGAACTGAATCAATCTAAACAGAGTAAAAAAGCCAGTGACATTTGTTATATTCCAAATTATTCCTATTTAAAATGAACACTGTTTATTTAAACGTCCATTTCCTCAAAATATGCATCATGGTTTCTGCAAGAATATGAACTGTACTTTCCGTGAGCACCAAATCAGCATAATAGAATGATTTCTGAAGGAACGTGAGACACTCAAGTCTGGAGTAATGATGCTGAAACTTTTGCTTTGACATTACAGAATAAATTATATTAATCAAAAATTTTTAAATAGAAAAATTTGTTTAAAACTGTAACACTTTTTTGTAATATTATTGTTTTTACTGTATTATTGATCATATAAATGCAGCTTTGTTAAGCATGAGGTTAAAACATTAAAAAGGGTTTTACCTGCGCGTCGGACCACAGTGTCGGTACGGTGTCCATTCTGGCCCAAGTGTAGGTGCCAAGGTAACATTGTATGAACCCTGAGCTCTACTGTGGCAAAGTGTGTAAACTGGCTGCAACTGAACATCAGAATCCTGAGACTGGAAGGATAAAATTGTCCATAAAATTGTGAAAACGATTAGTTTTTTCTCCTGTATTCTATCATTTTTAACCTAGTCCACCCAGATCAAACTAAGCTGGAAAAACAGATCATTCAAAAACTACCACACTGACATACAGAGGGACTAAAGAGTGAAAAATGATTCTGTATTTAATAATTTGATACAATTACAAATAACATTATCAGCCTAATAATTTGTAACTAAAATTAAAAGTAAACCATGGGAAGGAAATGAATGTGCAAACATGAAAAAGAACATGCAGGATATATAAATGCAATATTTTGTCTGAACCTTCACAGCAGATACAGCTGCATGTGCTGCAGAGCTGGTTTGAGGATCAGTCTCAGGTGTCAACAACTGGAGAAGGTGTGTTTCCTGGGAGCGCTGAAGCTCTGTCAGACTGTCTGACTGTGTGAGGGAGAGGAGTTCGGAGCTGCTCTGATTCTGAACCATGTCCATTAAAGAGGCCAAGAGCGCGCTCTCAACACCAGTTACAGGTGCAGCCAAACACAGCAACAAACAAGTACTGCCTTCAGCTGCACACACACATAAAACATAAGGAGAGAGAACATAAAAAGTACTGTCATTGCTTTTTTAAAACATTAGCAATATTAACAACTATATAACAATATATTACAGCATTATCTGTAATCGAGATAACAGACAGTTCGCTGACCTGGACATGTGCCTGGCCAAATGCCGGACAGGTCATTGCGTAATCTGTGTGCCTGGTCATCAGACAGCCAAAAGAGAACCAGAGAAGGGGGAGGGACCTCGCTGTCTTTAGCCAGGCCACACCCACTCAATATAGGCTCATCCCATACACTGTATTTACACACATTAGGTGTCGATATAGAAATGTTCATTGAAGAATCTGAGCAAACAAAAAATAAAAGAGGTATAATCATATATATTACATATAAATTATAATATAAAATGTATGGAAAAATAATGGTTATAGATTTATTTTTACAGTTAAATAATAATATACAAAAGAAATAAAAACATAGCAAGAGCTATGAATATATCACTTCATCAGAAGAATATATACCTAATAATGCTTGTTTAAAACATGTTTACCTTTTGATGAAAAGGTGATCTTGTCTATAGTGACCTGAAAAATGATCAATTAAAAATAAGTGACACAAATAGAGATTTAGAGACAAATAAAGACATTTTTTTATGTAAATCACAGTTTAAATCATGACTTGAATCAGATTCAGACATAATAATAATAAATAATCATCGGTGCAAAAAAAATGAGGTCCAAATGTATTTTACTAAAAAAAAATTAAGTTCAGATATATTTACAGAATATCTTCATGGAAGAAAAATCTATAATTTTGAGCCATACAAGGTGTTGTTGGTTATTTCAACAAATATACCCGTGCTACTTATGAATGCTTTTGTGCTCCAGGGTCACATATATAATCACTCCAACCTACCACATCAACATAGCACTCTCACCTTCATACTTTCACAATTGGCACTAACTCCACCCATGTGAAGGGAAGACAGCTGTAGCTCTACCACAGTTAAACTCTGGCAATAAAAACATAACATACACATATCAGCTCTGGTGTCTGGCTGGAACAGCTTATTTATTACATGAGGATAAGCTATTACAAGACACCATCCCATCAGCTATATACCATTTAGTAATTATTTAGTAAATAAAATTAATTCTTTTTGTCCAGTAGTTGAACCACCAAACCCACCTGTGTGTGAATGACACTCAAATGTTTTACCGATTTATCTTCTATACTCATGTCTTTTGCACCCTCCAGTGGCTGGATGTTTAGGGAAAAGGCTTCCATCTCTTTACTTTCCTCTCCGTCCTCTTCCTCTTCACTGGATAGAACAACTAAGCAAAGCAACAACGTAATCATTGTCTTCAAATAAAAATCATACAAAGTTGCTTTGGTATATCTGTGTAGCTTGCTAAAACCACATTTTATTTATTAGTGGAATTATATTTGTTAATTACACACACTTCTGTCAAAAGTTTAGGTCTTTAGGTTTAAGTCTTTTATGCTCACTTTTTATTTGGTTTGAAAAAATAATAAAAATAGAATAATCACTTACTAGGTTCGGATGGGGTGAGTTTAGAGGACTCTGTGTTGTAGCTCCGCACCTCTGTTGTCCCAGAGGCGGAGTCGGAAACATGTTCACCTGCAAGGGTGTCCATACGAAATCTTTTAACCTGGATTTCCCCGTCAACCCCGACTGAGCTGCGTAACACACTTCCTCTCGTTCCATCCACTTCCTGCAGCACCTCTCCATTCCTGAGCAAGTGATTTTCTGTATCTTCTGAAGCTTTTTTGGGGCAGTCTAATGTTTCTCTCCTCTCTTTCTTATTGGGTAGATGCTATAGAATAAAATGTAGATACAAAATTGATGATCTATAAAAAAACTAATCAAATATGAAATCAATACAAATGAGTTTCCACGTCATGCTTTAAAGTTTGCTTTGATTATACCAATAGATGATTTGTGACCCTGGACACAAAACCAGTTTTAAGTCGCTGGGGTATATTTGTAGCAATAGCCAAAAATACACTGTATGGGTCAAAATTATATAT
>JAUCMT010000160.1:7035347-7053123 GCA_032357475.1 Enteromius thamalakanensis | reverse complement strand
AATCAGTTAAACGGTTTAAAGGGTCATTTTATTTATTTCAGTATTTTACCTACTCATATAAAATCTAATTTTATTGGCCACATTCATACCGCAGCACAACACAGTTGTTGAGTCCTAATACAGGAAGTGACAACCGCGTTCTGTAACGGAACTCGCCTGGAAATGATCAGGACTAACAACCGCGTTCTCGGAGCACACGTGCTGTGTGAACAGAACTGGAAACGTCATTCACTGCTGAAGAGAGCCGCTCTGAAGCACAAACACGCATCTACCGGGGGTTTTATGTGTGTTTTGGGTAACCTATAGTGATGGAGAAATGAGCTGCGTGTCATCTGAAAGTTTTATTAGATCTCGTCAGTTTCCGCCGGAGCCGCTTTCGTCAGATTTGTGTTCTGTGTGCGATTCATATGCTCCGCTTTCCGAACAAAGCTGCTGTCAGTTAATGAAGGTTTGATGAAAGAACTCGCGCCTCAATGGGACTCCTGTCATGTCAGAAAGTGGTAAGACTTAATTGGGTCACTGCTATTACCTTTTTTTCTTTCATTTTCTTTGTCTTCTGTTGTTTGCTAGCTTTTGCGCATGTACAATGAATCTGCAGAAAACAAATGACTATTTTAACGGGTCACATGCGCTTATGCTTCCTAATAGTCGGTTTAGGAGCGTCGGTTGTCAGTTACGAGAAATAACCGAAATGAGCATCCCTAGTCTAGATTCAGCCTCTTATGAAGATATGAGATGATGCCTGAGACATCTGAGAATAGATGATCCCAACCTTAACAATGACCTCAGATGACAAACCTAAACCAATATACACAACTACCAAGATTGATAACATCATCAAAAAACTGCTCTTGATGGTGCAATAGGTGATTGTCTTCAGAAACATTTTTGTTAAGCTGTTTAGCATTAACAGCCATGATTTTTAGCTGTGCATTTAGACGCCACCACACATATGTAATGTCATAAATGTAGAAACCTTTCTTCGATTTTTGTATCTAAAATCCTACCCTGCTGATTTCTGTAGTAGCTATGTTTGGGTTCGTATGGGGAATTCCATATAATATCATTTAATAATTGCTCACTGTTCTAGAACAAACTGCATGGTCTCCATCAGGCCCATCTGCTCCTCTCCAATCAGTGATGGCTGGAATAAGATCTCTGGCACACGCAGACGCTCTGTGCCCACAAACAGCTGATGATACTCGGCCTTGTTAAACAATGGCTAACACAAAGTAGAAAAATAGAGACAACATGACATCAGAATATGAATACAATAAACAATACTGAATGATGTCATTCCTAGACTTCAGTCTAAGATTACCTGGATGGCACTGGTAGTTCGGCCGGGCTCGTCGTTGTCCTGATGTAAATCTGGTACCATTTCACTCCCATCTTCGGCAGCTTGCTCTACCTCTGCAATCTGTTTCAAGTTTTGAACAAAAATGAAATTATATAACATGATTGTTCCCTCATTCAATCATGTTTAATCATTTGTATTGAGTAATTCAAATCAATAAAAATGCGAACAGAAGCACGTCTGCATTCACAAACCTCATTCTTCATGAGTCTGTTCTGCTCCACGCTCATGCTGAGTTTATGGATGTAAGATTGAAGCTCCTCCGCTGAGTCCATGTTGAGCTCCACCAGACTCCTGTGAAACAGTTCCAGAGAGCCATCCTCCAGAAGCTCCTGATGGAAACTTCACTGTTACTGTGTGCATACAAGAGTGCTTCGCCTCTCTGCATGTAAAGTGTTTACCGCGCATCTCGTCAGTAAAGCCGGTTTTGGGATAAGCAGTAGATCACCAATAGTCAGATAGAGCAGATAGAGCACCTTGAAACACCAGGCAGGATTTTGAGCCTGTTAGTCATGACTTCAAATTACGACTCATGACCTTGTATTGTTCCAGGAAAGTCACACCAAACTGCCTGAGTGCAGGGAATTGTGGGAGCTAGATGTAAACAAACCAGCGTGGCGGCTCGCACGGAGCTGATCATTTCTATCGCCAAAGGTGCTTTGTTTGCTTATTTGTGGTGGAGGATAAACGGCGCATGAGGCAAGGCAATCAGTTATACCTTGCATAAACACTGCATCCTCAGGGACTGCCGTTGTTGTTTCGCGAGCTACGTGAGGTCAGAGGAACTGTTTGGATGTCACAAGTTTGCCGTTTCAGTGCACTTTCACCAGTAGAAGATTGGAAAAATACAGGTTATGGGTTTCCTTGAACACAGCGTTATTCCATGTGCTGACAATTTCAACAAACAGGAAGACAGGGCAATATATTCCGAGCAACCTTTTTAAAGTAGCCAACAGCGGTTTGTTTACATTACTTCGCTCAGACGAAGACATCAAATGTGTCTAATAGATTACTCCCTACACTCAATATTAAATGCTTACTAAAACAAAATAGTGAACACTTCAGATTCTAGGCAGCATTTGATTGCTCAGAAGACCTGATGAGAAGCTGAAGTGTGAAATTACGTCTTTTGGTGGAAGTGACGAAACTGCTTTTGTTTTGAGTTTTGAGTGTTTATATCTTCTAAATGCCAATTTTGTGATCCTAGTCTAGCTTGTCATTGAACTTAGCCTGTGTATTAATGAGCGGTCCCTCTGAACACTGGTGATGGAGATTAACTGCTCTTCAGGGAACCAGTTTTATTGAGAAGATGCACCTGATAATCGCGTGATTAAGTAGCGTATACCTGCACAGACAGAAGCATTTCCAGTCGTTTCTGGTCTTCCTGCAGTTTCTCTTCTCTCCGGCGACTGTTGATTTCCTGCAGTCGGCGGAGCTGCTGCGCTTTCCTCTCATTCCTCTCCTCGACGCTAACACAAGTGCCAGCTGCCCGTCCTGAAAACGGCAGCTGCATGCGATGAACTTCCGTCTCATAAAAGTTAGGACTTCGCCACTTCTCCAGCTCTGTCTTGCAATTTGTGAAAGTATGTTTGCGTTAGTAAAATAAACTTACAGTAATGATGCATCAAAAAAACAAACACAAATGATTAAATACAAATTTTTAAAATTAAATTTTTTTAATTTTTGAATTTACAATCAATCACATCTATGAAATTTTTAACACAAAACACTGAACATCTAAATTACACAATTGCATTTTTGCCTTTAATTGTTACAGGACAGATCAATCTTGACAGGAAGTGAACTGGGAGAGAGAGAGAGAGGGGAAATGGGATCGGGACACAAACTCGCACCGCCACTATGTGACCTTTTCTAAAGTGTTACCATGACATCTAAGAGCGCTGGTTTACCGTGCTGGTAGTCTTGGGCTACATAGCTGTGCCGATGCAGAAGCTCCTCCATGCGGCTCAGTGTGATGGCCGTCTGGTTTGCAGGGTATTTCAGTTGCAGCAGTCTCTGAAGGTATGCCGCGGCCTGACCTCCACCCAAGTTCACACGTTTACAATTCAAAGCATCCAGCCTGCAATTCAAATCATCCATGTGCAAATCATATGCAAGTAAACATTTAAATTGCAATGGGAGTATCCTCTCTTATCATCCAGAGCAACAAACCATCATTCAGAATCAGTATAACAGATATTCACTCAAGAATGAAACAATATACTTATTTTGAACTGTACCTGTAATTTTAATAACTAGATTTTAAAGGACTTTCACTAACTTACTAAACGTATTGCTGACAAACAGGAAAACAGTGGTTTGAAGTAGGGCTGGGCGGTATATATGTATTTAAAAGGAACGCTAGCTTATACACAGAGCTGTAGATCACTGACAAGCTGTGCATTGAATCACCCGCGAAACTCAACGCACAGCTTGTCAGTGATCTACGGCTCTGTGTATAAGCTAGCAATCCTTCTAAATACAGGTGACGTAGTTTTAGCGCTAATCAAAGAACCGGCTTTACTGATGAGATGCGCATAATATATCGTGCGGTATATACTGTCCAGCCCTAATAAGAACTATAATTATATTTTAATACTTTAGTGGTTTATAGGTGCTCTATGCGATCTTGCAAAACACTATGGGTGCAGGATGTACACCAAACGAAAACAAACTTCGGCCACCCAAACGACAAGAAGTGGTGGGGTTTAACGCGTGCAAACAAACTACGGCCAACCAATCGGCAAGAAGAGGTGGGGTTTAACGAAGTTTGGCCGAAGTTTGTTTTTGTTGTGGTGCCCAGAACGATTCTTTCAGTATTGCAGCCTCTGTGTTGTCCTTCGAGAGCGGGTTTTTTCCCAATGTATTCAGAGGGCAGACAGCAAGACGATCAAGGGGTGATGCATACGGTTTGAGATCAAATAAACAAACTAAAATCCTGCAACATCGCATAGAGCACCTTTAAGTGGTGTTCTTTACTCAAACGTAAAAACTATTTTGTCAATAAATCATACTCACCTTGGGGTGGCTCTTTGTCCGATCTTTTGACATTCCTGTATTCAGACACTCATCCACAGCTGTGGATACTCTCCTGGGGATCTTAAGTGGACATTCAGTCTGGGACACATTAAAAGATGTTTATTTTTAATATATTGGATTTAAATAAAAACATTTAAAAAACGCTATTTCATACGTCATACCATTTCATGCATAAGCTTACCTGACAGCTGTCACGTTTGATCTCAGGTGAGAAGGTCAGAGCTCTCCTCCGGTCCAGGGGGAAATGACAGGCGTTAGAAAGAAGGCTCGTGCGGGTTTTTTCATGCGACATTCTGCAAACAGATGTCTGAAAAAATCCCAGATAAAGCAATGAAAAGGAACAAAGACAGCATCAGAACCTAAAAATAGCAATGTAACCAGTCCGAATCAAGCTAAATAAGTCTAATTATATCATTAGATGATTTTCACTAATAGTCTGAACCAACATCGCAGTTACATTATTTACAAAACATAACTGTTCGAATCTGTGAACGCAGTAAAGCCATCAACATTAGCACACATGCACATTAAAAGTGCTCCTAACTGACCTGTAGCTAAATACAATGTCCTGTTATACCTTCATCTGGCTTCGGTTTTTATATATTGCACATACTTTTTAAGTCCCGGAGTCAATTTAAACTGCAAAGCATGATAGGTGAAGATATTTCAGCTGCTGAACAGAAAGGAAGCACATGAAAATTGGGATTATATTCCTCGATTAAAAACTTCCGCCACTCACAGGAAGTCTTCTTCTTCTTCTTCCGTTTACTGGCGCGTTGCATACTGAGTGCATATCGCCACCTACTTTTCCGATTGTGCAGTCATTATTCATTTTATACGTTTCGTTCTTTATTTTACTTTTACACTCAAAATTATGTAAGTAATCTTATTTATATAAATATTCAATGCTACATTCCATTCCTTCTCCCCAGGAGCCACCTGGCGCTGTGTTCAGCTCCTCCAGAAAACTACATCTACGATCTCCTTAAGATCCAGAATAAAATAGAGCATTCACCTTCTATATTTAAATCCTATAACTTAACCGAATACTAAATAAACATTTTATTAGAATTAATAAAATGCTTATTTAGCATTTCTCCCTCTATGTCTCTATTAAGACATAGAGGGAGTCTCTATTAAAATCATATTTTAATATTTTCCCTTTTTCACTCATGTTTTCTTATCATATTCCACGTCTTATCCACAGGATCCACAATTTCTTATATTCCACCACATTACTTATATTCATATTTTTCTTAAGTTGTTTAAATGCTTTCTTTCTTTTATAGCTTTACTACACTCTTCTTTTCACCATGGAATATTTTAGATTTTCTGTCCTGCACTTCTTTGTGGTATAAAATTTGTTGCCTCATAGGAAGTCGCACGCTCTTCTTCTTGTGTAAATAAATAAATACACATTGACATTATAAGGTAAGTTCTCTGTAAAAGCTGTTATTGTGTGTTGAAACAGCAGTTGGGATTTGGTCCTATTCAGAAGATCATCAGTATCGTCAGGCACTGACAGTCAGCAATCCAATTCATCCCAAAGGCGTTAAGTGTCAGGTCTTTGTTCTGGTTTACATTTCCACGTCAATAGACTGGCATGTTATGCTGGAAAAGAAAAAACTGTTGCATCCTCATACTATATAATATACTATATAATCTGATATTTTTCACTTCATTTCTTTCTTGGTTTATGCTTATTTTAAAGGTAGAGTGAACAGTTTCTGCGCCACTAGTGCCTACTGTTTTTTTTCTTCAGTTGGGTCTAAACAACATCACATTATGCACTCTCGTCTTTGAATTTTGGTTTTGCACTTCTGTAACAAAATTTTCATCTCTTTTTCCACAAGTCGGCTAAACATCCGTCTGGCTTAGCCTGTTACAGTAGCCATGCTCCAAACTCTTGCTATTGGCTACAGGCCTGTTTGGTTGTGCGGCAGGTACATCCTATGCATTTAGTGCATTCACAGCGAAAATATTTATTACTCCTTTATGCATTACAGGGCCAAAACAGATATCAAAACGTTACTTATATAATATATAATGCATGCCAATACAAGTATTAAATACTGTGGCCAGGTTTCACGTTTTAAATTGTACAGGGTGGGCCATTTGTATGTCTACACCTTAATAAAATGGGAATGGTTGGTGATATTAACTTCCTGTTTGTGGCACATTAGTATATGTGAAGGGGGACGCTTTTCAAGAGGGGTGGTGACCATGGTGGCCATTTTATTATTTATTTATTAAGGTGTATCCATATAAATGGCCCCTGCATGTAGTGGTTGCAGCTAATTGTTTTTAAGTTTAAATGACATTTTTAAAATATTGTGCACTTGCAACATTACAAAACATACAAAAAAGGTTGTAGTTTATGATGTAATATTGCATTCTTTGACAGTAAAATATCAAAAGCCATTTTTGCTGCAGTGCCCGGGAAACAATTGGGGGATTAGTGTCTTGCTAATTTTGTATGCATTTATTTCTTTTCTATACTTGTTTACCCATTGCCATTTTGCCGTGAGTGTGGTGTCAAACTGTGTGTGGGTATTGAGGGTGGATTTATTCAGAGTGGGTTTATTCAGTCTCACCACTTACATTTCCTGCCTATACTGACAAGTTAACCCATGACCTTTTGGTTATAAGTCTGTCTCTCTAACCATTACCTCATAACCATAACCGTTATAAAAAGAATATGTTAAGTAAATTCTGTGGAGAAATAATGTCATTCTAATGACGTCCTCATTATAATACAGAAATGTGTTTATTTTATCAAAGAATAAAGCTTCCTATATAGGACAGGTTAGTACATGTACTAGAGATTGTAAAACAATGCTAATTTAATGTCAGATTTTTTAAGAAAAAAAAAACAACAAAACAAAGACTGGACTGTTTTATTAGTCTTTTTGTCATTACAAAAATTACATTAATCTTGTGAAGAGCGTCAGCTGTTACTGTTACTGATAGCCATATGTTTTCAGTCAGTGTACAGTCATTTATTTGATGAGTATAAATACAAAAGCTGCAGGTAAACATCAGATCTGAACTGCCCCTGAATCAGAGGTTGATGAACAGACCTTCACAAACTACAGCTGATGGGAAACAGAAAAAGAGAAAGAGACAAAGAGAGAGAGAGAGAGAGAGAGAGAGAGAGAGGAAGAGCAAGTGTTGGCACCTAAGAACATAAGGTCACGCAGAGCAAAACTGGACTGATGTCAGACTTCTATCACAATCCCTCTGCTGGTAAAATCTCTATTTAAAGGGCTAGCTTAGATGGACTTGATGAAACATCAGCACACCAGCCTCCAAAACTCTAATGTCCAGCAATGCTTTTGTTGTTTAACCTCTGTTGTGCCCAGATTTGCTTCTGCGTGACCTTTAACCTCAGGAACCACATTTTTGTACAGCTGATTCTGTAGATGCAGATGACCCAGCAGCACCCTCAGGCTCTGGAGAAGGCATTAATGCTGCATCTGATGCATAGCGCTCCTTTTTACCTGAAAACACAAAACACGTCAGAAGACTTAAATGTGAAATCTGAACACACCATTTGTACAATCACATCTGTACAGTTGCACACTGATTCACTATTTTATACTTGTTTGCCTCACTCAAAGGCTATAAAGTGATAAATAACTGACATACACTTTCTCTACTTTCTTTACATCTCTTGTTTTTCAGAGAGAGAGAGAGAGAGAGAGAGAGAGAGAGATAAGGGAGAATAACTCACCTTTAGCCAGACTACATGGTGTGAGCACAGGTTGTTCTGTTTGCTCTCCCTCTTTAAGGGAAGCGCGGATCTTGCGCACCACATAGATGCTGGCTGTATGGGAAATGTTACAAATCATACATAAGCAGTACACAAAACATGTCATGATAAAAATACATAAATGAAAAAAGTGATCATAAAAAGATACAATTATTTAACTAAAATATAAAAAGATATCAATATAAAAATATTCATATTTATTATAACTTTATTTAATAATAAGTAATAATTTAAAAAAAAAATATATATATATATATATATATATATAAATTCTATGTAAATTCAGTGTGGTGACATCATGGTACAGTGATCGTATCAGAATATATCACTTTTGTTAATTTGTGTTAAATAAAAGACACAAATGACATACATCTGAATATAATAAATATACACCTTTTATGCTTCACTTAACAAGCGTAATTTTGTACATACTGTAAATACATGTGTATATATATCAATCATAAATAAAACAAGGAGCGAACAATAATATTAGTCTATATATTTCATAAGCAGAGTTTATCTCGTAAACAGAAACTAAAAGGTTTAAATCTTTTGTTCTAATGTTAAAGACTAATATATTACCTTTAATCAGAAGTCACACCATGGTGTACAGGTCGTAGTTTTTACTGTATCTGTTTCGTGTCCAGAAATTAGCCTTAAAACACACAAGCGTCTTTTGAACAAGCTGTGAATGTTATGTTGTTGTCCCGGAAGTGCCCTGCCTTTTCCAGTAGATTCACCAGCTGCTGTTACGAAAATGTGTTATGTATGGGTTACTGTAGCATTTCTCATCAGTCTTACAACGTACTTATCATTGATTGGCTCCTTTGCTACTTATTACGAGTTGTTCACCAATCATTATTAAATGTGCTGAGATGACGTAAGACAACACCGCCAATCAGGAGAAAACAGATTTTCTTTTGTAAGCTTATTAAACACTTGTAATAATAGTATTTAAACACTTTTCCTTAAATAATAATTATAAATATATTTAAAAAAAACTATTTATTTATACACACATACATACTTATGACAAAATCCTTCTACTTCTGTCCACTCGGTGTCGGTATTGTTTAGAGTCGCTTTGGTAAGAGCACGTTACACAATCAGACACCGGATAAAGTTATCACCGATTTAAATTTGACCTATTCTAACCTTCTAACGAAGCAGTTCATGAGAAACATGTCTTAACTAACAAGGCTCTCTCATTAATCATCCTGACTTAAGTGCTCAGAGACTCAAAATCTTAACTTAATTAACTTGAACTCAATTTAGCTGATTAACTAAGACTAAGTTAATGAGTGCCAGCTCATTTCACTAGATAAAAGACACACAAACACAAAATAAATGTTATTAGATTTATATTTCAAATTAGTTGAATCCGCAAACAATACAAAAATATAGCATACATTTTCATAAATAGTAAAACATGCTCAAACATTTTCAAAGTCTGAAATACTAATTAAAAAAGGCAGTCTTTAATTACGTTATATACGACAAACATTATTTTGAGACGGTAAACTGCTTGATTGAAGGTTTTTCCACATTAATACAGTACCAAAAAAAGTATGCTTCTGCCCTTGATTAACGGCAAAGCAAGACATATCAACCATTTTCTTTTCTGTTTTCCAACTATCCACCTTTTTTTTGACATAAAAATGGGCGCCACCATTTGTAAATTCTATGGGTCTAGCTTCTGCTTCAATCCGCGTCCAGTAATTTTTAGCTGTACAAAACAGTTTGTTTTCTGCTTTGTATTCGATATTGTGTCTATTATGTGTTATTTTAATGTATTATCTTAATTATGAACACACTGGTTTGCAGTGCAAACAGTTTTACTGTTTAATGCTCGCAGTTATTGTCCTCGTTATTTACCTATAGGCTTACTTCCATGATGAGGAAAAAGGTGGAAACTAATACATGCTATACATAAAGTGTCAACATGAAAGCTGCAACACGGAAACACTGATACAAATTCTTTAAAGGCAAAGAATGTAAAAAATGTGCACACAAACACACACACACACACACACACTAACCCTCTAAACATTCTCCCAGGGTTCCCTATCTTTCAAAGTCATGTCCGGGCTGTAAAATAGGATGTTGTTGTCCTCGTCGTCAGAATCGGAGTGTGTATCGAGGTCATGAGTGTATCTTACATTTGCAGCATGGTACTCTTTAATCCTTGTGCTGTCACACAGTCGAGACTGAATAGCCATCTAAAGAAAACATTGCATGAACAAGAGATTGTAATCAAGCATCCCAAGGTGACTGATCACAGCTGAGACCAGTGAGCATGAACCATACCTTTATTCCTGTTGTACTCAGCTGACTCCAGGTGTCCTTACCAAAGACAAGAGCATTTGCAAGCCCATGCAAGGGTGCACTGAGCACATGCAGTAACGTCAGAGAAAACACAGGGTTCTTTGGGTAAGCAGCATTATGAAGTCTGCAGAAACACACGTACCGATCAGACACACATGCACAGAGGTGCATACACAGGTATGAGGCATGTAAGCCAAAAAAGATGAATAAGAAAACAAAATGTTTTTCCCATTCAATATGATGACTATACCAATAACAAATAAACAACAGCATGATATTATTATATTATACAATCAAACCAATAAAGAGATGTATTATTAATTCAGTACTAACTCCTTACTGTAAAATACTAATATTTACAATACTAATATTTAGAGTTGCCCTTTACTGTTAAATTACAAAACATTGAATTGGTAGAAAAATTTGGTAGGTGACTGATTTATAAATGGTTCTCTATTACAAATTTAGACTTAAGTTTAAGTTACATCCTTGTAAAATGTGGGGAGAAAATGTACAGTTACCGATTTATGAGAGGGAATATAGAGACGAGCAGATAGACACAGGGATACCACTTCAACGGTCTGATCTCTTCAGCTAGAGAGATCTGCAGGAAAAAGTAATAATACATTAATTTATCAACCAGTAGATGGCAGTATTTTTACATCTGCACATACACAAATAAATATACACACATACCTTCCTCCTTTCTCTTTCTGGGTTAAATGTGCCTAACCAGGAACGCATCTAAAATAAATACAGTAATTTTAGACATGCTTCTTATGCATGGATCATTATGCGATGTATGGCTGATCAGCGTTTCTTATTTTACTGTACACTGAGTGTACCTGCTTTAAGACCTGTGTACACAGGTGTCTCCATGTACACAAGCATGTATGGCCTGATTTACTGCGTCAGTGTGTGTCAGAATCTGCCAGACGTGCAAAATCTTCTGGAATGTGGAATGTCACCTTCAGGGAGGTTATGAAACTTTTTTTGTTTACGATGAATTTTAATTTTAACACACCTAGGTTAGACCGCAAGTTTCTATGAAATGAAACGCAGAATGTAGTTGATAATTTTTCACAATTGCATTCACTCACCCTCTCATTGGCCACACAGATGATTCGAGCATAACAGCAGGTCATGAGGATAATCAGGCTAAACAGAGGAACGTACCATCTGCAAATACACAATACTTTACACCTCAAGCAAGAAAATAGCTTCAATAAAAAGTATTTGGACACTTGATAGTGTTAACTTGACAGTGTGCTTGAAACTATCCTTTTTGTAATATAAGGTTACATTTGATTTTAAGCTGACCTTGTTACAGTGTAATTACATGTACATTTAAGTAATGAGTAGTATTAGTTAACTATATGCACTTACCAGATGGTTAGGGTTTGGTTTATAATAATAAATACACGTAATGTGTAACAAGGACACTTTAAAATCAAATGTTACCTAAAAAATAAATATTTATGGATGTATCAGTATTAAAACTCTAGCTGATAACTGGCTGGAGACAATAATTAATTTAATTTTTAAGCCAATAACTGATAAAATACATAATACATAATGATATTATAACTTCCTATATCATGTTTGCAATAATTAAAAATTATAGAGTATGAAAAAAACAAGTTATTTAACTCTGTTAATAAGGTTTTAAAGTTTGCTTCGAAGAGATTGTTGGATAATATAAATGAAAATAAAAATTAAATATTTGAGATTGTCTGAAACTGATAAATTAAATATTGGCAGATTATCTTGTGCATTCATATAAATATAATACAGCATTCAAGCATGTAAGGTATGCAAATATAGTTGTCGCCAGTGTGAACAATCCTATAACAGAGCATAACTGGACATAATTAAAGAACTCCAGCATGCACAATAACCTGTCAGAATGAGAATTAAAATTCTTAACATTCAAATAGCGTGAGCTACGTGAGGCTCTAAAAAAATGATGCAATTCACGACATAGTTTCGTTTGACCAGCACAGATTCATTCCTAGAAAAAAATGCATTTCCCCAAACACTCACACGCATGCTGAACATTACAAACTTACATGCCAAACCTCCACCCGACATGATTATCTGTGATCCAACTGCAGGAAAACAATGAGACACAAAGAACTGCTGATGGCTGTATTGATATGACTGCAATTAGCAATATATCAAAAGTCAAAGGTCACTCACCACCAGGCTCCAGCAGGACCGTAGTATCCAGCCATCAGGGGGAGGGTGGACATGAGCAGAGGAACACCCCATGCCACCAAATGATATGGTCTGAGAAACACACGCAGAAGTTAGGAAAGTTACACTCTGTTTATTCACAACTAAACTGGTTTATGTGCAAGTGTGTGCGCGTGTGTAGTGACTCACATCTTATAATGGTCTGTTCTGATTTCTCTCACCAGGTTCAGGTACAGATTAACCGTAATAAGACAAACCCACATCAGCGCAGACCAGTCTAAAGTAAACAGTCAAAAACTAAACTGAAACAGCAGTTTATCATGATAGTGTTGGTACAGGATGTCATCTTTCATTTTTGATGCAGTAAAGTTGCTTCATTTTCCACTTCCAAATGATGTTTTTCAGAAATATCCTAATGCATGCGTTTTCTTGTGTTGTGAACTGAATTTGCATGATTTCTGTTAATTACATCAAAGCCAAAAATCTGCTCTTTCTATCTCATGTCAGAACTGATAATCTTTTACTTTACATCTACACAAGACACATCTTTATCAGTTGCCAAATTTACCAAAATAAGTGAGCCACCATGCTTGAAAATTACACAAAGACCCCTCTGGATGAGACTCTCCCTGTAGAAGAGAAGAAAGCAAAGAAAATCTTTTTATTTCTCCACCATATATTAGCCTGAATAATTATTCTCTAAACATCTCTCTCTAACAGAAATAAATCAGTGAAACTCACCATAACATAAGCAACACTGTCAAAAGCTGCAGCTACAGTCAGACTAAATATCATTTTCTGAAGGAAAAAAAAAATTTGAAATACAGATTAAAAAGATTCAATATTACCCTAAATAATTTACACAGTAATAATCAATAATATCACTGAATATAATAATTACTGCTTAGAATTACATGAATTACAATACTGGTTGGGAGTCTAAAACATTTTTGCTAATATTATGTTTATCAAGGCTGCATTTATTTTATTGAAAATACAGTAAGAATAGTAATGCAATGGAAAATAATTGCAATTGAAATACATTTTCCATTTGAATAAATTTTAAAAATGTTATTTATTTATATTTCAGCAGCCATCAATGCACTTGTCAGTGTCACATGATTCTTCAGAAATCATATTAATATGCTGATAATTCAAGAAACATTTCTCATTAATCAGTTAACCGACCACTAACATTTGAACCATAACACACACTGTACCTGAGCCAAAGAGTTACATCGGCGGAGAAGCCACATTGAAAACAGCATGAAAAGGCTAAACAAAAGAGAATTTTAATGAAAAATATATTTAACAAAGTCACTTTAAAACAAAGAAGCAACGTGCAAAGTGATTTGACTCACCATGCCACTAGTGAAAATGTCCCTGTGGCTCTTTTCACTTTAAGAATCACATCCTGTGAATTAAAACACATACACAAACCTCATAAAAATCCTATAAAGAAAAAACATATATCAAGAAGGAAAAGTATGTGCTGTGTTTAATTCATAGAAGCCAATAAAATATACTGCAATCAGCCTTTTTAATTCAATAAACCTTTTCAATAGCATTTTCACGTTTTTTTTAATAAATGCATTGGTTCCATATTTTTTTTTCTAACACTACACTGATTTACATACTTTCAGAATGTAAATGTAAGCAGTCAGGTGTTTTCCTGCTCCTCGTGTGTTGGGTTCCCTCACAGATCAATGATTCATTTCCTCCTGAACTTATCTCACCGTGACTATTATTACCAATTTCCCACAAAAACGTTTAACTCCAATAAAGTTTTCAAAAATTACTCAATTCTCTTATTTTCATGTCTTCCTTCCTTTCAGTAAAAGTATTAGTGAACATCATCATGCCTGGAAAGGATGATGTCATGTTGTGGTTAGCATGAGGGCTAACAAGTTAGCATTACAGTAGTTTTTAAAACATGTTTATACTTACACATCGATAGTCATCGGGCACAGCGTTGAAGAAAGCACAGCGGGAGCTGCTGGTGTCGTTAACCTGGAGTGGATGATCATCTCCCATAATTATTATTTCTTTTTACTAACTAATATTTTGATGTGGAGTACACACATCATGAGAACAACACAGCCACATTGACACGTAAGGAATGCGCAGAGGGACAAACAGCACAGCGAGACGAAACGCGGTGACGTTTCCGCTTCACATAAACTAATTGCCAATGTTTTTTGAAGACAGAACGCAATAATCTCTACACACGCTGTTGTTTATACAGCGTGATCATAATAAAATAATATCGATTATTTATTTAAATTGTTCTAATATAAATAATGCTTAGGCCTATAAGTTATGTATTGTTTAAGTTTCCATGGGAAGAAACATGAAGGGCGAAGTGATTTAGATACAAGTAACATTGTGTGACAGTTCAGGCCTTTTGTCAAAATGTTGAAGGTTTAGGTCCAAAAAAGAAGAACCTTTGGTGTCCCAGAAGGCATTGTTCAATAATAATGTCTATTGTTTACATAATAAAAATATAAATATAATTTATATTTTTCAAATTATTGTAGCCTATAAATTGTGATCACTTTTATTCACGTCTAAGACTCCACTGGCATCTTTCACAGATGAGAACATTGCTTTTCACATTTTTTGGTAAACTACCATCAAACCAACTGATCTTGTAAGATTTCCTTTTTGTTCAAATAAAGCTTGTTTTTTGTTTTTCTCATGTTTGCTTACATTTGGCATTATGTATTATATATGGCCCCTTTGTAGCCTATATCTTTATTCTGAAAATAAATTATCTTTTTTTAAATTCTGTTTCATTGTCTCCCTTTTGTCAGTTGATTATGCATTGTTCAGCATGACTGTAAACATGTAAAAAGCAACACATGCCACTTTGATTTTTAAATAATTTTCACACACGCCGAAAAATAATAACTAGGCCTGCTGTTTATAGGCCTAGATGTGTTATGCCTGTAAATGAAGCACGTCCTCTGAATTTGCAAAGTACTATGTGTCATTTCAATGCAAAAATATAGTATTGACCATATCTCTACACCTAAACCTACATTACCAAATTATTTTTTATTTAATTATCTTTCATTGTCTCCCTCCTTGCATGCACATACTATAGGATAATGGATAATAACGAATAACTGAGAATTTTAAAAGTTACAGAATTTTAATTTGATTAGAAATGAATATTATTTTATGCCATTATGTCTAATCCATCTGCCTTCTCAGAAATGAAAGTTATTTCAATTATGAACTTTTATAACCACTAAGGAATGAAGAGAATGTGTGAGGCTTATCTGTGGTTTGTCTGTTGATTATGCATTGTTCAGCATGATTACAAATAAACGACCATACATTAGATGTTTTCAAATTACAAAAGTTTATTTTGTAGTAAAAAATAATTCAGTACAAAATACAGCAAATGTTTTTAACAATCATTCTGGCCTTGAGGCACAATTTAACACAGAATCTCATGGAGCTCTTCATGGCACACCCACAGAGTGATTTTCAGAGCCATCCACGTCATTGACTCCCGGTATAATTCACGGATAGTTTCAGGTCATTAGCAAGTAACACTCACAAGGATTTTCTACAGCTTTCTGTTTCATCAATAGGAGTTCTCACTCATTCAAACTATCAGTTCTTCAAGTCATCAGTCCTCTGGAGCATACAGCAACGTCATAGGACAACAACTTTCCTCTCAAAAAAGAACTGAAAAATAAAAGCTTTCAAATTATACACAGCACATAAATAGATTTAAATACAAGATAAGATATGGCAACCAGCCATTTGAACGGATTTAGTTTTTTAAAAAAAGGGAAAACTGTCAGTGCAAATAAAATGCCACAAGACAAGATAATACATCAGTGATCAACACCAAAACCAATACTATAACAAACACTCTTTCCCCTCTCGGTTTGTCTTGCATTTTAACTTTTGACAATTTAATTTCAGTTTGGTCAGTCCCTTTGGTTTGCTCTTCCACAAAGGCAAAATAGATCCTATTAGATCAGAATAGTTCATCATCTCCCAATAGATCATGATGCAGTTCACTGTCCCCAACCAGCGATGCCAATCTCCTGCTTGTAGCGGTTGGTCAGGTTGTTGGCTTGGCTTGTGAGTTTGGACAGCACCCCTTGCAAGCCCATAAGGTGGAACTGCAGGAGCTGCTCCAGGTCCGTGTCGCTCTCAGGCTCTGTGCGCACTGGCTCCGGCGCTGTCGTGTCTTTCTTGCGCCTCTGCTCTTCTGCGCGCATGACTCCCCACTCGATGTTGTTCCGGATGGACTTGAGCTGGCTGTAATAGCTATACATGTCGGCCTCAGCATCCCGCAGATAGCTACCCGGGTCGTTGGTTAGCTTCTGCTGCTCTATCTCTTGGTCCAGCGGCACATCTCTCAGTAGACTGGGCACCATGACCGTCTGATCCATGTTGTTGACGGCGCCGATGAAGCGGTTCATTGCCGTGAACAGAGCGTTCTTCTGGCTGAGGGGCTCGGACATCTGCATCGTGTTGGTTTATGAGGATTAATTCGAGAGTAGTATGTTTGTCTCTCGTGCGTTTAGTTGTTTCTGTAGGTATGCTGTCCTCAAGTTAATTTATACCTGAGTGTTTGCTTCTGGGCGTCACCGAAACCTGTTGGACCCGTCTGAGATGTCGGATCGGCCACAACCAGATTCCAGCTGTAAGGCACCAACGTCCGGGCGGCCCATAAACGTACAGGGAGCGGCACGAAAGTGAATAGGTTGCATAATAATTGGCATGAGGCTACATAGAAACTAAATCATAAAAACACTGTAAATATGTGAAAAGCAACACATGCCACTTTGATTTTTAAATAATTTTCACACACGCCGAAACATAATAGCTACTGCTACTTGTAGGCCTAGATGTGTTATGGTTATGTAAATGACACACTTCCTCTGATTTTGCAAAGTACTATGTGTCTCTAGGTCAACGTACCTTGTTGACCCTGGGCCATTTTAATGCAAAAATATAGTCTTGACCATATCTCTACACCTAAACCTACCCTTACCTATGAGTAATGACAAAAAAAAAAAAAAAAATTGATGATAGATGTATAAGCACCAAACACTGAT
>JAUCMT010000160.1:7007008-7035247 GCA_032357475.1 Enteromius thamalakanensis | reverse complement strand
TGATGATAGATGTATAAGCACCAAACACTGATTGTAAGCCTAAACTTCACAAAAACTGTAAACTGTTTCTTCAAATCGGATTGGTTGATCACAATGTTGTCCCAGGGTCAACAAAGATGTTTCATAAATACAAATATAAATATAATTTATATTTTTCAAATTATTGTAGCATATAAATTGTGATCACTTTTATTCACGTCTAAGACTCCACTGACATCTTTCACAGATGAGAACACTGTTTTTCACATTTTTTGGTAAACTACCATCAAACCAACTGATCTTGTAAGATTTTCTTTTTGTTCAAATAAAGCTTGTTTTTTGTTTTTGTTTTTCTCATGTTTGCTCACATTGGCATTATGTATTATATATGGCCCCTTTGTAGCCTATATCTTTATTCTGAAAATAAATTATCTTTTTTTTTATTCTAAAAATAATAGCTACTGCTTGTAGGCCTAGATGTGTTATGGCTGCAAATGTAAATGATGCACATCCTCTGATTTTGCAAAGTAATATGTGTCCCTAGGTCAACTTCCTTGTTGACCCTGGGCCATTTTAATGCAAAAATATAGTCTTGACCATATCTCTACACCTAAACCTACCGTTACCTATGAGTAATGCCTAAAATCATATTTGATGATAGATGTATAAGCACCAAACACTGATTGTAAGCCTAAACTTCACAAAAACTGTAAACTGTTTCTTCAAATCAGATTGGTTGATCAGAATGTTGTCCCAGGGTCAACAAAGATGTTGTCCCAGGGACATCTTGAACTTGGCAAAATCAGGTTAGCTGTAAGTGTAGGCCAACAATATTTATGGTTAAATGGGTATGAAATGATTTTGACTTGAGTAAATAACATTTGTATCTTATTAACAAAATCTAATCTTTAAATGCTTTACTAATTCGTAACATTAAGCCCAAAAGTTACATTCTTGAGTTATGAATAGACATATTAATGTTTTAAGACATAGTCATGTTTCAATGGAGCCAACAGGAAAGACAAATGAGATATGAGATTATATCTAGTTTCTTCTAAGTGATAATGAGATCAAATAGAGACCAGAGTTAGACTTTTGTTTTACTCTTGTGGCTTGTTACAGTTTTCTCCTGATTAATCTCAAACTTTGGTGCTTAATCAGAAGTCTCAAAACAAGTCTGAAACACTTCTCTTCTGATTTTCCTGACACTAAATGATCTGAGCTATGCCGAAATCCACATAAATTTTTTATGCTCTTTCTGTCAAAGATTTCCTCGTATGTTTAAGAAACATCTCAAACCTGATAACTAAAATAACTAACAGGAGCTCAACTAAGAACTCAATTATGTCTCTTGTAAAAGACAATTACTTTGTATTTATTTGTATTAACTCAGTCTTCTGAAGGACAAACTTATGCACAAATGGAAATTGTTGAAAAGTTGACTAGATTTCTCTAGAAAATGGGTTTTAGGGGCATGTTTCTCTCCTCACTTTTAGGGAGTTACACACATCTTTTAAAATGCTTATGTAAAATACACTGAAACTGTCCCTTCTGGCTTGTTGAATTAATCTGAATGCCCACAAGGGATTTGGTTTGTTGTCCAATTCTACAGATTAACACAAGAGAAGCATAATAAGCATTCAGATGCAAATTTATACCTTTAGGACCCCAATTATCTACTACCAATAGTAAATTTGTTTTATTTATTTGTCGTTTTTGCAGTCATGTCTGAAACCCAGTTCAGAACAAAAATGAAAACAGACACAGGCCTATTAAGGTCACAGCTGAAGAGGGTCAAACAATGTTTAGATGAGATAAGATCTCAGTAAAGTTTCAGTTTAAATAATTGTACATAGCAAGTCATAGAAAGGGAAGCTAAAACACCTTTGTAATGACGAGAATGCCTCGGATGACTTGGAAACCTGTTCTTCTGCTCTGCATCTAATCTCCACCCTTGTTCTAGGTTCTTCTCTGCCTCACCCTAAAAATCACTCGTTTTCTTTTACCATTTAAATGTACGCTTTGCAGAAGTGATTTCTTAGTACAGTAACAATGTCTTTTTTTTTTGCATTGTGCCGTTACCTTATTCAATTGTTAAGAGTTTCACTTAACAGTCTGAAAACGACACAGCCTAAACATCCTATGTCTGTATTGTAATGCATATCAGTCTGATCTCATGCTGACCTGATACTGCTTACAAAGCTGCAGTCTAGAAAGTGAAAGGTCACAGTGAAACAAAAAAAAATGCAAGCATACTGACCCCACATTCAAGCTAAAACAATGTAGCCAAGCCATAACATGAAAATAAAATAGTGGCTTAAATGAAATAAAGCCTACACATAACAACTTACTTTCAATCATGTTGCTCTGCTGGACTTTATTGTTGCCCTGCGGAGTTAGACATGCAATGGATGACCTAAAAGAGTGTATCTGTTCTATTGTTTCCATGTGATTTGGGGTGACATAGATATAAGTCAAATCCCAAAATTACATATAAAGAAGAAGATACACAATAAAAGTCTTATTGACACTGAATATGAATTGTTTTTTTGCACTGCAACCAAACAAAAAGACAACTTAATTGCCATGTCCATCCAACCCCTTGTAATGTAAAGAAATCTGACTATATTGAATGTGACAACACATACTATTTCTCACAATGTCACAGCACCCTCTATAGGTCCTAAAGGTATTGCAACACTAAAATATTTATTAACTAATTACATTTTGTAAAATGTATTTTTCACAAATTAAATAAAAAAGTAATTAATTTAAAACACTTTTTAATTTTTGTATTTAGAATTTATTTCTTAAACCCCTATTGGCCAAGAATAATAAATAGAATAAATTACAATTATAGATGACAGATGCTGTATTCTTACTGTTCTTATTCTTACTGCTATATTGTTACTGTTTTTTCCCCCCATATTTTTTTTAAAATGTGAGTTTGGGAATTTGTGGTTTATAGTCTGTCAGGATGCACACCATCAAACCCTGGGGAAAAAAAACACAGAAACTATTACTTTTATACATAAATGCATTAATAATACTAAATTTTTTACAAATCCAATGTACCATCATGGTCCACTTGCGGTTCTCAGCCTCTGTGAACACAAGGGAACGTGGTGAGTAGAAAACTTCATCATCTACTTCTTCTGTTTTACGTGGGAGACAGTGCAGAAATGTCCAGTCTGGTGCAGCCACACGTCCTGTCTGTCAACCAATCAACAGAAATATAAGAAACAAATATAATGGAATTAAAAGTCTGCCTATTTTGAAAAATAGACTAGATTAGACCAGATGATGTTGGTGGGCATTTCTATACCTGCATGGTAATCTGGTAACCATGAAAATCTTTTAGTCTCTTCTTCTTCTCCTCCTCTTGGCCCATGCTCACCCAAGTGTCAGTAACCAGCACACTACTGTCCCTTGCTGCCTCCATTGGATCCATCAGGAATTGCAACTTGGTACCAAACTACAGCATATTACAATTAGAATGTACTGTACTCAGGGATAATAAAAAATAAAACATCATATGATATCAAGATTATTATAGAAAATAATCATAGACATACAAATTCAAATATATAATGCAAATGTAGGATAAGGCAAACTTTAGCGAAAGAGGCTTAATTATGTTGTAGATCTTAGTAAAGCTGATCATACTCATTCTATACCTGTTTAGACAGAAGCTGAGCCTCTTGAGTGACATATGTATCTGGCTCATAACCCTAAAGACAAAATGTTTAAAAGGTATTTATATACGTATATATATATATGTGCATGTAAAAACAGATCTGAAGGAGGCGGACCTTGGGTGTGGCCACTTTTAGATTGACACCTAGTTTAGCCAATGACATCATAAAGGAGTGAAGAACATTGTTTCCATCTCCTATCCAAGCCAAAGTGAGGCCTTTTAATGAGCTGTAGTGCTCCTGAAAGAGTGAAAAGAACATGTGAATGCATGTACTAGAGTAAATGTGTGTCTATGTGTCTGTAAGTGAGTACCTGTAGAGTCAATAGGTCCGCCAGAATCTGTATAGGGTGGTAAAGGTCAGACAGGCCATTGATGATTGGTATATTAGCGTCTTTATCCAGGTGCTCCAGAGAGGAGTGACTATACACCCGAGCCAACACAACATCTGCAAAACCAGAGAGCACCCTTCCATACAAACACACCCACATATCAGACCATGTTAAAGCCTCTGTGAATTGTGTTTACAATGTGTGTAAATTCAGACCTGGCTGTGTCTGTGGTGCTCTCATTGACTCCAAGATGAATATCCTGGGGAGTGAGAAAACATGGATGGCCACCCAACAGAGAAAACCCTAAGAGAGAGAGAGAGAGAAATTGTCTATGTGTCAAATCTTTTGTTCTGTACCCGTCCCTATTCATTCATTTTGTTCAGAGACCGCACTAAAAGAAGTTAAGCCCTTTCACAGGCTCAAACTTTGAATGGCACCTGTTTCAGTGGACATGCGGGTCCTAGTGCTCCTCTTCTCAAATATCATGGCAATAGATTTGCCTTGAAGTAACGGGACATACTGTACCATAAAAAAAGAAATAAATTAACATTATATCATTATATCAGTCCTGAGATTGGAAATATTATAATATAATAATATAATTTCAATGATCGCAGTATATTTTGTAGTACCTCGCCTTTGTGTTTTATTCTATGCTTAAGGTCAGCAGAAACCCATAGGATATGTTTAATTTCCTCTCCATTAAAATCCTTTAGAGTTAGAAAGCTGCGGCCCTTCAGATTTACTTTGTCTGGAGCTGTTTTTCCCACTCTGCGGACATGAAATATACAGATGGAAAATTACTTGAGCATAATAACAACTCACATACCCTTTATAAAAAATGTAAATAAAACAAAGCAGGAATAGTGAAGTAATAGTGTATTTATATATTTAAAAAAAAAAAAATCAATTTCAATTATTTTTAACAGTCAACCCTTTTATTAATTTAAATGTAGGCCTATCCATCAAGTCTTCTTTTTAAATTTTTTATGCTTAATCGGTCAGCATGGAACTTTAATTACATCGATTATGTAATTAATTAATTCTGTTTGTTAAGCTTCATGCAATGTAATATTAATATAATCAATGAAAATTATTATACAGTGTCACTCAGAATTTTAGACAGCAGCAAAATTTCCGACTCACCTAAAATTCCTGCTTTGGCAACATTTTGCAAATTTCAGACTAAAATGTATTCTGTTTTTAAAAGCAAACATTTTACTGACAAAAAGCAGGCCTATGCATACAGAGTTCAAAGCGGCACAGCCAAATCACATCACATCCCTCCCTGCCGTGCAGCGTGGGGGCGTGGTTAACTGCGTGGAAAAGGGGCGTGACAAGTAAATGTGCGTGATGAGTGACAGCTCTCGTGCACGTACTCTTTAATCCCACTCGCTTCCACAGTCCCCGTGTAAAAGGCTGTCTCTCTCTTTCTCTACCCTTCGTTAAAATATTCCATTAATATAATTTATGTTTATTCTCTAAATTAACCGAATAACTGTAAAGTTACAACAAAAAGCAAACCTTGATTAGTTTTTTTTCTTCTGTTGCCAGGGTAACGTTTACTTCCGGTTCAGCTGTAACTCTTTAGAAGGAAACAGCTGATTGTTCAGGAATGTCATCTGCAGAACAGAGGTGTAGGAGGTGATGACAGGAGAAACAGACACAGAAATACCAGGTAAACTGTGACTTTATGTTGATCTATCTATCTATCTATTGGTCAGTCTGTGCAGTTATCTGTCTATCCATTTGGGTAAGTGTGCTTTACAAGCACATGCTTGTAGGACTTACAGTATGTGACACCATAATCATGTCTTTGAGCTCCTAGAGCATTACCCACACAAGCTATTTTGGGAAGCTGGAAGCTTTCTAGGGATTTAAATGGACCATCTTGCTGAGCGTGTGGAGGTTTGCTCTTTGCTCCATGTGAAAAACTGTTATTGAGGGCCTATGTTGTACTGAACTTCTGTGTTTCCTTATTGCAGAAACAGGTGCTGTATTCACTTTTGGAAAGAGTAAAATAGCCAACAATGTACCCAGCAGGTTATGGCTAAAGAATGACGTACCTGTACACATCTCTTGTGGACAGTCACACTCTGCCTTTGTAACAGGTTGTAATCTCTTCACATCCCCCCTGTAATTATGTAACTGTAGCTATATTTTGTAATAAAAGTCTCTTTAATTATCTCTTTTCAGAGCAGGGCCGTTTGTTTGTGTTTGGAAATAATAACAGAGGTCAGCTTGGTCTTCAAACCAAAGGGCCGGTGAATAAACCAACCTGTGTTAAAGGTGAGACATAGACATGCATGCAAGCTGTGTATAATAAAGATCACACTTGTATACATATTCGCCTTTTTATTTATCTACACAGTTCTTAAAGGCGAGAGAGCCCAGTTTGTTGCCTGCGGGACTGATCACACACTCGTAAGCACCTGTATGTAAAGCTTTTTATTCGGAGGTAAACTGGAGTACAAAACTTTAATAACACTTAGCTACTCAATTGGTGACTAAATGATTATTTTCTAATTGTCAAACTACTGTACTTATTATAGTAGTGTATCACAGGAGATAATGTAGGTAAGTAAACATATCTGTGGGCTTTCTTCAGCACAAGGGGACATTTTTGCAGCTGGAGGAAACAGTGATGGACAGCTGGGACTGGGCCACTGTAATGACAGCGTTTCTTTCCAGCGGCTCCACGCCCTTTGTGACTATGCTCCAATTAAATTGCTCTCTGCAGGTGGCCACACCTCTGCTGCACTTACAGGTAACAATGTTATGTAACTTATACTAGATATAAACCGACCATTGTATATGCAAATGCACTGATAATGGATATGGGTTTAAAAAAATGTAATCTGTACATTTTTAGAGGATGGCAGGCTGTTTCTGTGGGGTGATAACTCTGTTGGTCAGCTTGGTTTGGGGAATGACAGTCATGCCTTATTGCCTAAAGAGCTGAAACTGGGACAGTCCATTCAGTGGGTCTCATGTGGATGTAGACACTCAGCTCTGGTCACAGGTGAGCGCTTACTATTCACAAACATGAAAATATTGCTTTAGCAATATAGTACTTTAGCAGCTGGCTAAATACATTATGGGGAATTTGGAATATGTTTCAGATAATGGGGATGTTTTCACTTTCGGGGAGAGTGCAGATGGACGACTGGGTCTTTCTGCTCATCAGCTGGCCAACCACAGTCATCCTCAGCGAGTTGAATCTCTGCACGGGGTTCTGCAGGTGGCATGTGGAGGCAAGCACACACTAGTTCTTACAGGTGATGGAAATATACTCAGTTGACACTTCAACTGCATGAATGTCAATGCATAAAATAAATGTTATTATCCATTAGATTACAAAATATCAAAAGCTTAATATGTTGCTATCTAATGCAGTGACAAATGCAAATAAGTACTTCTTGAGGACACTAAATGCTACCATATATCATCATACACTTACAGTTGTCTTTCTCTTTTTTTTCTCTCTTTATTTTGATGTTAATTATGTTTTAACTCTCTTTCCTGTAGAGGATGAGTTGTATTCTTTTGGCCGTGGGGAGTTTGGGCAGTTGGGGTTGGGGACACTTACATTTGTAGCAGACACACCTGTTGCTGTTGGCCACTTCAGGAAAGGCAGGGTCAGTCATGTCACATGTGGTGAAAACCACAGTGCACTAATAACAGGTAAAATATACACACAGTTAAATGAGCTGCCAGAAGATTAAAATAATCAACAGTGATAATCAGTTAATTATTATTATTTTTGTTAAAGTGATTAACCTAAAGTATAGGATTTACTTAAATTTGCATCTACACAAATTTTAAATGTGGTGCAATCAGTTTTTAATAAATGGTATGTGGTAAGTGTAAGTGGTATGCAAATAAATCAAACACAGTGCTAGTTCTGGCAGGTCACATTAGTCAAGCTTTATCGCTTTCTCAGGAGGAAATTCGTGCATCCCCAGCTATATATATATATATATACATTTATGGTTTAAATAGTCTTCAAATAGTATTTAAATACACACATTCTCTGTTTTTCTGAAGACAGTGGTCTTCTCTACACATTTGGAGATGGTCGTCATGGGAAGTTGGGCCTTGGAGATGAGAACTTCACCAATCAGTTCAGTCCAGCTGTATGCCAGAGGTTCTTTGATTACTTAGTCATGACTGTAAGTTCTTTGATACCTTCTTATCGCGTTCATGATTTCCTGTGTATTGTGACCTAAGGAAACATTACATGACACTGTGTAATTTTGTAGTTTCTAAGTGCTGTGGTAATCATATTTGTGCAGGTGGCCTGTGGTTCCAGTCACATGCTTCTTTTCGCACGGCCACGGCAACAGGAAACTGAAGAAGTTTGTTTAGAGGATGAAGATGTTACCTACTCTTACCTGGACAGGTGTTACACTTCAATGTTACAGGGGCAACCTTTAAAGCATATTCCAGACCCAGCACCTGCTCTAGTCTCGCAACCCACCTTTCTCCTCTCATCTCTTCCAACTTCTCACCGCTGGAGCCTATCAACACGCGCTAGACGAAGAGAGAGGGTAAGAAACTGACTACTTGGGGTAACAAGTTAGGTGTTAATGGAATAGTTCACCCAAAAATGAAAATTCTGTCACCATTTGCTCACTCTCGAGTAGTTTCAAATCTGCTGAACCAAGAAAAATAGAAAGAAAGAAGAAAAAGTTTTTACATAGTGTACTACTTTACCAAGAAGCATGATGAAATATGAGACATGTGATGTGTAATGAAAACAAAGAAACTTCGAGATACAAAACACTTTTATGTGTCATTTTAAATCAAGCTGTATATTTAAATTATTAAATTATTGTGCAAGAGTATAAAAATATCATATAATTGTTTGTGACATTTTGGATAGAAAATAAACAAATGAAAGTGTGAAAATGTGTTTGGTGTGTGTGTGTGTGTGTGTGTTTTAGGAGAGCTCATCTGCACAGTTTGGCCCAGAATTTTGCAGTCTTCCTCCTCCTACAACTGGCTTTACTGCACTAGCCCTGACAGGCAACATCTTACAACACGCAGATTTCAGAGGTCAAGGGGTCACTGCTTTTTCTGAGATGGTGATGAAGTCCAAATCAAGTCCAACTGAAATTCAAAAGACTTTCTCCAGAAGTTCTCCAGTTCAAGAGGTTGAACAAGTTAGAACAACGCCCACAAAAGTTAAAGAGGCGAAAACACCCAAAATAAAAGAGATGGGTATTCCAGTAAGAGGTGCAAAAAGGGTCAAATCTCCAGTCAAGGTTCAAAATGTGCCCTCCGGCGCCATAGAGGTTAGCAAAGTTGAATCAACGCCTCAGGCAGATGCTCAAAGAGAAATCAAGTCATCGCTAGGAAATGCTCAAGAGGTCAGATCAACACTTATCAACATACAAGAACAGGGAAACCCAACACCAGTCACGATTTCAGCTAAAATACAAAGCACCATAAAAAAAGGAAACGAAATGATTGATGTTGACACAGAAGAAAGCCTAAGTAAACTTACACCAAAAAAAGCAAAAAAGAAGAGATCAGATGTAGAAAGAGCCCCGATGTCAGAAACAGCACCCAAAACATCCAGCCCTCGATCTGTTTCTATCCCCACACAAATATCTAAAGCAAAAAAGGGAAAACCTGTGGAGTTAAAAAACTCAAACTTCGAGCTTAAACAT
This sequence comes from Enteromius thamalakanensis, assembly GCA_032357475.1. Taxonomy (NCBI): domain Eukaryota; kingdom Metazoa; phylum Chordata; class Actinopteri; order Cypriniformes; family Cyprinidae; genus Enteromius; species Enteromius thamalakanensis. The sequence continues at coordinate 7,025,567 of JAUCMT010000160.1, read as the reverse complement.
GCAATGCCAGCAAAGGAAAAAACAGAAATCGAAAGGGAAAATTCTAGTAAAATACCTCAGAACTCTGATAGATCATTTCCCCCAAAAAAGAACCGAAGATCAGGAAGAAATGCAGAAAAAAGACAATCAGCTTCCAACTTGCATTCCGATCAAAAAAATAGTCAGTCACCCACTGATAAAGTGCTCACTGAACAGAAACATGAATTTCCATCTATTAAAAGCTTAGCTCCAAAAGGCCATTCATTTTCCAGTTTATGGTCCAATAACCAATCAGCAACCAATAAATCTTCTGCCACCAAAGAAACCGAATCATCATCTGGTAAATTATTAAGTCCATCAAGTTCATCACCACAACACAAGCAGTCACCACAAAAAGAAAATAAATTAGCCAGGAAAACAGCTGAACATGAAGAGCCAGACAGGAAGCTACAGGCTGAGCAGAGCATTGTGGGTAGTGTAGTTTCATCACTACCAGTTGTGGCTTTAGCAAGTGCTCCACCACTGCTGATAAAAACAGCTAAAGTTCTTTCTGAAACCCAACTAGAATCAAGTATTCATATGTCCTCACATGCGTCAGTGTCCAAGGAAACACCAGGAAGCAATATCCTGCTTGAACAGGAAGTGGACCAGGACAGCACAGTTCAGGATGTATCAATAATTGAGGATGACAGCATAATCAAACAACAAAGTTTACAAGATGAACAAAATGAGCTAGTTTCAAATGAAAATGAAATGTGGGTGAGAGATGATGGAAAAATAGAGGAAGAAGAACATGTGAAGAATAGTGAGACAGAGAGAAAGGAAGAAGGAGGTGAAGAAGAGAGTCTCGCTGAGGAAGAAGATAAACTTAAGGAGGTTGGGCAGGAAGACGGGAATAGTGCTGTTGAAGAGGAAGAAGAAAGTGAGAGTGAGAATAATGAAGATAAAGAAGATAGTACTCAACAGGGAAAAGAGGAGGAAGAAGAAAGTGAGGCAGCAGGAGAGAAAGAGGATGACAGCAAAAGCGGACAAAGCAGCAAAAGTGAGGGACTGATGAGTAAAGAAGAAGAAAGTGGGGATGAGACTGAAAGAGAAGAAGGAGAGCAAAGTGTGGGACAAGAGAAAGAGGAGAGTGATGAAGAAGAAACTGATGAAAAGGAGGAGGAAGAAGAAGAAGAGAGTTGTGATGAAGACAAGGAAGATGAGAGGGAGAGTGAGGTAGAAGATGAGGAAAAAACAGATGCAGAGGAGGAGCAGGAAGGAGAGAGTAGTGATGAAGAGAAAACTACTGAACAATCTGAAAGTGACAGGAATGAGAGATCAGATGAAGATGAAGGAGAGAGTGAAGAAAAGGATGAGATTGAGGAAGAGGGGGAAGTGAATGAGACAGTAGAAGGAGAGGAAGAAATGGAGGAAGAAGAGAATGATACAGTGGAAGGACAGGGAGAACAGGAAGAAAAGGGGGAAGAAGAGAGTGAGGAAGAGGATCAGGTAGGAAATGAAGATGAGGACAGTCAAGAAGAAGAGGATGATTATGAAGAGGAGGAGGAAAGCAGAGATCAGACAAAAGAAGAGGAAGAAGAGAATAACGAAGAAGGTGAAGAAGACGAGGAAGATGAGGTGGATGAAGAGGAAAATAGGCCTGAAGAACTGAAAGACTGGGTCACAAACAAGAGTGAAGAAGAGGAGAGTGTAAGAGAAAAAGAAGAGCGACAGAAGGATGTGGAAGCTGAAGATGAGGAAAAAATGTCAGAGATAGATGGAGAAAATCAAGGGAAAAAACAGACTGAGGAAGAGGAAGTAGAAAAAGAAGAAGAAATGAATACAGGTGAAGAAAATTTTGGTGAAGAAGAGAATCTTGACATGTTAGAGACACAGGAAACAGAGAGAGGAGATGAAGATGATGAGACAGACAAGCTAGATGAAATGGAGGAAGAAAATAATGAGGAAGAAAGTGGACATGAGGAAGAAGCAGAAGAGGAGGAAATAGAACAGAAAAGTAAGAATATAAAAACAAAGAAAAACAGAAGGAAAGAGAAAGAAATCAGAGAGGAGGAAGAAGAACAGGAAGAAGAGGGTGAGGAAGAATCTGAGCAAGAAGAAAAGAATATTAAAACAGAGAAAAACAGGAGGAAACAGAGAGAATCAAGTGAAGAGGAAGAAGAACAAGAAGAAGGGAGTGAGGAAGAGGAGGAAGAATCTGAGAAGGAAGAAAAGAATATAAAAACAGAGACGAACAGGAGGAAACAGAGAGATTCTAGTGAAGAGGAAGAAGAACAGGAAGAAGAGAATGAGGAACAGGAGGAGGAGGAAATAGAGCAGAAAGAAAATAATATAACAATAGAAACTAGTGAAGAGGAAGAAGAACAGAGTGAAGGTGATGAGGAGGAAGAAACAGAGCAGAAAGAAAAGAATACAGAAAAAGAGAAACATGAGGAAGAAGAACAGGAAGAAGGTGAGGAAGAGGAGGAGGAGGAGGAGGAGGAAGAAACAGAGTGGAAAGAAAAGAATACAGAAAAAGAGAAACATGGAAGTGATGAGGAAGAAGAAGATGAGGAAGAAACTGAGCGAAAAGAAGAGAATATAAAAACCAAGAAAAATGAGAGGAAACAGAGAGAAACTAATGAAGAGGAAGAAGAAGAGGAAGAGGACACTGAGGAGGAGGAAGAAGGTGAGGAAGAAGAGGAAGAAAAGACCAAAAATGTATCAAAACGGAGAGGCAAACCGGAAGTATTACCGCCCCGCAGACAGACGCATTCACAGAGAGACAGACAGAAGACAAGATATAGAGATCAACAGAATGTTAAAGGGAAGACACAAACAGATAGTGGTGCTCAGGACCCTCAGTTCTGGAACAATGTCCTACCACAGTATCTAAACCTGAAATAATCCCAGACCACAATAAACATCTGCCTGTTTATAGAGTTCACAGGCCTTGACACCTTAAAAGTGTTGTGGATCTTTTTAAAATGTGGTTGATGGATGTTGGAGAGGTTAACGTATTTTGGTTTGTATTCTGATTTAGTATAATATATATATCTTAAAGAGCTGGTTGTTATTTACGTATTCGTGCTTAAGCTTGAATATTGAGTGCCTTGACTAAAATTCGTCATATTCAGTTATATATTGTCATTGTGTTTATACGAATGTTAATTTTCAAGCGCAAATGTGTGAAGTATTTATTTCTGTGAACACAAAGTTAAATACTGCTTTGGTGAATTTTTTATGTTACTGTTCTATTGACATTCCTTTTTTCAAGACCTGGTCTGTCATTAACAGCATACCAGACTTACTGTAAATGATTACTGCAATTTAAAAGTGCAAAAGAACAGACTGTCACGCATGCTATGATTTAACTCTTAAGTTAATACGATTTTGTTCGTTGCTAAAAAAAATGGACCATAATGTGTTTTTTTTATGAAGTATCCTCTCACTGTGACTTTTAAGGTGTTTAGCTGTAAGGCTGTATTATACCTACTACTACACACAAATACAGTCTCAATTTTTTAAAGAACATTTCTATCATAATTTGAACCGAACAAATACTACAGGAAGAATTCTGAATCGATCTCCAATAACAAATCATGTATAATTAAAAGGCAATTTAGCCTACTTTTTAGTGTCGCTGTAATAAACACTAAGTTTATCCATGTAGAGCCAACTGTCCACGCGCCGCTCAGTGCGCGCGCTCTCGCTGGATGAAGAGCTCTCGTATTTCTCCAGAGGAGGCGGGATCTGGCTTGTGCTTTTATTCTCGCCTAGGAATGCACTCGAGGTGTCCCAGCAGCTCCTGGACTTCCTAAAGATGGACACCTGGTTGTGTGTGTATATGATAGTGGGACTTCAGTTGTGCAGGAGTTTCGCGTATGACGGTAAGAGACCCATCCAAACGGTTCCTGTTGAGTGCCGCGCTGTGAGCTTTGATAAGTCAAAATGTGTTTGTTGAACAAGACTGATTAAACTAAATGCAGAGTTGAGCAAACATCTGAATGAATTAAGTGTTTGTGCGTCTGTGGGTTGTCCCATGCTGTTTCTGCTAGGTTGTCTGTATTGGGCACAGTATATTACAACAGAGCTCAAGAGTGTTTACGTGGACGCCTTTGGGGCTGTTTGGGGGGGAAAGAAGGGGGTAAGTTCCCTAAATCCAGGGAAAATACACTGAAGTCTTTCATATGAAAATGCACTGATGACTTGCAACCACTAGGACACTGCGCTCCCGGACGATCTGCACAATACTGATGAGTCTGACACATCTTTTGAATGCACTGTCTTTAAAGTGTCTGTGATTAGTGACATAAATAATGTAACTTGTGGAAGTGGGTCAGTCAGCAGAGTCTGCATGCTCAACAAGGCTGGGATGATTTTCATCTTTACCATATTTCTAAGAAGCAGACATGTTGAGTCTTTTTTGGGCTTGTAATTAAGACAAAATTATTGAATAATAATATTTAAATAATTTAGATAATTTTCATCTTTAATACCATGCACATTTAAAACAAACTTTATTTTCAAATGATTTTTTTATTATTCTCTCATTTGATCTTTAATACCTTAAATACAATTGTATTTTTTGTAATTGTATTTTTTTTTGCATAAATCATAAACTATGTTTCCTCATTATCCTCTAGGACTGTATAAATAATAATTTTAAGAACCTATTCAAGGGGGCAATATTTCTTCTTGTGTTGTTGTTATTTGGAAGACTGAACTCAAATAAATTACTTACTTAACCCTCTCAAGTCAACATAATCAAATATTAATCACCAAATTTGATTCAGTGACATTGGATTTACATTAAAGAAATTCTGCATGCAAAATCTGGATCAATTAGTAATAAATCATCAGGCATTTATTAATATGCTGGTGTTGTGCCTCAGGCTTTTACACACTGCGGCATAGCTGTCTTCCTCTGCCAGAATGATTTTTATTTTTTATCTTCAATTAGCATGGGGTCTGGATCAGATTTTTGGAAATATGACACTGATGTTTTGATATTTTTTACATTTTAAAGGAAAAAAACTTATTTTTGAGTTCAGAGCTGGAGGCTCTTTCCACATTTCCATTGCCAGATATGGTTGCTTGTTGCCTGATGTGTATGCAGCCTCATGCCACATATTCCGCTAAATCATAAGATCTTTTATATACTTGTTACATTTTAATCTGGTTTATGTTTGTATCAGGCTGGTTGGCTGGGAAGGGGGCTCTTTCTGGAGTATTCTGTATATATTAGTAAGAACAAAAAGTACTCGTTGCTTCCAGAAGATATTGTTTATATTCCAGCAGAAGCAGAATAAATCTCCTCAAACCTTGGTTTCTCTGTCCAAGTTTTTTTTTTTTTTGCTTAGAGAATTAATTTTAAGAAAGCAAAGGCTCTTGCATGGACTCGCTCAGACATGTGTATTTCCTGTTTTGCTGGAAACACATTTCAAGAAGTTGCAGAGATGCATGTGTTGCGGTGGTAGAACTAATTGCTAAATTACCAATTCATCTTCATTTCGAGGACCATAAGAGTTAATCACGACTGGAATTGCAATTGATTAAAATGTTGACTGTGTGAGGTTGTGGCTCACGTCACTGGGTTTAAGGTTGTGGTTGTGGTCCAGACGTCAATTTGTAAATGCTTTAGAGGTCCAATTTACGATTTCAACAGATTGTCAGACTCGCATATTGTCTATATTTGCATGTATAAAGTAATGGTCAGTAAAATAAATGATGTTTTACAACATTTTGGCGAATTACCTCAAATGCTGTACATTGTTTATTCACAAAGTCTGGGTGGCTGTTTGTGTTTGTGTATTTTATAGCCTTGTGAACACAAACACAGGCTCATGCTGGCTAAAACATGAACACATTACACAAGATTTAGACAATGTCCTGACTTGAGAATTAGTATACGTGCATTTCATACGATTTTATGTAGTTATAAAATGCCCTCATACTCAACGTGAATTTTCTGTTTTGACTGTTTTGATAAATCAGTAGCTCTAATTTACAAAAGTGAACTGGCTTGTTGCATATGAGAGAAGTTTAGAGTTTGACCCTGTTGTGGCTTTATTCAAACATTGATGTAAAATAATAGTTTTAAAATGGAAAAGGACGGTTTGTCAAGACAAACTTGGATCTGGATGTTTGCTAAGGAATTGATATTGTGCTAAGGTGTTCTGTACTTGATTCAGACTCTACAATGAGGTTAACTAACTTCCACATATATATGATTCATTAAAAAGCTGGAAATTGTTGCAGACACTGAACATAGGGAGCCTGAGGGATCTTACTTTCTAATGACTAATGACTGCAGCACGCCCATCCAAGAGTGAGACGTTTTTCTGCCAGACATAGAAGTTGTGAAACCTTTGTCAACAGAAGCTATATGGTTTAGTTACCATAAAGATTTCTTAAGTGGAAACTCCCTATTTATAAGTGTATGTGTGTGTGAGAGAGAGAGAGAGAGAATGAGAAGTCAGTGAGTATTCTGGGTTACACAACATTCTGCTGAGCTTAACAGAATGGAACAGGAAAACTCATCTGCCAAATGGAGCTAAACACACACACATACACACATGATCCCTGTGGAGTGTTTTCCATGATAGAAGTTGGAAAACTGGTCCTGTCATGATTCGCTCTAAATTAACATTGTGTGTGTGTGTGTGCTGCTGAGTCTCTTGCGTTCTTGTTATTTCATCAGAGGGAGCTTTGATCTAACTTGCTGTGTGATCTGCCATCCCCACACTTACACACACAAGAGACAAAAGAACAGAACTAAAGGGAATAAAAAAGCGAATCAGCATCAATTTATATGCACTGAATGCAGGCTCTTGTTTTTTGTGTTTGATCCCAGTTAAGAAAGCGATCAGTGGGTAATGGAGTTTTCCGTGTTTTTTGAAGCTGGCCTTGTTTTAAATTTATGGATCACTTACTTTCAGCTTGCAGTAAGTACGAGTCACAGAATTAGATGGAATAAAACACCAAAACCTATTTCTTTTGGGAAACATTAATGTTTTTTTTTCTGCAGCATGGTTGATGGAAGCTGAAATTACACGTTGACTGTTGTAAAAGAACTTCTGTCATGACATTCAAAGTAAATAAGCAATGTAAAATTGGCAGCTACTATTCTGACCTCTGAATGAAGCCATGCCAACATCTATTCCATCTATTTCTTCCATGCAAAGCATGTTATCCTAATATAGTAATATGTTATTTTATGTGGCTGCCATTTTCACTGCATCGCCCTGTGACACACTGTAATTCATCACATTAACTGCAGGGGTCATTGTTGTATTTCCATGCCATGCCATAAATGCAACAAACCCAGATTTCAGATGGTAGCGATGTAAACCTCAGAGTAAAAAATAAATGAATACTACAAATGTTATTACAAGACACTTTGAAAAAGTTTAAGTTTAAAAAGAAAAGTGAAATATTAATTTATTTAAAAAAAAGATTTTGGGATTGTATGATTAAAGTAAATATTACTGAAATATTACCTAAAAAAATATTAATATTTTAAAATATTATTACAATTTAAATTAACTCTTCTCTATTTAAAATGTAATTTATTCCTGGAATGGAAACTGAATTTTCATCAACCATTACTCTTCACAAATCATTCTAATATGCTGTTTTGGTGTTCAAATAACATTTCTTACTATTATCAATAAAAGACTTTTGAATTGTAGTAATAACACAATTTTTATTCAGAGGTTTCCATATGTTAGCAGACTGAACTTAAATAATATAAGTTATTACAACAAATATCAAACTGTGGTTTGCTTTGTTCTAATACATCCACTCACAATACAAATGAGTCTAGCTGAGCTGAATCTAAAATTCTGCGGTAATGCCAACTCTTTCTTGCTTTTGCTGTCCTAAACTGTTTTGCAGGCTCTGGATACTGGCCATACACTGATGATGAAGATGTGCGATACACAGGTGAACACATATTACATAAAATGATCTCAAAACCCCATTACACAGAACTTAAACCCATCTTCTCTCAGTAAAACACTCTAAGCACATCATAACACATGAGCGGTGCTGTCAGAACACATACATTCACAACACAGAGGACACTACATCTCTGACTGCCTGCTTAGGCCTGAGGCCTCTTGATTGCTTCTTCTTCTTCTGTGGCTGTGCTTCTTTATCTGTGTTCATGTTTCTCCATGCATGTCTGGATGATGCCAGTTGTCACGGTAAGTTTATAAGACTATGTTTTATGTGTGCTTTGGTATGTTTTTCTTTAGTGCATTTGCATATGTGCGTGATAACGTATCTCTTTCTAGGCGTTCCGTGGTGTGCTCCAGTGAAAGTCAAACATGGTCACATCAGCTGCCAGACACCACGTGGAGAGCGTTATAAGAATGTTCTGGGAACTCGCTGCAAGATTCGCTGTAAGACGGGCTACGAGATGCACGGAAGCAGCGAGATCCTCTGTATGGCCAACAAACAGTGGTCTGGAAACTACGCTTGCAGAGGTCTGACATTCACATAATTTAATTATAAGATCATATAGCATAGGAATGCTGACTCACTTGATGAATTAGTACATATTCAGTTCTATGTTTTATTAAAGTCATTTTGCAAACATTACATAATCACCCATTTTGATTTACTTTTTGTTGTGTGTTTATTTACACCACCATATAAAAATTTGGACTTGGCAACATATTTTAATGTTTTAAAATTCAGTCTCATCAAGGCTGTATTTATTTTTAAAAATATTGCAATTTACATAACAGTTTTGTGTATGAATATACTTTAAACTGTAATTTATTTTTTTGATGGAAGAGATATATATATAAAAAGAAAATTTGCTGATTTGGTGCTCAATAAATTAGTTGAATATTTTTTTTCTATTATTGAATGCTGCTTAATATTTTTGTGATAATTTTTTTATTCTGAATTCTTTGTAGAATATAAAATACAAAAGAAAAGCATTTACTTGAAATTTGTTTAATCTTACTGTTAACCAGTTTAATGCATCCTTGCTGAATAAAAGTATTATTCAATAAAAAAAATTAATTAATTATTAAAAATTAAATAGACCCCAAATTTTGTAAAAAGTATTGTTTTTCTTATTATAATTTCTATATTAATAATTGGTAAACCTAAAATTGCTTTTCAGTTTGCGTTATTATATTAAGAGTTTATTTGCAAAAACAGATAACTCAGGGGGTTTTTTTTCTTTCAAAAATCATGTTTTTTGTTACAAAATGTTTTTTTTTGTATTATTGTGTTAGTAAGTTAGCAGCTTTTTAACCAAATCAATATAACCCTACTGCAATTTGATTTAAATTAATTGCAATGCACTTAAAAACTTAATTTCTGAGAATTGTTAAAACAAACAAAAAAAATTCTGCAAATTACCTCATTCATATACACATACATATCATTATAGTTGACATTATATATAGTTATCATATATAGAATTATAGATGAATTTCCTGATTCTTACTTGGTTTAAATTTTTTAAATCTTAATTTATTAATGAATGATCATTCAGGGTCGCAGTTTGATCCTCAAACCTGAAGGCATCTGAAGATGCAACGTAGCACTACTCACAACCAGCCACGCGTCAATCAGCATATATGTCATGTGAATTGATTTGAATTGACAGCAGTGATAATCAGAGCATGATTTATGTTTACAGAGGTCCGCTGCCCTAAACTGGCCATGCCATCAAACGGAGGTTATAAGTGTTCAGACGGATCGTACTTCAACTCCCGCTGCCAGTTTTTCTGCTCACCAGGGTACACGCTTCGAGGAGACCACAGTGCCACCTGCCAAAGCAGCAGAACCTGGAGCGGTGGTAACAGTGTGTGTGTGGGTGGGTTAAACAGTTATTCAGCACTCAGTAATATTTAATTACAGATATGGCTCCATGACATATTTAGAGGCAGGTATGGAGAAGGATGTAAAACTGTTTTCTGTTTCAGATGTGGATCCCCCAGTTATTAAGTGCCCTAATATAAAGGAGAAGACCGCTGAACCAGGAAAACTCACCGCCAAAGTGACGTGGGACACACCAGAGGGCAAAGACACGGCAGACGGCATCCTGACAGAGTCAGTGTAACAGTTTTATCCTATTAGTTTTAACATATCTTAAAGTATCCATGGCAATGGGGAGTTATTTCAGTGCCAGAATTGAGTTAATTCACATTTAAGTATAATCAATCTAATAAATCTAATCCAGATTGTCGTGAAAATGTTTATTTGTGTTGTAGTGTTATACTGAAAGGAAAGCCATCAGGCTCACACTTTCCAGAAGGAAATCATAAATTATCTTATACTGTGTTCGACCGCGCTGAGAACAAGGCATCCTGCAGGTTCAATGTTCGAGTGAGAGGTGAGTACTTTTGCAACTTAAAGCCATTACTTTTACGTAATGGAACTCTATAATAAAACAAGGCTTGAATCACTTTTGCTTGCACGCTCTTAAAAAGCAATGAATCATAAGGATTGAAGTGATGTATACTCTATTAAACCTCAAGTCTTGCAAGGTTTGAACTGTTCTGGAACAGTGATGTGAATACAACTTAACCACTGTTTTGTTTCCTCTTTTGGAAGCACAAACCAAGTAGTTTCACTGTTGGGGTGTACAAGTCATAACTGTTATAAAGACTATCTGTTTTAGCCTTTAAGTCTTGTAAGTGCTTGTAAGACTCTAAGGAGAAATGAAAATTTTAAATTGCATCATATGACTCCTTTAATATATTTGAAAGTGTAATTTATTCTTGTGATAGCCAAGCTGAATTTTTAGGAGTCATTACTTTAGCCTTGTGCATGAGTTTTCAGAAATGTTTTTGATATGCAGATTTGCTGCTCAAAAAATAAAAGTTATGAGGTTTAATATTTTAGTGGAAACTGATCAATTATTTTCTGGATTCTTTGAAGAATCTGCATTTCAAGAGAGCATCATTTATTTGAAATGGAAATCTTTTGTAACATTAGAAATGTGTTTACTTGCAACTTGAATATGAATTCTCTTTTTGAGCCCAAAATTTTGAAAGCTGTCAGGCAAAAAGCTAAACCATTTTGAGAACAGGTAAACTACTGTCACGTTACTAAAAAATGTCATTGGTTTATTTAGTTGCAGAACATTGCATAATGTGCTGGCATTGACACACAGCGTGTGTGTTGTGTGCATGTTGCAGTGCGCCGCTGTACTCCTCTCTCTGTCCCTGACAATGGCTGGATGAAATGTGACAGTGCTGGTGATAATTACGGGGCCACGTGTGAATTTCGCTGTCTGGGCGGCTACGAGCTGAGGGGCAGCGCTGCCAGAGTCTGCCAGTCTAACATGGAGTGGTCTGGCCTGGAGACTTCCTGTGCTCGTACGGAGAAAAACACATTAACACCTCACAAACACCTAGAGGGATTCCTTGCATTAAACATTATACAGTATATGTAAGATTACATAGCATTTCTGAAAGAATGACGCTGCTGATTCGGGTAAAATATGCTAATGTAATATTTAAGGCAGATTGTTAGAATAAACGATGGCAGAATTTTCATGACAGAATTATCCTCCTGAGATTCATGTAAAATTCATGATCTTGCTCTTCCTGTCCTGCCCTCTGGTGAATAACATCGTAACCGTTTGTTTTATTAAAAGCCATGAATATTAATGTTGGTGTGCGATCTGCTGCCGTGTTACTGGACCAGTTCTATGAGAAACGCCGCATTCTGATCATCTCTGCACCCTCAGCGGCCAATCACTACTACAGATTCCAGATGACTAATTTACAGGTACAAGATCAATATTTGCTTATAATGTGTGTGTTTATTTTTATTTATTTATTTAAACATACACTATCTATCTATCTATCTATCTATCTATCTATGTACACCCACTGCAAAAATGGCTTATCTTACTAAGTATTTTTGTCTTATTTTGTCAAAATAACAAAGAATTCTTCAATCTTTTACTAGATAAGCAAAAAGACTTAAGATATTTACTTATGTTTCCAGTTGACAAAACCTAAATTAGGCACGTTTTGCTTAAACCAAGTAAAAACATCTGCCAGTGGGCTGGGCACAAGAGTAAATATCTTCAGTCATTTTGCTTGTCTAGTAAAAGTATCTTGATTTAAGGATTTGTTTTATATATTTTGACTAGAAACAAGACAAAATCACTAAGATAAGACATTTTTGCAGTGCATCTATCTCTGTTTTTCTACCAATTAAATCAATCACTAAATGTGTGACCCTGTACCACAAAACCATCTGTTTTTAAGCATCAGTTTTCCAAAATTGGGATTTATACATAATTTGAAAGCTGAATAAATAATCTTTCCATTGATGTAAGGTCTTTTTATGATTGGACAATGCTTGCCTGAGATACAGATATGAATGTATGGAATCTGAGGGTACAAAAAAATATATACTGAGAAAATCACATTTAAAGTTATACAAAAAAAGTCCTAGCAGTTTATATTACTAATCAAAAATTTTAATATAATGACATTTTTTTTTAATTCAACATGATCTTTACCAAAAATACTAATAATTTTTGGCATAAAAGAAAAACAGATCATTTTGCCCCCTTAAAATTACATCTCTTTATATACAAGTAAAGGCAGCAAAGTATAAAAAGGGATCTTTTTGTCACATAGTAGAGATTAAAAAAAAAAAAAAAAAAAAAAAAGCTTATAAGAACGATTTCTGAAGGATCATGTAATCAAAATTTTTAGCTTTGCCACCACAGAAATAAATTACATAAAAAAAAAAAATGTTATTTAATTTTTTATTGTATTTTTGACCACATATACAGTATATAAATTCATCTGTATCTGCGTAAATTTAACTGGAATAATCTGTATTATTTGTGTGGTTCAGCATGCCCAGTGTGGTCTGGACTTGAGACATGTGACAGTGATAGAGTTGGTGGGCGTTTATCCAGCTCAAATTGGCCGCATCAGACACAGACTCATCCCTCCAGGACTGGCTCTACAACTCAGGTACTTACTATATTTCAGTCACTTCAAACACTTCTTTGTATATCATTTCAAGAACTTACGAGGAACCTCTAGTAAATTTATCCCAATAGTAAACAGCGTGTTTTGTTTGCATGGGGCAGGTTGCAGCTGCAGCTGTCTCAGAACTCATTTAACATGGTGCTGCTGGACAAACAGGGAGTGGACAAACAGCGCTACACTTTCCCCATCACTGCAGCAGAGATCTTTACCACCATCGACACGTTTCCCCTCCGCACCGAGGAGGCCATACTACAGAAAGAGGCTGGACAGAGCTGCTAGATGTATATATACAGTACACACATTTACACATCTGTTTCTACTGGTTATAAAGAGAGAGTCTGGATAGAGCTGCTACATCTTATCTCAGATTGATAACATACACACACATCTCTAAATATGAGTCTCTGTTGTTTGTGTTTTTTACGATGCTCTACTCTATTTTATTTGTCTGGTGTTTCTATTTATGTCAGAGCGAATGGTCTACTTTTTCTGAGAAATTCTGTCAAAGCAATATTAATGCAATAAAGGCCTGTTTGATGATTGACATTTGAGAGCATGGGACTTACTTAAAATGCTAGTCATGTTTATCTTGGTTAAATAATTAAATAATTGAATTTAGTATAACACAGGTATGATAAATGTTTTTTTATTATCTATGGAATGGCATATTAAATGCCTCAATAATGAGTATGTATATACAACTGTGGATATATTTTTACATCTCTTTATATACAAGTAAAGGCAGCAAAGAATAAAAAGTGTTTTTTTTTGTCACATAGTAAAAAATTACAATAAAAAAAAAAAAATCATGTAATTCAAAATTTTAGTTTTGCCACCACAGAAATACATAAAATTACAAAATGTTATTTATATAATTTTTTTATTGTATTTTTGACCAAATAAATGCAGTCATCGGGAGAGGACATCTTTCAAATAATAAATATGTGTGTGTGTGTGTGTGTGTGTATGTATGTAGAAAGTAAGATAAATATAGAAAACGGCAAATAATAATAAAGACAAGAAGAAGAAAAAATGAATCCGCAACAGTTGTTTAATAATAGTTTATTCTCTTTCTGAAGATGATAAAGTACAGTACATTGTTTTCCTGATGAGAGGGAAAACAGCACGCTTACACCAAACATGCTGTGAATCTAACAGCTTCAGACAATTTAAGACAAAACACTTGGATGTCAAGCACTGAGCCATATACATGCCACAAAATCTCTCAATTTATTAAACAGTAAGTTGTCTATAAGGTCTATTCACTTGACTGATGCTAATAAAAGTATTAGGTATATTAGGTGCACACATTATTAATGGAGACCTCACAGTGACGGCTCAATAGGATCAGCTGAGGAATTAACTAGAAGACTCTAGGCGTTATACTTATGAAATGTGTGTGTGCTTTGCAATTCTTGTCTGTATTAGAATCTCTTTTTTTCTATTTCGATCCTCTTTTCAGCTATAAATTCAATATTCATGTATGTTTTTGGTTACAACAACATTTTTTTCCTTTGGGATGTGATAGATCGCTGACAGATGCAAGAATCTACTAATATTTGCATGCGGATTGTGACTAGTTTTCATAGATACTGTAATCCTCCAACTTTATCTACTCTACAAACTAGCATTTTACCAAAAACATTGGAATGTTTTGGAAGTTGTAAATCTAATTCAATGTAATGAATCACAATGAACTCAGATATTAATTACACCACAATTCAGTTTTTTCATGAAAACTGTGGTAAAACTAGCTATGAGATTTAACAGCTAGCATCAGTCTCTCTTCAGCCAAATTGACTTGTATGTGACTAATCTGACACGATTATCATAACATCTTTTGTGCATGTGTTTATAAATGCGCTTACAGAAATGACTGATCACATCCAGTAGATTGTTCTCGTGTGCAAATTGGATTTCTTTTTTTCCTTTTCGTATGTTTAGAGGAAGTGCATTGTGCTTTGTTCTTTTAGGACAAATGTGACCTTTGATCATGTTTACTTTTGTGTTCTTTTGAAATAGTCCTCATGTGCTATTCGCAGTTCTGAAATATAATCACATCTGGATTTGAGTGTATTGTGTCGCACCATTTATACCTGGTATGAGATACATCTTAGCTGTTGAATCACAAGCAGAAGGACAGTGTACACCTGCCTGTCAAAAACTGTCTGCCTTCATTTTGACCTGTTTTTTCAGAAAATAAGACTAAATCTTTGATTTAAGAATATTTTGATATTTTGCCTGAAAACAAGGCAAAAACATCTAAGCTGGAAAAGCATTTTTTGCAGTGTACATGTAGCTCAAAAATTAACCATCCAATAAAACATTTCTTTAAAAGGGTGCAGGAACTCGACTGAAATAATTGTGAAATCAGCTTTAAACTTTGTGCATGTGCTTGTATATTTAGGAGTATGATTTCCTCTTCCCTTTTGTTTTTTACTTTTTGTGCTTTATCAACATGCTGACATAAATGATGCAAGATATAAAATCAGTTTCTTCACTTTGAAATCAGATCCTAAGTGGTCAAACCAGACACAATTGAGAAGCATGTTAAATGCCCATCTGTCTCACTCGAGAAGGATCTTAATACCAGGTGTAAATAGGACCTTAGATGCGCACGTGTGCATGTACATATACTTTTCTTGAGAATTTAAAGCGCATATGCCTGTTGAAATGAGAATCTGAAGAACATAAAGAGCTCTTTAAAGTGTCTAGAGGTGACTGGATTCGATGAGTATTGCAAGGAAAACTCCCTCTTTCTCTCTACGTCTTCCTCTTGGCCATGCTGGCTCGCAGCATTAGGGTGCACTCTTGTGGGACCTCAGGGTTGTCAATCATACGCTGCCATAGCCGCTGCTCTTCCCCGTAGGCATCGTTCCAATCTACTTCCTTCCCATAACTCAGACCTGCAGGTCACAAACAGGTCAGTTAACTGCTCTGTATACAAGATTTAAATGAGAAGAAAATCTAAGCCGTACGGTAACAGTAATTTGAAGAAATGATTGTGCCTAGCTAGGTGACTTTTTGTCTGTTTGGCTGTAATTCACATCAAAGAGACCATTAAGTGTATTGCTGAGATATATTTGAAAAATAAAAATTGCTCCCATTATGTTATTTTGAAACAATTTTAAAAAACCAAGTAAACAAATTATGCATAAACAATGGTTATTACAATGGTTTTACATCTATGCATTATTTACAATTATACAACTATTTACATACTCCTTAAAACATTTTATGTGGAGAAGTGAAGATGGATGGATGAATGAATGAATCAAGGAATAGACTAGATGTTACATGTTTTTAGTGTTTTTGAAAGTCTGTTATGCTCGGAAAGACTTGCTTAAAATACAGTAAAACAGTAAATATAAACATCTATTTTAATATAGTTAAAAATGTAACTATTCTAATATCTAAAATTCTAACATGCTGATTTGAAACATTTTTAATATCTTATATGTAGAAAACGGTTTTCAAAAGAATTTCAAAGGAACAGCATTTATTTGAAATAGAAATTGAAATATTTAGAATTCAAAAAGAAGTTAATATGCTTTATATACATTTGCAACACAAATAAAGGTACAGTTGAAAAAAACTGTTTCATTAAATAGCCAGAAAGTATGAAAGCCTGTTTCCAGTCCTGAATAAAAAAATAAAAAAAAAGGTTATTGCGACTTTTTATCAGAATTGCGAGTTAAAAATTCAGAATTGGGAGATATAAACTCGCAATTCTAAGAACATATCAGTCTTTTTTCAGACTCAAAATTGGATTTCATAACTCGCAATTGCAAGTTTATATCTCACAAAATAAAAAAAAACAAAAAAAAAGTCAGAGTTGTAAGATAAAAATATACAATAGCCTTTTTAATTTTCTATTCAGTGGCGGAAATAAGAAAGGGTAGAAATGCAAGAAACCTGAAGTAACGTTGCTGATTGTAAATAAAATAAAAAAATTATTAATTTGGCTCCCATTAATACATAATCATCAATGAGTAAACAAATGATCTGATCATGAGTGAGTGAAGATATGAATTAAAGATGTTTGTAACAGTAAATTAGTTCAGCGTGAATACAAAATCTGTTGTAGTAGAAGTAGCGCTTCATGCATCATTGATGATTGATTAGGGAGACGTTTGGAAACAACATTAAAGTGGAAATTGTATTTGGGACTGAATGATTATTTTAATTTGAGTCTGAGAACATTTCACAGGAAAAGCATTATATAAAAGTCTGTCCTACTAATGTGGGAAATGTAATTTAAAATATATAATTATCAGAATCCAGCAGGGAGAGGAAGCAATGGTAAAGAAGCAGATGATCTAAATGGAAAAACAAACAAAAAAAACAACAACAAAAAAAACATGATGGTTATTCCCGTGAGAATTTTGTGTAACTGAATTTAAATGGTCTCCTTCCATAAATTTTGCATTAGAAAAATGCATATGTAATAAGGTCAGTTGCAAAAATAACTGTATCCATGCCTTTTCATCTCTGATGTTTCACTGTGTGTCTTTAGTTTTTTTTTATGCTAAAAGAGGATTTGTGTTGATACAAGCTGTTAGTAAATCTAGCCCCAAAAAATGTTTTCAGTAAATAAAATAAACCTGAGATAACGTAATATAAAATATTAGAAACAATAATAATTGCTAAAGTAAGATTAAACTAAAGTATTATAGAATTATTTTTTTTTAAATGCAAAAAAAAAAGAGAAAGAAATAACAAAAGGATAATATAATATTACTAAATTAAAATGAAAACTGAAAAGGCTTCCATTTATAATACTGCAATTTATTATTGATTTCTGTTGGTTCATATACTAATTTTTGTTCGCAGAAAATGCAAAGTTGAAATACGTATCTGGATTTCTAACT
Source organism: Enteromius thamalakanensis (assembly GCA_032357475.1). Taxonomy (NCBI): domain Eukaryota; kingdom Metazoa; phylum Chordata; class Actinopteri; order Cypriniformes; family Cyprinidae; genus Enteromius; species Enteromius thamalakanensis. The sequence goes on along the minus strand of JAUCMT010000160.1, from coordinate 7,007,740 downwards.
GACCTTGAACTGAGCTGATCTGAAAAACACTGAGCTGAAGACAGACTCACCGGTCCCTCCCCCGAGCCGCACACCCCCCAGGAAGACATTACTGGCGAAGGGCTCTCTATCCCACACCGTCAGCTCCAGACACACACTGTCCAGATCGCTGTGCTGCAGGCCGCAGTACGTGAAGGTGTGATTCCAGCGTGGATTTACAGTGCGCTTCACCACAGAGGTCTTGTGCTTTGTGCTTTTCTTGTCATCAGGCAGCAGGTATCTGATACACAAGAAGGATTGTGTGTATGAGTCAGGGAAGTATAAGGAGTGGGAGTTTACAAAGTGCACTCTAAATGGAGAAGAAATTGGAGGAAATCAATCACCCTTTGACAAACGGGTCAGAGGAGCCTCCTTTGACGGCTGTCAGGTTTTTTGCCTCCTTAACCAGCAGCTCCACCATTCCTCCTTTAGGAAGAGTGATGGTCTTCTTTCCTTTCAAAAATCCTTTTTTCACTAAGAAACAAAAGTGAGCTTGATTAAATACAAGTAACATACAGAGAACTTCTAAATTCAAAATAAAAATGAGTTTGAAAATTTTCTCAGGAAAAGGAATCTCATATTGTTAGTTAGTAAGTAAGTAAGTAAAATTTATTTATATAGCACCTTTCACAGACAAGGAGTCACAAAGTGCTTTACAACTCTAAATAAAAAGGATCAGACATGCATACAAAAAAGATCCAGCATAAAAACAAC
>JAUCMT010000160.1:6978156-6996550 GCA_032357475.1 Enteromius thamalakanensis | reverse complement strand
TATATATATTATGTATATATATATATATATATATATATATATATATATATGTTTCCGTCACACCATACATTGATAAGTCAACTACCCATATATATATATATAATATGCAAGTGAAATTATGTGTGTTGAAGATGCTACCTGATGCGCTTCTCCTCTCGTTTGCGGAGTTTCTCGTCTTTCTGGAGAACATTCAAGATCATCTGCCTTTCGTGCTCCAGGAGGAAGGACAGATTAAGGGAATCGGTCCTCTTCGCCATGACCATTTAAAGAACTGCTCAGAGCTTCAGGAAGACTCAGCCAATCAAACTGGCCACAAACCAATAACAATTATGCTTCATGAATGCAGCTAGACTCCCTTAGACAGAATGAAGGATTGCTTCAGTTCATCATTACATCCCCAAAAAGGTCATCTGCCTGGACCTTCAGACGATAACAATCATCTCTTGGCAATTGTGGCAGGTCTTCTGATCCTATTGGTCAGTGCATTGTTAACCTTTTCACCTGCTGAATGCCTGCAAGCATAACATACATATAAAAACCAGCAGTGATCAATCAGTGTATATTGGGTCTCACATTTCTTGTATAAAGTGAATCATGAGTCTTCTTAGTTGTAATCAAAAGAGTTCAATAAATGTTAAGACATAAAACAAGATGTTCCAAGTAAAAGAAATGCTCTACTGAAACCAAAGGGTCAGAGAAAGAGATGGTCAAAGAGAAATTATATGAACGAAAACCCTATTGTTAAAAACATATAAACCATAATAAATACTGTATATCTAAATTAAATGAATCAAATATGTATAGAAACCCAACATTATATATAATTTAAAAGCAAAATCATGCAGTTTTTATCTGATTCAACATGATAGATTATATTATGGATTATGATGATCTTTGTTAACTGCTTTGTGAATAGACTGACAGTCCAGATGTCAGTGAAAGACCAGCCAAACCGATACAGCTACAGCTACGAGTCATCATTTAGGTTTTTATCTAAAGTGACAATACACTAATTACAATGGCAGTCTGCCAGCGGCAGTCTGGGGTGAAGTGGCTCGCTCAAGAGCACAAGAGTAATAGAACAGGACAGTAATCACTGTACATCAGGCATGCTTGGGACTGAACCTATAACCTTTACATTAATAGCGGACACTTTCCACAAATAGGGAAGATAATAGAGCTTGAAGTCTATTAAATTATGAAACTATGTTCCAATAAAGTACATCAGAATGTGAATTTCTATTCTGTAAATTAAAGCTTTTCAGCTATGAGAGAAAAAAAAAATTTTCACCCTAGCAAATGCATTCAACACTATAATGTGTGAATGAAAAAAAAAAAAAACACTTCTCTTCCTGGTTATGTGAAAATCGTGCATAAAAAATTTATGTCAATAAGTTGATTTATCAATATTCTGTTCTATTAATATGATATTAACAAACAAAACAATATATTAATTTCATTTATTTATATTATTTAACCATTGTATGTCAGTAACCACATATTTACATTCGTTTATACTTCAATTTATAATGTATATTACATTATTATAAGGATTATTATAATATTGTTAATAGCCATTTTTATTATTATTTATTATTAAGTTTATGCATGTCATTATTTTGACATTCCAATACGATTTTAATTGTTGGACACAGTCAAAACAGTTAAAACCATTAAGTTGATTGGGTTAAAAAGGTTCTATCCTATGATGATATCACAGGAATCATCAAATCATAATGGTTTGTATATTATATCTAGTGGTTCAAGAACATTTCACAATTATTAATTTGAAGAAACATCGTGAGACACCAATTTGTATTCTTAGACAGTGCCAACTCTGATCTATAACAATTTCATTCATGTTCAGTTGTCTTTGATGGAAGGTCCATCGAGATTGAAGCATTGTACTGGCTTGGATCTGTGGCCGACTTTAAATTCCTGTTTGAAGCACTGATTTATGGGTCATATCCAACACCCAGCACAGTCTGTGTACATGATCTGGGAATATGTAGCAGTTACTGCATGTATGCCATTTTATCTTTTTTCCCGGTTTGTTTAAAATCATTAGTGAGTAACAAATGGGGAGGACAGAAAATATGCATTCCAGTGTATGTGTGTGTGTGTGGGCATGACTTGCTTTCCTATATTCTGTTGTCTGTCTGGCAGAATCTGATACACCATGTCTGACGGGCCAGCCTACATAATCAGAAGCTTCAAAAGCTGTTTTTCACACCATCATTTACACTTAGAAATGTGCCTGCCGTCGGTGACACAACCACACACGTACGTCTATGTGTCACACACAGGTGACAAATTATTTGTAATGTCACAGCACAAGAATTGCTTTAAGCTGAACTGCCTGTGTGTATGTTTGTGCCGTTGTGAGGTTCTTGTTCCATTAAGTGTCTGACTCACCAGGAAGACGTGGAGCAAAATTAATTCAAATTTCTCATGCGAGAAATGTTTACAGGCACACACAAATGCGCACACACACAAACTCCATGATCTTTGAAAGTGTAACTTCAGTTTCGCCGCTGAGGAAAAGGACAGCATGGGCCAGCAATATCTAGCAGCACTAATTAAAAAAAAAAAAAAAAACTTCTCCATCTTACTGCCATCTCTGTCAGGCAGTTGTTAGTATGTGTTTGAGTCTGAAGGTTGTCGTGTTCATTATAAACTCCTGAGATGTATAGTGCTGAGCTGCTTTAATAAAAAAAATGACAGGGTTACAAAAGGTGCGGTAACTCCCTGGATCCCACCCTAAGCACACACATTAGTGTACACAAAGCCCTGTATAAACATACTCCAACACACAGCTCTCTAATGTTGTTATACACTATACAGTGCTGTTCAAAAGTCAGAGGCCAGTATGACTTTTAATGTTCGTGAAAGAAGTCTCACCATGGTTGTATTTATTTGATCAAAAATACAGCAAAGACAAGAATTTTGTAAACTATTGCAATTTAAAAAACAGTTATCCATATGTTAAAAAGTAACATTTCTGTGGTGCAAGGCTGATATTATTATTATTTTTTTGTTAAATGGAAGACTGTTTCCGCTACTGAATAGGAGTGGCACGGTTCACAAAACCCACAGTTCGGTTTGTATCACGGTTTTAGGATCACGGTTTTCGGTTTTGTGCGGTTCTAGTTATTTTTTCTTTTAATCTTCAATACTCTAGAAATGTACTTCAGCATATGATGTATAGCTTAATTATCCACAATTTAGGACACAGTATTTAAAAAGTTTAATCATGCAGTAAATTATAAACTGAATTGGATGAGTGTTGCACAATACTTGCATACAGTCGCAGTTCTATTGTTTTATTTCCGCTGTCATCATAGTTAATAGAACGCGGATCGGGCCGCATTTTTCTGTCCGAGCCCAGCCCGCGTCCCACAGAGCTGTAACCAAATTTTTTTTTTATACTAATGACTAATGACACATACGGGGCACGAGGCTACATTGTGCATGTCATGAACCGTCGAACAGTGCGAAGCATGCATGTACCGAACAGAGACAAGCGTACCGAACGGTTCGTTTTTTTTCATGAACCGTGCCACCCCTACCACTAAATAAAAAAAGGTTATTATGACTTCTCACAATTTTGACTTTTTTCAAAAATAAGACTGCTCAAAATTAGACTTTCTGACTTTGTAACTATATTACACAATTGTGAGATATAAAGTCAGAAATCCGAGATATTAAGTTGAAATTCTGACTTTATAACTTGCAAATCTGAGAAAAAAGGCAATTGCAATAACCTTTTTTTCAGTGGCGAAAACAAGCTTTTATAGTTTTCAGTGTCATAATCTCTTATCATTATCAACATGAACATGTTGTTTTGCTGCATCTTTTTTTTTTGAGGAAGCAATGATACGTTTTTAAATTAATTTTTAAATTGAATATAAAATTAACAAGGACAGCATTTTAATAAATACATTTTAAATATATTATATACTACAAGTAAAAGGTTAATACAACTTAATGCATTACTGTTGAATAAAAGTATTTATTTCTTAAAAAATCCCAATTCTATTAAGTACCCCTTCTGCTTATAGGGGAGAAAATATTCCACTAATAATTGGGACACCACTTAAATGAGTAGTTGTGTCATCATTAACTCACTGTCATTAACCTTCAATGCTTTCCTTCATCCGTGGAACACAAAATGAGAGGCTTAAGTAAATGTTCACACTGCTCTTTTTCAATGAAAGTGAAAAACTTAACAGCAACTTGATAGCATCCATGCCTCCATCTTTTGTGACCAAAGTCATAAGGACTTGGTGAAAATGCTTTTCTGTTCAAATTTAAATTTTCATGTGAAAACTAAACCTAAACAGCAATAAAACAGTCAAATCCATTCCACACAGCCATATAGCTGGACTACTTAAAGACACAACAACACCCACAGCACTGTTAATTCATTGGTGCCTCAGGCTTTAGTGAATATTAAGACACCAGAGAGGAATAATGCTGCCTTCAAGTCCCCCAGGGAAATTCCTACGTACTAGTTCAGAAGTCATCATTACAGTGTGATGCGAGGTTCAGATTGTTGCGAAAATGGAGAGGGCTTCATATTTGTTTATCTCTTTTTCACTTATTAACAGCACACAGGAAGCTTTTCCGCTCTTCGCAACGTAATACAGAGCACTGGAAGCACATTAGATTTAAAATTGGTTCTTTATCTGTGCATTTGATCTTTCTCATGCTGAAATGTAGTTACACGCCTGTCACTTAATAAATGGCTAAACAAAATATTAGTATTTTTCATCAGCAGTATGCTGAATGCATGAAAGTTAGTTTTCAGCATGTTTTAATTGTGACACGCCTCACAACCCTCTGGTAATTAAGACAGCGTGATGTCATTCATGTGCAAATACGATCATCCCGACATGACCTGAAAGCAACATTAAAGATGACAAACATGCTGCAGGAACCATGGGAAATGTAGTTCAGTGCATAAATCTCAAGAGTGCAAGTCAACAATTTGCCAGTCCAGCTCTCAGCTCAGTAATTACTCATTTAATGATGGAGACACATTCACCAACAACACCTGGCTTAATGGAGATTAGACTCATACATGTTTTATGCCTTGCAGAGAGGGTGTATTAGCATAATACAAAAGGGACAAAAAGCTATGAAATGCAGATAAGCAAGACAAAAATGGGTCTTGGGTAGTTAAGTATAGTTTTCAACAGCAAATACCAAAATCTAGACAGCTAATGTACAAGTTTATTATAATTAATCGTACAAACTTACACAAAGAGGAACAACTTTTTAAATCGCAAACTGAACACCATTTCAAAATCATCATATATTGACAATATATGGTTCATATAGTTTAACATGTGTGCAAAGGAGTAGATATAAATGAAATGATGTCCCTCTACGCACATTCAGACCAATTATGAAGTATAACATGGACTAATGGACTAACGACATGCAATGTAATGTACTGCTGTCCTTCTCTCCAGCTGTGCCCCTTTTGAATCTTTAATGCATGCACCTTATTTAAACACACAAATACACTAATCAATACGAAATGTCAATTATGGAAAGTATGAGTAAGAGTGTAAAAAAGTACAACAATCTGTGCAGTTAGAGCACTGTATGTACTATAGTCTACTGTCTGAACATGACAGGCTTGGGTCTATCTGTGATCCTGATTTAACTTTTCAAACCTATATTCGTTTTTTTCAGGACCAGTGCCCATTAAAATTACAAAAAAGCCTTAAAGTTTTGAGGGGATTGCTTTCAGCCTTTGTAATGAAATTGATTAGTTGTTACGGCCCAGCTGCCACTCATGTTTCCTGTCTGTATAGTAAACGATTTGTTCTCTTTCTTATATAGGGAAGATATAATACATCTTCTGTGTGTATCAGTATCAGTCACTCCGTTACAAATATTTTAGACGCTTACGGAGGTAAAATTCCACTTCAAATACACACACTGATAACAATCTAGCTCTTATTGTAAGCTCAATACTAGCGTTTTGCTTGTGTTAGAAGGAATATCTGGTTCTTGCATTAAACATAAATAACTGTCCAGAGCTATGAAAGAGTATGAACATCTGAGCAATAAAATGTTCCCCAGTCAAAGTGATGTGCTGTGCCTCCAGCTGCCTCTTATCTTGATCATTTCTAGCTCGGGTATAAATAGCTAATGCTTCGCAAAACAGAAGTGATTTACTGTATGTTGTTGCCCATAGTAAACAAAAGATGACACATCACATCTTAAACAGTTACCTATCAGCATGTGACAAAAGGTTAAATTCCAAGAGGTGTTTTTTGCCGTCACTGCGTGTCATCAATGTGATAAGCAAATAGGACCCAAATCTGTGTATATAACTTCCACCAGCATTCTTCCACCCGTGTGAGTAGCCAGAGTACATCAGTAGGACGTCTGCTCAGGATCTCAGTGTGATTACCTGACAGCTTTAACAGAAATTGTGTTTCTAAATAATAAAGGGGTGGAGCAGACCAAATTATTCAGATAATAGTTTACAGGCAACACCTTACTAGTCGGTTTGCCATTCAAAACGTCATAATAGCACTGGATAATAAATCATACCAAAAGATAAACATAGCACACATATGGCAAGTGCATAAAGCTGTGTAATCATGTTAGAGAGCATCTTGCTGACTACAATAATCACAGAACAAACAAAGTGTTAGCTATGAATTATATAATATCCCATATATTAGTTTAGTTATCCTATATTATCATATATTTGCAAAAATGCTTGTGTGTGTGTTGTTCTAAAACTAAATTAGGTAATTAAATTCAAATTTGTTAATTACTACAATAAATGTCAATATTATCATCAGTTCTTAGCAGAGCAGGACCATAATGAGACATTTTGTCCCCAAGACTTTAAGGCATTTATTTTCACAGAAATTGACTTTCAAGAATAAACCTACCCTATTAATATTTACTGGAGTAAAAAGTGGGACACCTAATACGTGCGATAAACAACACGCAATAAACCGTGGTGAGACTTTTAAACTTTTACAAAATTGCCTATACAAAGACATGAAAACGACTTCAGGCTACCTCGATAAATAGAAAAATGCTCTGCTGCATTGCACCTGTTCAAACACCTGGTGAGACGACATTATATGTACTGCCAAAAACAGCGTTAAAACATGGTAGGGAATATCCTCTGACACTGACTTTTGTGGGGTTTAGGCTGTTTTAGGGTGATGTAACCGATGTATAAAAAAGAAACAGACAGTTGAAGAGGAGACAGAATGGGAGCACTGAAGTTCCTGCGTCCATCTCACCGTAAAGCCGCGTTTATTCCCTCAAGCCGCATACATGAAGCGCACCAGGATATAAACTGATGTCCTACCTGCCGCAGCGTTCGCTCGTGAATATCCCGTGAATATCCTGTGAACTGCAGTCCTGTTACATGGTCAGGAGCAGCTTTGCGGCGGCGTGTTCATTGCAGCCCGTGCTCCGAGAGCGAGGCAAACCCCCCCACGCTCTCACCGCTGGAGATGTTCGTGGCGTGGGCGGAGTTTGCGCTCCCACGGATTCCCCGTGACCGAGTACACACACACACGCACGCGCACACACACACGCACGCACAGTCTTCTACGCGTCTGCATCGTAGGAGTGCCATCATTTCTCGAGAGGGAATATCCTCAGCATATGTTCAGTCAGTCAGATAGATAGGTAGACAGACAGATGTTGATTTCTTTTTGTTTTTTTTGTATTGACACTACATTGCATGAAAAACTAGCATACAAAGCACTTGTAAACTGATGATTTATCATAATCCTATAAAATTAGCTTAATATAAATTGGTATAAATGTTATAAAGCTGCCACCTGCTGGTTAGTTCAGGCGATGCTCGACATTTAAAAAATAAATGTAATAGTCCGTTTAGTTAAATTTTCACTTAATAGGCCTAACACGTGTTCATGTGTGCATGTTGACATATGTGCCCTCCCAATATATAATAATACCAGTAAAATATGTCCTTGTGGAGAGAGAATTGAGGAAAGAAGCAAAAAGGCTTTACACAAGCATTTTTTTTTTCATGTGCAGGTTGTAGATTTAAGGTTAGTGTTAGGGTAATGGGATAGAAAATATAGTTTGTACAGTATAGAAATTTACAACAATGAAATGTCTCCATTACATATGGAAACCCAAGGTGCATGTGTTTGTTTGCATATAGTCATACATTAAATTTAACAAATTTCGTTTTTGAATGTATAAAAATATTTATTACAAAACAAAAAAGGATACACTTTTACAATAAAAAAGAAAGATTATTTACAGATAAAAATGTGTAAAAAAAATTTTTTATTAAAAAAAGAACAAGATTGACATGTGAACCATGTTTGGACACTACACAAGCGATGTTTATGTGTGTTTTAATGATAGAGGAGATAATTGTGTAGAATATGCGGTAAGCAAAGCATTTTGGATTTGTTCAGTCCTTTTTGTCCCAGAGAACGTCGAATACTCCATCTGCACAGCTGAGCCAGGGAGCACGGACCTGCAGAACCAAGCCAAAATCAGTATCGCAGCACACAGGGCCACACTGAGTTTTCATATGATATCCTGTTTTCATTTACCTGTAGCCTGCAAGAGTTGTTTGATGCTCTGATCTGTTGTCAGCTCCAGAGCTTTCTTTCCTTCAAAGTTCCTTGAGGTACGATCAGCCCCATGCTCTAGCAATAGCTCGACCTCTTTAGCCCCGCCCACCCTGGCTGCAGCATGTAGAGGTGTGTCAAGACCCCGCCCACATTGCGCATCCGCACCTGGAGATAGACAAAAAGCAGCGTTACAATTTTCCATCCAAATTTTCATTGCAGTATCGAAAAAGAAAAAAAAACGTATTCTCTTCTGCAGTTTTGTTATTATTAACTAAAACATTGAGAGCTTTGATCATCTCTGTTTTGCTGCTACTGTTGCTTTTTAATCATCTATTCAGTAATTTAACTTATTATATGCATACTTCAAGATTCGTGTACATCCAGCACTGTGTATACTGTACGTGTCGGTCTGCACTGCCTGTTCAAAATGTCATACATTGAATTAAAACCTTAAAATTACAAATACATAGACATTGTTGATAATGTTTGTTTAATGCTAAACTTACTAAAACTAAAACTGAACTCAAATGAAAAATTATTGCAAGTTACAAGCTATATTTTGTAAAAAAAAAATAATATAAAGCTTCTTAAAAATATAAAATTACTAAAACTAAAAACATACACTGAAAGCAGCTAAAACAAAATAAAAGCTAAACAATATGAATAAATGCTATAACAAAAATTAATAAATAATAAAATAATAATATGTGTGTGTGTGTGTGTATTTAATCTTGTTACAGCTAAAAAAAAAACAAGAAAACATTATCTCTATAGAATATGTTAAAGTATACTACAGAATGTAATGAACCTCTGAGAACAAGCTAAATTAAACATTGTTTTACAGTAAAATGCATAACACAAAAACTATATTTCTGTAATAATCATAATGGCCTTATGAGTTATGAGTTGTGTGTGTGTGTGATTCCGACCTGAGATCAACAGGCTCTGTACACATTCTGTTGACTTGGATTCACATGCACAGTAGAGGGCTGTTCCTATGCTGGGAACCTCCGTGTCCACATTCACACCATGAGACAGCAGCAGTTCAACGCATGCTGTGTGACCTGAAACATATACACAATTACATCCGGTTTACTGGTATGCCAATGTTTCCAGTGCACTGCAACTTCACACAAATCATCACACATACCTCTCTTTGCTGCTTCATGGAGAGGTGAGCTCTGCAGATGAGCTGGATGGTGGACAGAGCTGTAGAGCAGAATGAGGCTGACGAGGGCAGGGTTTCCACTACAGCATGCACTGAAGAGAGGAGTGGCTCCATCAAAAGAGACAGCATTGGCCTGAATGCATGTATACGTTAGCCATTAATGCATGTTTATGGGGAAGCAATGAGCAACATAAAGCGAGATACTGTAAGTAAAAGGATATACATACATCAGCACCGTGTTCCAGGAGAAGTTTAGCACAGGTGAAATGGCCTCCAACACATGCTTCATGCAGTGGTGTTATTCCATCTAGTGTAGCCATTCCCACATTGTACCCCTGTACACATATAAACATAGATAATTAATTCCCTTTATTCATAACAAGTAGTATTCTGATCATACAAAGTCTGTTTTTTTAAGGACTGATGTTATAATACATATTTAAGATACTGTTGTTAACTATTCTGTTTGGAAAATGCTAGTGTACCTGTGAAAGCAGTCTTCGCAGTGGCAGCAATCTTCCTTGCAAAGCAGCATCATGTAGAGGTGTTCTGTCATCCCAGGAACCTAATAAAATTTATGGATATTTAAATGGATATTTAAATGAAGAAAATGAAAATGTGTCATATGCACTTTTGTCGTTTTATGTAAATTATTAAAACTAAATTTTTCATCATTAACCCAAACAGTTGACACCATTGACTTCCTTATTATTTTTTTCAATAATACTGAAGTCAAAGCTTACCATCAAATGTTTGGTTACCAACATTCTTCAAAATGTCTTTTTTGTGTGTTTAACAGAAGAAAATAGTACAGGTTTGAAACAATTTGTTTCAATGATGACAAAATAATTATTTTACTAGCCCTTTAAGAATATGTATAAAAAATAGCATTTGTATTGTTTTCTTATGCATCTGTTAATTAATTTTTTTATATAATTTTAATATAAGGCAATTTATGTTACCATTGTGTATGAAATATTCTGCATAGATAAACTTCCTGTTTCTAAATAATTTTAGTCTTTTAATAATTGAAGGGATTTTTCCAATAGTATTAGCAGTTTTGTTTTTTTTAGGAAAATTGGTGAGTTGGGGGGACTGGAATTGGAAAATGTCCCAGGGCAAAATGTTCAATTTGAAAGCCAATGGTTAGTACATGTTTTGAGCATTGCATAGCCCACTGAAAGCCCAATTCATTCGTTTTTAAAATAAATTTGAATAAAATAAGTAATTCAAAATCAAAACAAACAAGGCAACAGATATCACAACAACAAAATGTAATGATTGTGGATGGTGAACATTGTAGATCTTACTACTAAAAACATTCAGGAAGGGAGACAACAACAGAGCTAGAGGATGAAAACTTACCTGCCATCAGTGTATTACACACATGTCCTCCGTACAACTGAATCCTGTGATCCCATGGTTTACTCCAAACGCTCACTTCAGCATGAACCACAGCCATTTTTAAATTCCACAAGAAGTCAACTCAGAGACCTCGCAGGAAGAGAACAATTGAGATAATGGAGCAGAGAGAAACTCTTCAGAGTTTATATGGCCTTCAGAGAAACAAGAACTCCCCTTGGCAAGAATGCACCTCCCACCGTTATCAGTGATCTGTGGCTGCACCCCCATCTCCTCAAACGTGAGGTGAACATCCCCCGCATAAACACACCTTCAAAACAAGTCAAAAACATACAAAAACCCTCTAAACAGTTTAAAGAATAAATCAATGAAATAAATGAGGTTTGTTACAAAAAGCAAAGCCAATTCAGATACTCAGTCAATAAAATAAATTTCATTTTTGTTACAGAAAGTCAAACCAATTCAGAGAATAAATCAATTAAATAAATAAATGAAACTTTCATTTCAAAAAGTCAAGCCAATGTTTGTAAAAATACAAACTCTGATCTACAACCTAAAAAACAGGTATGATTTTGCATATGCAGCAAGCATAAAAAGACCAAAAAAATACAACAAGCCATGAACCTAAGACAATGTAATTGCAAATGTAATTGGTGATACAGTATCTGCCACTCCAAGAAACATGATTTGCATGCAGTGTTATGCAGGAACAGGACCGTTCCGAGCTGGATAGTGTTTGCTATTGAATGTGCATGTGTGTGAAAGCAGTCAGAACGACCGATAAGTGTTTCTTAACGGCTCCTGCTTTTAGCCTTGAATGGGTGAGGGTGTGCATTATCTGCCCTGTTTGGGTGTTAGCATAAGATTCCTGATCCAGAGAGACCCTGACGGTTATCTAGAACACAAACAACTACTTCACCATAACCTACCAAACTTATACTCAACATTTGCACATGTAGAGTACAATTCTGCAGATTTTGTGTTATTGCACGGACAAAATCCTAATGGCACCCACAAACGCATCCATATCAACATTTAAAATGAAATAATGCATACTTGAATACTTGTATGTTGTAAAAAGTTTATTGTAGATTGTGTCAACAAAAATAATTCTTATTCACTCCCTCTTTAGGTAGTATAAACTTTAAATAAGTTCATTATCACATTCACAATACTCACACAAAAAACATCAGTTAATTTAAGTAAGAAATGTTTAAAACAAGCCATGTCAGATTAAAATGAAATCAACAGATATGATGTACCTTACATTTCATTGCTCCACTAGAGCTCCAAAAACGGCATTAAAACACATTTTAGAAAGAAAGATGTAAAGGTGATAAGGGAAAAGCTGGCACTGCATCTTAAATCTAGAAATTATTGTGCAATATTTATTTAAAATAATAAGTTTAGACTATTTTCTGATTAGGGTTTGGTTAAAGGCAGCTTTTCAATGTGCAAAAGCAGACGCTGGACTATAGGAGTGGCTGAGCATAGCTTTTCTCTTCACCTGAGGTCACGGTTATATACAGGAATGTAAACAGTAGTCAGTACAGGTTTTGATGTACCATAGTACACTAGGATGATACAACAGCTTTAGTTTGGTTCATTGCTTGCTTCCTTCCTCTTCTGAATAAAGTTCATTATGTGACCAATGTGAGGTTATGTTACATCAGTAGTTAGGATACAGTCAAGTTTGTGTTTTACTTTTCTTCTTACTAAGCTTCTGTCCCATACGGCTGTGGGGACCTGATGAGTCTATAGCAACATCGATCAGATGATCTGGGCGGAGCCACTGCAGGAGAAGCAGGAAGAGGAACGTAATAACAGCAATAAAGGAGAAAATGGAGCCTGCCACAGCACCACAGTGAGAGCGCAGTCTATGCAGTCGCTCGGACAATGGCAAAACGGGCTCCCTGCACACCTGATTATACACCTAAAACACACACAGAGAAAGTGTAGGCACATTTAATAATACATTACACTACCGTTCAAAAGTTTGGGGTCAGTAAGATTCACTTTTTTAATCAACAGGGAAGCATTACATTGATCAAAGGTGACAGAGAAGAAAATTAGAATGTTACAAATAATTTCGATTTCAATTAAATTCTATTTTTAAACTTTCTATTCACGAAAGACTTAAAAAAAACCTTACTAATAGTTGTTGAAAGCTAGTGTACATCCCCAAAAAATAATTAATGTACCTTTTCTGTGCGCTCCGCAACGTTTCTCCAAGTGTACAGTGTTCGGACCTTGCGGTGGATGGTGGCAGGAGATGCCACGTTTCCTGTGTGTATTCTTTTAATAACAGTTTCCAAGCCATCACAAAGAGAACGGACTGATGGTTCACATAGAGTCACCAACTCGTCAGGCAGTACCTCAGGTATACCTCCAACACGGGTGCTCACCACCTGTACACACACAGCAGTCTATTTAGATATTTTCATTTAAATAAACCAGTTAAAAATTGCACATTTAAACCATGTATGCATCTAACATATATTAAGCATTACACTACGTTCAAAAGTTTTAGAACAGTAAGATATTTAATGTTTTTTAAAGATGTTTCTTTTGATGCAGAAAAACTGTAATATTGTGAAATATTATTTAAATTTAAAATAACTGTTTTCTGTGTGAAAATATTTTAAAATGTAATTTATTCCTGTGATACATATTCGGCATAATTCAGACCTTTCAGAAATCATTGCACCTATCTTACTTCTATTATATGATTTTATTCATACATATTAATAGAAAACAACCACATACCTGCAGCCCACAGCTGGCTCCCTCCACTATGGCCATACAGAAGGCCTCAGTGAGAGAAGTGTTAAGAAAGATATGACCCTGAACAAGAACATCTCTCACATCTTTATGATCCAGAGCTCCCAGCAGACGAACCCTTTATAGGCATAAAAAAAAAATAAGGGAGAGAAAAGAGGTTTACAAAGTCGCATCTAGAGATTCTTTCTAAAGCCCAATGACTTTCTTACCGGTCATGAAGCTGATATTTTTCTCGAACCTCTTCCAGTATGATTCTTTTGGGTCCTTCTCCACCAATCAGAAAACAGAGATCTGGGTGCTTTCCACATAATTCTGGAATGATTCCACTTAGTAAATCAATCCCTGCAAAACAACCAGACATCAAATCACAGGATCAAGTATAAAGTGTTTGTAACACAAATATTCTTTTGAATTTTTGGAAAACTATTTAGGGTGTCCTGATATCGTAATTTAAAAATACCTAAAAATGAAATTCTTGAAAAAAAAAAAGCTAGACATTAGCTTGACATTAGTTTTTATTATATGAAATATTATATATTAAATATTATTTATATCATATATTTATATATATTTATATTACATATTTATATATTAACTTAAATTAAAAATTAAAAAAATTAAATTAATAAAATAAAAAAAATTTATATATATATAAATAAAATAAAAAATCATATATATATATATATATATATGAAAATTATTATTATTTTATTATTATTATATTTCGAATTTTATTTTTAATTTGACTTACTCTTACATGCATTCAAATAATTAGGCATTTACTTGATGGCTACTTATGATATTTTTAGAATCATTAATATTTTCTATTGAACTATATCAATAGGTTATTTTGTAAAGCAAATAGAAACACCATCCTCTTCCTACCTTTCCTGTAAACCAGTCGACTGATGACCACAATGGTAATCTTGCTGTTGTCACGGCGACTGGGGTCAGGGGTGAAGTCAGTGGGGTCGACAGCATTAGGGATGACAGAGACGATTTCAGGATCAAGAGCGGCTCGCAGTACTGTGTTCTCTTTACTAGTGTATGACACACACACAATGTGATTGGTGTCACACAGAGAGACAGTCAGCAGCTTATTGGTCAGTACAGAGCTCAGGTCCGCAAATCCAAAGAGAGAGTGATCTGTGAACACGGTGTTGAGTCCCATAGTCTTGGCATGGAACAAAGCATCATGGGCCATCGCAGAGAAGGAGCTGTGGGCGTGCACGATTGTGATGCGTTCACGCACAAACACACACCGAAGCAATGGTAAACTGTGAAAGCAGGTGGTCGCTGTGGACTGATTATACATGACCTTGAAAGAAAAAGACAAAGGGATGTGAGTGATAAGTGCAATATTTATGAAACTTCAGACCAATGTAATATATTGTAAAACACACCTGCAGTGGTAGGTAATACACCTTCAGTCCGTTGATCAGGTATCGAATCCCACGACGGTCTCCATATGCATGTGTTGCTATCACAACCTTATGGCCCTTCTCAATGAGGCACTGTGAGAGCTGGTAGATGTGACTCTCCACACCACCCATGTTTGGATAGAAGAAGTCTGACACCATGCATATTCTGTGCTTCATGCCCTGCTCATGATCAGTGTTGCTGGACGAGTGTGTGTCCAAAGACGAAGGGCTTTTAGGTGCATGAGTGTGACCTCTCTTCCTGTGGCCCATGGTGAAGTCAAGTTTTCAGTGCTCGAGCATCCAAAAGTAGATATGCACCTCTGCACAGAACAGTCACACACTCTTAGTAGTATATAGAGTGCATTGTGGGTGAAGACTTTACTACAGCACTGTAACTGCATTAAAAACGTTCACCCACTATTACAGATTATGGTGATGTGACAATAGTGGTTAGATTTAATAGACGGATGAATTAAAGAATATGACGAATTCAACACACTTTATGTACATTACATGACCGACGCTTAAATAGTAAAACACTCACCCGGTCAGTGGCTAGCTGTTAAGAAACGAGACTGAATAACGTTACTCCACGAATAAAAAAAGACTGATGGAAAACGTATGCTTGATCTAGATACATTTTTAACACACTCTAAATCCAATATTAATTTGCTATTTTCCGCCATCACAGAAATTAAAATAGTCTTTTTTTGGAATAAAATACAAACAAAACCGTAAACTATCCAGTCTACTTCCGTGGTCTGAGGAGTTTTTTCTTCATGGGGTAAAATGATTTCATGCGCCGGTAGGTACTGCCCTCTAGAGGATACAGTAAAAGACACGTTACACCTTGATAGAGATCTACAAGTCCCTGTTAGAATAAAAATAATTATTTGTAAACACTTTAAGATTTAGTCTCGTAAATCGTATTTCTGAGATATAACATAAGGTAATGTGACTGTATCTTGCTTTCTTTCCACCATATTAACGTATAACGTCACTAACTTTTACTTTCGATTGAAAAAAATGTATGTTCGATTTCACTGCAGAATAAAACAAATCAAATTGCTGGTCTAGGAACGGTGTGTACATAAGAGCAATTACTGGATTATGCTATACATGAAATATGGAATTTGCAGCAGCTGGTAAGCATTTTGTTAAACTTCCATATCTTATATTTCGAGTTCTAGGGGGCGGGGCAAATATCTTCACAGATGTTTCTTCATCTTAATTTTCTCACACATTTTCTTGTATGGCAGGAATTTGGAAAAGTGCAACAAATCAATTTAAAATATGAGTTTTAATGTTTTAAGGTCTCGGGAAACGTTAACATAAATCATGTACACTGAGTTGTTTGTGTAGAGTTCTGTTTTGAATGCAAAAACACTTTTACTTTCTCTTGTGGTTGATGTGGCAGAGAACAAAAACACTGCAGTTACTTCAAGTGACACTAGTCTCCAGTCACCACAAAGAAAGAAGAATGCAAGAGCTTCTGCATCCTTTCCATTTATCAAACCTTATCTGAGTGCCAAGCATTCACAGCAGGTATATTACAAACATTATACAAAATCCATTGGTGTTATTTTCAGCTTGTTTTTGTGGTTGGCAAAATATGTATTTTTTGGCATGTCCATATTTTTCTCAACAGAGTTTTGTCAAAAGAATCAAGACAGTCTGTTGCCAGGTAAACATGCTGTATACATGCAATATAAAGTATTAGTAATTATATTAAGCAACCAGCATTAATTAAATATGTAAATATGTAAACGTTTCCTTGCAGTTTAAAATAACAGCCACCAAAAGAATTAAACAGGAAGATGACATATCTCTTGATAAGTCAAAGCACATCATCAGAGAACTGGCTACTGAACTGAACAGAGTGGTGCAGGTAAACATTTGGCATTATTAAAAGAATTGAACATGAGTTTGAGAGAAGTTTCAAACGATCTGCATTATGCCCATATTCCAAGGTTTCTATGATGATGCGAAAAACTTCAAATAAAGGAACTAAGGAAGAACAGGCATCTTATATTTTGCAGTGGGCTAAATATGTGGAGAACATACAAACAAAACAGATGGACAAGCAAGAGGTTTGTGTTTACTTTATTTATGAAGAATTTGTTTTATAGAAATCTGATAATTTTATGATAGCATATCCTTAAAGCATAAAGCATTAATTAAATAAAATTGTCTCTTCTTTTAATGAGAGATTTTTTTTCTAACACCCTGGAGCTAAGTCACCACAAGCCTGGTGACATCAAAAACTAATGTTATGCCAAAGTCGTAAATAGTATTTGTTTTTACTTTTATATCTTTTGGTTGCTTTAGAAACAGCAGACCTCTGAGGAGTTGTTAAACAGAGAAATGAAATTTAAAAAGGCAAAGAAAATCTTGTCTGAATGGTCTTGGAAACTGAAAGAAATGAAACAGGTTTGTGCCCATAGAAATCACAGGATGTTATCACTGTGCACGACATGAAATCAGCTGTATCATCAATCTCTGTGTCTGTTGACTAGAACTCAGTATGTCCAAAGGGTGAATGTGAAGAAACATTGAGGAGTCTTCACCAGCAGTGGAAGCAGGGAGAGTCCAGCATACTTCCAGTAATGGACTGGATGATATGGAGTGTGTTACAGTCAGAAAGTCCTGAGGTAGATTTGAACATATTACTATATTAAAAGTATAGAAGTATAGTATAAAACTAAGACAGTAGGCCATGGCTTTTCAGTAATTATTTTTTATATAAATAATTTAGGCATGACATTTAAACTGTTTTAAATTTAGAAAAAAATGTCATAAATAATATTATGACTGTTTATATAGACACAGAAATTATAAAGACAAAGGAGATCTGCAGTCAAAATGCCTTTGGACTTTTTTGCACAATTTTGTGAACACTTATAAGGCTTTTTTATATTATTTGGATGAGTGTAGATCTTTTTAGGCACAGCATGCCTAAAGTAGTATTATTATCACGAAAATAACCTTGTTTTAACAGGTCCCTAAGCACATGCTCTACACTTTACCACAGTGGTAACCCCCCAAAAACACCA
>JAUCMT010000160.1:6966795-6978056 GCA_032357475.1 Enteromius thamalakanensis | reverse complement strand
TTTACCACAGCGGTAACCCCCCAAAAACACCAACATAGCAGAAGGTCTTTTAAATACAAATATAAAATAGCCTTAAACAATTACAAATATCCCAGTTGACTCTGGGAAATGTAGGACAAGGTAAATCAGTCTTAGAAAATATAGAAATCCTCCAACAATTTTTACAAATCCTTTGTTTTGTTTCTCTCCTCACTCATCAATAATCACACAATGAAGTTAAAGTGAGCAGAAGCAGAAATGAAAAGTGTTTATTGCATTTGAAATACGGATATTAATTTTAGAAAAACGCATGGACTCTCCTCAGGAGACCTTTATTTACCCCCCAGAGCCGTGTAAGGGACTTTTTCTTACGTGTGCATGCACTTTATTTAACATGTTTTAGGCAGCTAAAGAAAACCACCCACTGCAACGATAGAGCCACTATAAGTAAATAACTAAGAATAACAAAGTGTATTAAATTATTATACTATTTAATACAAACCATTGTTTTTATGATTGCACTAATAAATGACCATACTCAGATGTATAATCAGCTAAACCTTTTCTTGTAGATTTTTAGTGTAATAAAATATTTCTCTTTCAAAGGATTCAGTTCCCAGACAGTGGGTGAGGAGTAAACTGAGATCCAAATACCCAGGTGAAGATTGCTTTGGCTTCTCCCTTAGTTTACAGTCATTTCATGCTGCTTAAGGGTTTTGTGTTTGAGAATTATTATAGAAATTGCATTTAAATGTGTACAAGGTTACATCAAGATGTTTTCTTCATGCATTTTTTTTTATCAGTAGTTGGATTACATATTTCTAACAAAAGGAATTGTCTTAAGATTTACTGACTTGAAAATCCTGACAAAAATCAGTTAAATCTGTCATGTTTAATCCAATGCTACTGTTGTTGTTTTTTTCAGTTTGGAAATGGATTACAAAACCTACAGGTAAGCTCAACTGACGCAGCTGCAGCTTTCTTAATCAGGGGATATACATGTAAATTATACAGAGCTCAAGATTTAATGCAATACCTTTTTCTTTTGTTTTTAAAGCTGATGTAATTCTGGATCCAAACACAGCCAACCCAGATCTCCTAGTCTCTGAAGATGGAAAAAAATTGAGAGCAAAAACATATACGGGTCTTGATCCCTGGAATGGGTATCAGTGGAAGCGATCTAAATTTGATGGTTGGACATGTGTTCAAGCTAAAGAGGGTTATGACACAGGTCGTCATTATTGGGAGGTAGATGTGAGGAAGAAACGTGAGTGGCGGGTGGGAGTTGTGAAGGAATCAGCCCCTCGAAATGGCTATGTCACAATGAACACAAAAGCAGGGTACTGGAATCTGCGTCTGCAGCTGGGAACTTTGATGGCTTTGACTGAACCGGTCACTAAACTGGACCTGCCAACACCAGCTAAAATAGGAGTTTATCTGGACATAGAAGAGGGCCACGTCTCTTTCTATGATGCAGAGAAAGAAACGCATATCTACACCTTCAGCGTAGATTTTAAAGAGGCTGGAATTATTTACCCAGTGTTTGGCACTGTTGAGACGGACAGAGCGCTGGTGATTTCATTGTAAAATATTACTGTCATGTTATTGCTCTGTTTGTTTAGTAAAGGAGTTACAACTTAATTTTTGTTTACTGGTTATTTTACAACGTAATGAGTCAGTCCACAGTACATGTCAGTTGTCTGCAGTTAAATACAGCTTGTTTTTTCAAGACCTTCTCTTTTGATTACTGATACGCCTAAACAAGCACTTTCATTTAAATGTGTAAAAAGTTTTGACCCCTCTTATACATCTCTGAAACGGTGTTTGCCTAAATATTAAATATACAGCATAATTTCTAAAAGCCATGAAACTGCACATGACATCATGAATATATTATTTATACTTGTGATGAACAAAACAGTTTTACAATAAATGTACATTTGTCTGATTTACAAGGAAGTAGGAAGATGGCAAGCTTATAATAGCCGGTTATTTACTGTTTCATGGTCATGCATAATTAGTCATGTGACTCACATTTCATTCTGAGCGGTTTCCTTTAGCACTCATTCTCATTTTTACATCCAGCATTCTGTGTTCATTCTTGTGATATTGCTTACTCCTGTCTCTGGACTCATCTCTATGTAAGCGTGACACATATACATATACATAATGAATAATAAATAACCTTTCAGATATTTTTTAACCCAACTTTATCTACCAGGTTAAGGAATGCACTGGGATCAAAGGAAACATTTCTACAGGTTCCAATGATAACTAATTAAATCAGCCTATAAATTAATTATGCTTTATTTTGAATGACAGTTATACAAGCATATGTCTATGTCTTTACAACACTTTCACTTTTAGACACTTTCAACATTATAATAGTCCTTCCAATACAGTTAAACAGTCACACATTGTTTCTGCAGATAATATTTAAGGTCATCTCTGTTCTAACATAGATAAATTATGAGCAGTTGAAGCAACTTATGCACAAATTATACATTGTAATTTTTCTTGTCTAGACATTGAATGAGTAACTCTTTCTGCTATTTGATGTTTATGGACAGTCCCGAGCTGGTTGAATGGTTGATGACTTGAGTTTAGAAGAATGATGATGGTTTAAAGCGCTGAAATGTTTGAATGCAATCAGCCTTTTCACTTGAAATGTAATATAATTTTAGAAAGGTTATTACAGATTACAGCAAAAAGATTAGATGCAAAGTACTTATTGTTAAAAACATGGTATCTCATCAGAACTCCACTGTTGAGAAGGTCAGGAGTCTGGAAGTTCTGAACACCAGGAAACATCAAGATCAGCACCTGAAAGATGCTCTGAACAATTTTGATGGTTAGTTCATATTTTGCAGTCTTTACAGACAGTGGAAAAAAGGGCAGCTGATCAGCATGCTTCCAAGTATGGACTTTATCATGAAAACATTAAGGAAAAGGTATCAATATTTTTAAAGATGTGTGTTTGCTTATGTAGCACATTTATATATCAGAAACGTGAAAAGTAAAATATGCAAAAAAGCAAACAAACAAAAAAAAACTATATAATTGTCAAAATGAGGGTGAGCAAAATTGTTTAATAGCTTGTATTTGTTAAGGATTTTATTTTGATACAGAAGCTTCAACATAGATCAAATGGAAAAGGTGAGGCTTTTAGTTGACATTTGTCTTACTTTCAGGCTTCAATGCGCTTGTGTTTCTTGTGAGTACAAGATGTGTATTTACTAGAAAGGGCGAGATGAAATTTTTCCATCATGTAAAAAGAGAAATATTTTATCATCTGGAAAGAGAAACAGAAAGCATAGAAAAGGAACATTTTATTTCAGTGACTGTACAAACACACTGTAGACACTCCTTTTGTAAATGTATGACTGTTGTCCTGTTGGTGTCAAGGTTGCAAAAAATATGTCTGAAGGAGTTGCAACCCACACTATCACACTGATACTAAACAAAAAGCACATATACCATACACACATTTCATGTTTTTTGTTTCATGTTGGTTTGAAGAAGGTTTGTACTGTAATTTTCTTTTGGTTGTTATTTTTTAAGTGCATGACCACTAGATGTCATAAATGTTTAGATTTTGTCCAATTCAACTACATGTATCTTTGTTATTTTTTCGGCAAATACATTATTTTTCTTTAAAAAAAACAAAATAGTTGATGTCAGATATTGTTATTGTGAAGATTTATATGAATACAGTACAGTACAACTGGTCATCAGTCAGTGTGCTATCTTTATTTAGGCTCTTCAAAAAAAACAACAGGTATTAGACATTTTTTTGTGATACAGTTTTAGTATTAGTCATGTTACCTGCATTCAAACCCTGCAGTTCTCAATTACAATATTCTGTTTTTAATGACCTTTGTATCAGCAGTCCAGATGTTACTGGAAAGGAATGTAAATGCTGTAAACAAATTGATTGTAGATAAGATATATTAACAACAACACAATTATTATGGCCCAGGATATTCATAAAACAATAATAGGCAAATGCATAACATAAATGGTCAAAGCAATAGACAGATAGAAAATTAAGAATGTCACTCTCTATGTTTATCTTGCATGGGATTTACAGTGTAATAGGTTAAATTAATAAAATAGGGTCAATTTTAAAAGCAGGATTAAAAAGGATATTAAAATTATGTTTGAAAAGTACATCTTTTCAATGTGAGAAATAAGCTACTACTTTTAGAAGGAAGATTGTTTGTAATAGTTTTATTTCCATAATATACAAATCATTGATTGTCCTTGTGTTATTGTACCTTTTACTTTCTTTTTAGATTAACTTGCAAATTTGTGTAAAAAAAAAGTATAATCTAGAATAGGGCTTTTTAAACTTGTGTCCAAAACTCCTATGTGGTAACAATGAAATTCATCATGTTTTTTCTCATACAATATAATGGTATACATCCAGTAAGGAATTTACCTGCAAGGTGATGATCATACTTTGGACATTTCATAACATTTTGAAAACCCTGATCAAGAAAACATGCTTGTATAATGATTCACCTGAAAATGTGAGACTTAGGAAATCTGTGAGTTTTCTGTGTTAGGTTTCTGCTTGTTGTTCAGTCATATTGTCAGATCATCTGACCTGGCTCTACTGCTACCTTTGCTGAGGAGACTTAAGGATCTTGATTCCTCTGTTTTCTCTAGTTCCAGATCTACAAGAGAAACATCGCTCATCTCCTGTGTGGCCTCCACGGCCTTCATTTCTTCAGAAAACTCCTCCTCCTCTGGGCCTCCACTTTCTACAGAATCCTCTTTTTTCCCTGACACATCACACTCCCTAGACACTTGGACCTCCTCTGGATCCTTTATCTCTGATGATACCTCCTCCTTTTCCATTGTTTCCACCTCTTCAGTGTCAACATACTCTACTTCATTGACTGCAGTATCAAAAGGGCTATCTTCGTTTATATTTTCTAAATCTATATCCTTGCCTGTATGTAATACATCTTCTAAATCACAACTTCTCCCTGCATCCACTAGACCCTCAGTTGATTCACCCTTTCCAATATCTACTATTTCCTCTAAAGCTTTGCCCACTTTTGAGTCTACTACATCTTGTTGAAGTCCATCCCCTTCTAGATCTTCTGCACCTCCCTTAGCTTTGTTTATTCCTATATCCACTTCATCCCCAGCAGGCTCTATCTCAGATAAGTTTGACCCTGCAAGCTCCCCTAAAGCCTCAGATTCCTGCTCCCCCTCAGATATTTTAGATACATCAAGATCTCCAGTAATATCACAATCATCTAAAGTTTTCACCTTTTCCAAAATGTCCTCATTCACAAAAGGCTCAATTTCAAGTTCCCTCTCTTCATCAGATGCCTCAGCTGCTTTCTTTCCCTCAACCACATCAGGTAAACTCCCTTCTTCTCTCATTTCCTGGACCTTAAAGGTGTTAAGCTCTTTTCCCCCAATTTCCTGTGAGATTTCCTTCACATCTTCAGCTCCTGAAAGATTTTCTTCTTGTGTTTGCACGTCATCTATCAAGCTACTCTCCTTTACTGACTTTTCCTTACTCACCTCTTTACAGACCAGTTCTCCTAGATCTATATCCAGACTCTCCTCGAGTGATATTAAATACGTTTCCTCCACACTTTCCACTTCTGAAAGCTCCTCCAGTACTTCTGGTAGAGCGGTCGGAGTCTTCATGCTGTCTACCTCATCTCCTTCCCGAAGTGGCTGCTCTGGTGGAAGCTCTGATAGTGTCTCTGTGACCTGAATGAAGTAGGGTTGAGCTTTATCGCATATAATTGTCTCCTCTACAGGTGGAGCTGTTGGCATAACCACCTCCTGGCTCCTTTTTTTCTCCTTCTCCTGCTGTGGTGAGAAGAACTGGCCCTCTTCCATACCGACCTCAGCTAGTGGATATATGTGCGCTACGTCGTCTTTCTTCTCCTCATCAAGGCGTCTGTAACCTTTGGCTTTTTGGACAGGAGTGGTCAGGAGAAACGGTAAGCTCCTCTCAGGTGGTCCAAGAGGCTCCAGCTGCGCTGGAGATGGTCGGTGGAAAACAAATCGGATCTTCTTCAAGGCAAGGTGGCTGATCTCCACAAAGTTGAGGAACAGTGAAAGGCAAGCAACTGCAAGCATAAAAATGATAAAAATTGTCTTTTCAGTGGGCCGAGAGACATAGCAGTCTACTGTGTTGGGGCAAGGCCAACGACTGCACTTGTACAGTGGCAAGATGCGGAAACCATAAAGGAAGTACTGTCCAACTACGAAGCCTACTTCAAAAAGAGCTTTGAAGATGATATGGCATATGTAGGTGAAGAGCAGAGTGCCCTCGAGTCTGAACTTTTTGCTACTCTTCGTACTCGTTTCCTTAGTGGTCCGAACACTTCCCTGATCTGCATGTGGAAGACGTTCTTCGCCAATTTCCTGTTGGTGGCTAACCTCGACTTCTTCACGCTCCTTTCGCTTTTCCTCCATGTGGATGTAATGGACAGCATGGCCAACATATATGAGCGAAGGAGTGGACACAAAAATTATTTGTAACACCCATAGACGGATATGGGAGATTGGAAAGGCTTCGTCGTAACACACATTCTCGCAACCTGGCTGCTGAGTGTTGCATACGTAATCAGACTGCTCGTCTCCCCAAACAAACTCTGCTGCCGTGCCCAAAATTAAAATGCGGAAAATGAAAAGAACTGTCAGCCAAACGCGGCCAATCACAGTGGAGTGTTCATTTACTTCCTCCAAAATATTACCCAAGAAGCTCCAGTCTCCCATGTTTGTGTGTTAGCTGTGTACAAGAAAGACAAATGAGAATTAGGGGAGAAACAAGACCGTCCAAGAATATTTTACATGATAAACCTTAGAAATCATATACGTTTGCAGTTGTGTTTTTGTAGATACAGAGATTTCACAATAAAGTTATTAAGATGTTACAAAATATATTCTCCGAATGAACATTTTCTTGATAAACAAATCTAGACTGAACTGACCATTTACAAACCGGACCAGGAAACTACTGCAAGACTCAGATATGCCATTGCCAAAACATATCACCAACAGACTCGCATTCAACAATTCAAGCCATCTTAGACATAAAAGAAATCTGGACACAAAAAGCTACTGCATTAAAAGTAAAGCCAAAGTAAACTAAGCATAAATGGTCACCTTTGCACAGCGGAGGGTCCAGTGCGGTCCAGTTCAGTCTGTTGCTTCTGGGGCCTGTGGGGCGAACTGAACTCCAGTCCCCCAGTCACCCAGACTCAGTCCACGTCCTTGTCGCTCCACTGAGCAGATGTGAGCGAATGGGCTATGATGGCTGCTTTTCATGCCTGCTGTAGAGTCTAAGCTGCTAACCAGATGCCCTTTATGCACCAGACCACGAGTGTTGATGCAGAAGACAATAGGATCAACAGACCCGCAGCCAGAGGGGCCAGAGGGACAGGACACCATCCACAGGCCCCAACCAAAAAGTACAAATTTAAAAAAATGAAGTAAAATTGGGACATGAGGTCCACAGCAATGGCCTACTTCATCATGACTTGCTTAAAGGATACAGCAGACGAGGAAAACCAATCTGTGATGATTAATAGAAAGTAACTTAATAGTTCATTATTTAAATATTAAAATAGGTACATTTCACAAAACTTGACAACCAGTATATATCCAAGAATTGTTTTAAAGAAATGTACACTGTATAAAATAGGCCCTGTTTTAAGATTCATATGTGGAAATCGGGAAACTGTGACATAGACTTCATGACATGGCTTCTCATATTAGGTGTGGCAGCATTTTGGTATTTGAGTGTTTGCATTTCACTGTAGTGGGATACACAGTAAATTATCCACCCACAAATCTTCAACAAAAAGTTGTTGGTGTATTGGAGCCAAAAGAACCTTATGACAACAGCAATATTTCACAAAGGAGACACCCTTAGGAAATGGTGATAATAAAGCATTAGAGCAAACACACATACACACGCAGGAAAGCTGGGTGTTGGAGGTATAAGGTTTAATGGTTTTGTGATAACGGTGGAACAGGGCAGTGCAATGGCATATTTATGATATCAGCCAGGAAGCTCCAAAACACATACACACATGGATAAACTTCAACAATACCCTGTTAAAAAACTTCCTGAGCAGCTGAATCATTGGCCAGACACATTCTTGTCAGTGTTGGTTCACACCAAGATTTTGAACATTACACAAATCCCAAAAGTTAAAGGTCAGAAAATGTGTGTATTTGTCCTGATCGGGGTCTCGTAGACCCCAAAATTGCTGTTTTCCATGCTGTAGCAGTCCTGACTGAGAGAGCACATGCAACAGTTGGCAAAAGCCTATTAGACTCGGGCATGGTTTATTTAAAGTTCGGGATTGTTTAGCACTTATCTAAACTGTTGAATTATTGTTGTCAGGGGAAACAGTCTGTGCTACAATTTTCGGAGGGAAAACAATACGACTGACAGTCAATGGGCAATGTTATATGCACATAGACGGAGAGTTTATTCCAAGTTACACAATTAATTTCCCCATTCTGCACAGCATCTCTCATTAACATTTGACTAGTTGCTGTGTACATTAGCACTAAACATCAAGATAAAGAGAAGAGCATAATTAACTAACTGCTTTATAGAAGACTGAAGTCTGTGTCACTTATTTTGTCCTTGTGTGTGTAAAAGGCTTTATAAAAATAAACTTGCTAGTGAATGAAATCTGTCATCATTTAATGATATTATGACGTCATCATAATTGTAATTTTTGTTCTATGTTGTCCTCTCCCTGTTAACCATAATCTGCCAATGAATATAGTATGTCAAAATTTGTCTATAGTTATAGTATGTTGTTAAGTATCTTCAGTTAAAACTAAATGCATTTTATATTATTTATTGTATGTGTAGACCTTTAGTTTGAAAGCGACAAATTTGTAACTCTTATAGAAAGTTAAGAGTTTGTGATTACCTATTAACATGACATCATTTAGTGTGGCTCTGTCGGTCATTACCAACCCAGTCTCATGAAAAATCACACCCCAATACAATAATGGCAATATCATTACCCAATACTTGAATCCAAATCCGTGCGTGGATCAAAGCTAAACCGTGACAAAAAACGTAACAGTCATACAATTTAAGGGCCATTATTGTAACACCGCTACGTTTTGCACTTTGGACCAACGTAGTCAGGGTACGTTTTTGTATGAGACTGGGTTGTCATTACATATTAAAGGATATTCATGAAGTACAGTTAATAAGAATTCTACTCAGATTCTGTGGTAAAATGCTTTTATTTAAAATTTTGTATGATTTATGGAAAAACACGGTTATTCAGATCTCGTTCATAAATCAAGATCAGTTCATTAGCATATTTTATAGAGGATTAAACTGATTAAAAAGAGAACACTCTTTATAGCTTCAGACAGTTATCAATGCTGGAGTTATTTGCATATCAAGTAATTAGACATCCTCATCATCATAGTTAGGTTTATACTTTGCATTACTCACTCGTATTCATGTGGAAAAGTCTCTTGTAATGTTTAAATATCCTTTTAAAATACTAGTACAGAACACAGTCAAGATATAGTGTGTCCAGTGCCACATATTTGCTAGACCTTTACACTCAAAGATATGTTATTGTGTATGGTTTTCTGTTGCGGTGTCTGACATGAACAAGAAAAATAGTATTCAGTATGTGATAAGCTCCGTGGTTCACACAACAGATGACCTGTGATTTATCATTTATTTCAACAGAAAATAAATGTGTTGCCGTAAGAACGGATATCGCATTCCTTCTTTAAAAGTGTAACAGATGCACAGAGGGAAAAAAAACTGTATGAATTTGGTTTTTAATGATAAAGTATTTGCAAGCACAACATGTGCATTACTTGTTAACCAGTAGACTCCCAGATACCATAAAATAATGCCATATTTCTGTTTAATAAAGATGGAGGTATAGAGGTAAAACTAGAATAATATCAATACAATATTAATAATGTAATTTATTTATTTATAAAATAATATTCTACTTTTGCACACATTGCTCCTTTTAAAAAATTAAAAACAAAAAGTATTAATATCAAACTGGAAAAGACTGATGCATTAATATTACATGGACTTCATTCATGGTGTACCCTGCATTTCTGACCCTAATGGTGCCCTAGAGGGGTTTGTGTGTTGATATAGTGGACACTGGCAGGATAAGCCAAATGAATAGTGATAGGATGACAGAGAAAGACATGATGTCATTCTAGAGCATTGAGCCTATGGAACATGTGCAGTCAGGCGTGAGCTCACATTGTGCCAATGCAGCAGACACTCATGTACATATAACACAACTATCAAACGCTAATCGCCTCACAATACATTTCCTGGTCTACCTTAAAAGACCCATTTGTACTTGTATGTTATGAAGTTATGTGTATTTACTTTTCTAAAACAAATAATAAATAAATTCAGCTAACACAATTAGTGTTAGGGACAGAAAAAAGTCTGTTTGTTTTCAAATGACACTTAGTTGATGGTGTATTAAATTCCACGATTACGTCTTTGACAAGCAAGACTTCAGTGCCAAATTTTTTGGGGCACTGTAAAGTTGAATTTATGTGTTTCAAACCAATGCACCTTTGGTACAGTACAGAGCTTAATAATACACACAGTCCAGGCTAGTGAGAACATTAAGTATGCTTGAAGATTACTAAATGATGTCTGAAAATTACATTCCCCTAACAACGTTCATGCGTCATACAGAGATACAACCTTTTGAGTTTAAGTCAAAGCAATTTTTTACTCCGTCTAACATGACAAATCTCCTACAGCTGTATGAATGCAGACCTCAGCAGTTCTTCATTGCCAAAGAGGATGAGGATGCTAAGGAAGGGTGATTTAAATAGAATTATCATTTAAAAAGACACTGGAGGATGAAGTGAAAATGAAAAAGTCATATTTCAAATTCCCCACAGAGATTTGGTCATATTTGTCCTGCTTTTGAACATTAAGAAAAAACCTTTAAAGTTCCATTTATAGATTTTTGAAAATGACCTTTCCTTCCGTGGTTAACACAGCTCTAAGTGAATGAAGACATCCTGCAAAGTTTTAAATCTGAGAGTGCACTGTGTGTAAATGTGTTGTCTCTCAAAAGTTGACTGTGAATCATTGAAACGAGTAATTTTTAAAACGAGCCCCAAACTGTTTCATGTTGACCTCAAAATTAAACATTAGAATATTACCTGCATAACCAACACAGTCTCACGAGCAATTCATACATATTCGTACGAGGTGCCAAATTTGTGCCAATTCGTACTAATTCGTA
>JAUCMT010000160.1:6931760-6943468 GCA_032357475.1 Enteromius thamalakanensis | reverse complement strand
GAGCAAGCAGGTTCAAATAAACTGAGCTCTGGTCCTTCTTTTAAGAGCAAGCGTTTGGTGAATATCGTGTTGTACTCTAAGATTGGAAAAGCAGTCATCAGTAAAATGACACGAACACAGCAAGAGACTGTACTGCTGAGGTGTTGTTGAAAAAAATTAATGTTAATTACTCATTCTTTGTAGATTCATCTTTCAGAAGGGCATTTAAAACAACTTAACTCTCACAGGACACAGCGTCTTCTTCACTTGATGTAATGCACATGGAAATTGTACTGTTTGGGGGCGGGGTAAGCTGTTTGCGACATAGAATGTGGGCGAACATTATGCAATATATGTTACCTAGTGACATGGCTCGGTAACAGAGAAAAGATTCAAATTGCTGACGACTCGTTTAGGCGAATGTGAGCCGACTCTTTTTTTTTGATAGACAATAACTTTATTTATCAGCTCTACAGTTAATGGGTGCCTTCAGGATGGGAATTCAAACAACAAAAAAAGTAAATCCAATGTAATACTGTGGGCACGGAAGTATTCAGACCCCCTTAAATTTTTCACTCTTTGTTATATTGCAGCCATTTGCTAAAATCATTTAAATTCTTTCTTTTTCCTCCTTCATGTACACACAGCACCCCATCTTGACAGAAAAACTGAACTGTTGACATTTTCAGTTTGTCTTTTTTGAATTAATTTCCAAAACTGTCAACAATTCTGTGTTTTTCTGTCAATATGGGGTGCTGTGTGTACATTAG
This sequence comes from Enteromius thamalakanensis, assembly GCA_032357475.1. Classification (NCBI taxonomy): domain Eukaryota; kingdom Metazoa; phylum Chordata; class Actinopteri; order Cypriniformes; family Cyprinidae; genus Enteromius; species Enteromius thamalakanensis. The sequence continues at coordinate 6,942,719 of JAUCMT010000160.1, read as the reverse complement.
TGATTTTAGCAAATGGCTGCAAAATAAGAGTGAAAAATGTAAGGGGGGTCTGTTTTCATCAGCTATTTGAATTTTGACGGCACCCATTCAATGCTGAGGATACTTTTGTGATTAGAATGCTACATTTGTTCCAATTTTCAGGTAAAAAAAAAAACAAACTAATCTGCTTTGTGGATGGCTTGAGGGTCAGTAAATGTACATTTTATGCTACTCCATTTGCTTTCAGCTTTGTGGGAACAGTTTGACAATACTCCAGCATGACAATACCACTGTGCAAAAAAACGAGGTCAAAAAAGAAAAGGGTTTATTGAGTCTGGTGTAGAAGAACTTGACTGACCTGCAACAAAGCGTAGATCTGAACCCTATTGAACAGCTCTGGGACTCCAGCTAAAAACCCATGACCCACATCAGTGATGCTGTTGAGTCTGAATGGGAGCAAATCCCTACAGCCATGCTCTAACATATAATAGAAAACTTTCAGAGAAAATGCTCAACAAACATGTACTGTATATGGGATGTTGTTTGGATGTCGGCATAATTTTGACCATATAGTGTCATTTTCAGGCATGTTTGTGTAGCGTTTTGAGTACATGTTTGGAATGGAATGGATTGATGTTATACTAAATGGCAGTTTCATACCAGACAAGATGTAAACATACTTAACTGTGTGTTTAGTTGAAAATTGTGCCAGGCTGTCATATTAAGAAGAATAATGACTTCTGCTTCCATAGGGCGGAGCTTATCCAGGTCAGCTGACCACTTTGGGCATGCAACAGCTGTACGATCTTGGAGTGAGGTTACGAAAGAAATACATACAGGAAGAGCCCTTCCTCACACCTTCTTTCAACCCTAAAGAAGTTTAGTGAGTACATGATTCTGTATTTAAATATATAGTTTCCTCCATTAATGCTACAGACAAGAATGAGACTCTAAAAATCAGTAGCACTTTACAATAAGATCTCATTTATTAGTTAACTAGCATGTTAACATGAATTAACAAGAAAAATACTTCTAAAGCATTTTTAGGTTTGATGTGTTACTATTATTATACTGAAATACATGAATTTGCTTATGGATCTGAATTGCATCATTAAACTAAAAGACTAAGATGGAATATCTGCCATTGATTTACAGCATTCGCTCTACCAACATTGTCCGCACCATTGAGTCGGCTAAGTGTTTGGTGGCAGGACTGTTCCAACAGGAACAAGCAGGTAAGGTGGCAGCTCAGCTACACTACTTTGTGTGGTTTGGTTAAGTAATGGATGAGAAGAACATTACACACTCCATGTTTGCCTTGCGTGTTTGATTTTGTCTCACTTTAAGGAGTTGTGTCCATCCTCACTGATAAGGCAGAGAAGGAAGTCCTCTATCCCAACTATCATGGATGCAAGCTGCTCAAGAGGCTCCTTGGGTAAAACCTGCTTTGATAAATAAACTTGCCACTTTAATAATAATGACGATAATAAACATGTATAGAAAACCATTCATAAAGAAATGCAGCTCACAATGGAAAGTAATAAAAAAATAATAATTATTGAATTAACTTGATGTTCTTAACTATTTAATCTTCTTTCCTTTTTCTATTTTTATTGAGGTTTTTACCGCGTAGACAATATTTTAACAATATACTTTAATATCAGAAAACATCAAAACAGTACTGTTTAAATATTTAAATATTATTTAATAATTAATAAAAGTTTCTTTAGTTTTTAAAAAGTCTTATTCTCTCAAAGGCTGCATTTAAATGCCGCTAAAATACAGTAAAAATTACAGTAATGTTGTAATATATTATTACAATTTAAAATCACTGTTTTAAAATATTTGTTTTATATTAAAAGCATAATATAAGTATGAAAGTTGTTTTTTATTTTTATTTTTTAAGTTTTTAGCAGACATTGCTCAAGTCTCTGTTGTCATATGATCCAGGAATCATTTAATATACTGATTTGTTGCTCAATAAACAATTGATATTTTTATCAATGTTAAAAACAGTTATGCTGCTTAAGATCTGTGTGGAAACTGTGATTTTAAAATTAATAAACATAATTATTTCTTTAAAATAAAAACCTTTTGTGTATTGTATGTCTTCTCTGTCATTTTTGATCAATATAATGCATCCTTGCTGTATAAGAGATACACAGTGATATCCTATCCGTGTGAATGCCCAATAATGTCTTGTAATTTGTTTAAAACCAAGTAATTTGTTTCCGACTTCTGTCCATCAAATGTAGTCATCGTTGGTCAGATTCATCCACAGTTGCTGACATTGCTGCAGACCTACAGAGCATTCAGAGAGCCTTGGGGGTCGATCCTCATCAGAAACTCGACTTCATCCTCATTAGAGATGACATGGTGGCCAGAGAGGTAACGTGCCAGATACAATCTAGTTACATTGGTTTTGTTTGATTATTATAGTACCTTTTATATTATTGATCCTAGACCCACGGCCTGCCGCTTCCTACAGCTCTGGAGAACTGGAGGAGTATTGTGGAGCAGAGAGCAGTAGATATGGTTTGTCACATCTATGAGCCCAGTAAGAGGTGAGGAGCCAGGGAATGAAGTTATGGTTGAAGCTTATGTTTTAAGACCTCTGTAAATGTGTTCATGTGCATTTGTTTGACCTCAGGCTGAATTTACAGATGTGCGTGGGGCCGCTTTTCCACACACTCTTAACCAACATGGACGACAAAATCCAAGGCACAACCTCTAAACCTGACAGGTGTCGTCTTTTTATACAAACTGTCTATTGTTTTATCATTCAAAACCTAGCTTCTTTAAAAGTCCACTGTGCACCTGCTATTTTCCAGACTGTATAAGTCCGATTATAAACTTGAGCGGTGCTGCCCCACAGTGGACAGACTGAGAGATCACGTGTGCTGAAGTCCAGTTGAAAACAAGTTCTTTAGGGTTGCTGTTTGTGTGTTTACTTATATAGAAAGTTGTTCCTGTACTCTGTGCACGACACCACACTGATGCCATGTCTCATGGCTCTGGGGGTTTTTGACATGAAATGGCCACCGTATGCAGCTGACATCACACTGGAGCTATACCAGCATCATCAAACTAAGCAGCATTACGTTAAAGTGTCCTACATTGGCCAGGTAACACACACACAGGAATAGTGTGTCAAATTTAGCTCAGATATTTGGTGTCAATACAATTTTCAGAAGAATTCTCTCTGCTAACAAAGAACGGCATTTATTTTAAATGGAGATATTTTATAACATTGATCAAAAGTGACAGTAAATGTATTTACAACTGAATGCTTCCTTATATATATATGCATGCAACTTCTTGCTTATCACCAAGTTTCCTTTATTTCCTTCTTAGCGTCATCTGCTCATATTATTGTTTGTACCTACAGGACCAAAAAATCCCAGGCTGCAGTGACGTTTACTGCCCGCTGCAGGAGTTTAAGGAGGCAATGACTGTTTACGCTCTACCTGATGAACGTTACCATGCCCTCTGTGACAGTGTTGATGACCATCCCAAACACTGACCTTTCATTAGCTTTTAACTTAACTTTGCTCCTGAAAACAGATGTTTTGCACCAACCTGGTCTCTAGAGCTCAGGTCTCTCCTACAACATGTATTCAAGTGTTCATTTTAACAAAACAGCAATATCAGAAGTCTCGTTTAAATTGTCAGGTCCTTTCCTATTGTTCAAGGAAACTAGTTTATGACTCAAAAGTATACAGCAGATATCTCATCTGTGCCAGTAAACAAATTCTTTCTCAGATTGTCCCAATATTAAGCAAGCATACAATTCAAAGTAAACTTATTGATAATGTATGTGAATTTGTGCACAACTATAGCACTTAGTGTAGTGTGTGTATATATATATATATATAGAGAGAGAGAGAGAGAATATCTTCATTAGGTGCCTTCATTTCAGAGTATCAAGTAATCTGAAATGGCTAAAGATTTTGCTGAAACATCATTTTAACTATTTGATTTTTTTAACAAATTAGGTGCTGTAAAATGTAATATGCAAGCAGAAAGGGTGAACATTTTATCATGCATTCACTGCTGATATGCATATTAAATTATGATACAATAAAATACTTTATGATTGAATTGTATTTTACGTTTTTTTTTTTTTTTTTACATTCAGTAGTATAACAAGCCCAAACACCACAGAACACAGAGACACATGAAGCAAAGTGTAAACTTTAAAATGCAAAATTTATTTATATGGCTATTTGGTCTTTCTACATTTTCAATTTGTGTTTTCAGACAAAACACCTCAACATTTTAAACTTCTTCATATAACTCCATTGCATTTTATGTTAAAGAAGGATATGCATAAAAAGTCAGACAAGGAATGGGGGGGGGGAATAAAAATCACATTAGACATTTTGGGATTCCCTTAACTGAAACACACAGTCACTGTCTCATTTTGAAAAGCTGTAGTTAAATGCTTTCACAAAATGGTATAAACCAAAAATAACGGTTAACCATTTTGTGATTTTTAGAATAACTCTGCCCCCATGAACGAACCTTCATTTTAAAATTCCTGACTAATTTCTGTAATAGTTTTCTAAAACATTGCCAGACAACCACACATTAAGGGCAGTCCACTGGCTCCACTCCGACTATCATTCAAGTACATCCCAGTCCATCGCATCTTTCTTAGGTTTTAAAAAGCGAACATTAAGTGCACTCAAGATTATGTCATTTATAAAAAATAATCATAATAACAATAGTAATAACAACTGCAGTAATTACATTAGTAGTAACAAATTTAAAGCATTCTACACAATTCTCATTATACATATATCACCTTAAACCATCAGGCTCACCCCCTGAGAAATACACCATGGGTTCAAGTTATGGTTCAACACATCTGTATCAATTGCAAAGCAACTTCAGCTTAGTTACTTAAATAACAACAACAATTATTGTGAGGAAAAAGACAATTTGAACCATCATAACATTATTTACATTAATAAATTGAACCTCATTGTCATACATCACAGAACCTTTGTATTTACAGTGTTAATATTTGAAAAAACAAAGCTTTGCTTCTCTTCATTTAATCCTGGCCTTTTAACCTAAAATTTAAGACAATGCATTTAAATTATCAAGGGAATAAAATCACACACAAATGAAAATATTAAAACGTATGTGGATAACAGACTGACCTCACTGAGCAGCGATGCACTGGCGGCATTTGTAGATCTTGGGATTATGTGTCCTTATGTGATTCCTCACATTTTTCTGTCTGAAGAAAGTTTTGCTGCACAACTGCAAGAGAGAGAATTTAATATGAAAACCAGATATAGAAATACAATGTCAGTGTGAAGAAGAAAAAAAACGTATAAAGCAGAAGCTTTATAAGACCGAAATGGAGTAATCAATGAGAAATGGCATTGAAAAATTCTGCAGATATATGCGCATACTTTTTTTACAACACGGATAATAAACTTTCAGTATACAAGCACTTAGCAGGTAAGGGAAGAGAGCACCTCCAGGACCTCTGGAGACATACATACCGGACAGGGCCAGTGTTTCCCCTCAATATGCCTTATCTTGTGCATAATAAGAGCATCACAGTCCCTATAGGAGGCTCTGCACTGCAGGCAAGCATGTGGTCCACTGGAGGCCTGACCTTGAGAACCTTTCTGTTGTTTCAGACGTGCCCGTTGGATGGATTCCAGTAGGACGGAACTCCGACTGCTCAGAGGAAGCAGCTTATTTACATTCTACATTCATAAAAAAATAAAAGAGATAAATATTTAATCTTTCTTAGGTTTCATTTTCTGTTTATTTAAATTTAGTATCATTCCCTAAACCAGACTCTATAAAAACTTTACAAAGCAACAGTTATGTAACCTTCCTTTGTCATATGAATAAGCATCAGCATCTGCTAGCATGAGAAAAAAAATGATCACCTTTGTCTTTGTAGGTTCTTTCTTGACTTTACAGCTCCTCTTGCTGACCTGGGGGTGTCTAGAAACTCTGCTAACTTGTGACCCTTGGGACACTCCTGTTTCATCCTTCTCCGTCTTCACTCGAAGACTCCTTTGGGAAAAGGGCGAGTGCCTGTTGCCAAGTCCAGCCCAGTGAGGCCCATTTAGACCTGTCCGGTCAGGCATAATCCTGGCCCTCACCCGATCTCTTCGCACCATGCCAGGTGATGAATGGGAACCATTTCCATGAGTTAGGTAGATGTCCACACTCTCCTCCTCCCGTTTAATGCCACTTGGTGACCGACAGAAGCCGAAAAGGAAGCCTTGATCCAACAGTTTGATGGGGGGTTTGCTCTGACGCTTGCCCAGGTCCGAGGATTCGCTGGTTGGGAATGGCTGGGTTAGGGGCAAGGGATCAGCTGGCTCTTCCTTTATAGTTTTGTAAAGGGGATGGCTTTGAAGTTGCTGATGGTTGGAAGTGTCCCAGTTCACAATGGCATACGGAACCTCAGGACTCTCTTTTCGGTTGCCACGTTCCTTAATTTTTCTATTCTCCTTCACCTGTGTTCCTCTTTCAGTTCTGCTGTGCTTTGCATGTGGCATTCCTGTAGCATGTTTGCATTTTGTTTTGCTTTCTATTTGTTTTGAGCTCTTAGGTTTGTCTATTTGGGGGCGCCCAGGTTTGTGCCGCTTTGTGTGCTGCAACTTTGTTGTGGCTCCCCTTACAGTGCGATCTGCTGGTGGGCGACCCCTACGTCCCGTTGCTTTAGGAGAACTTCCCTGGGGATTATACGCAGTATTGCGACGATGAATAGGTTGCAGGATGGCACTTTCTGAGGATTCCTGTTTTATCCTGAGCGTAGTGCTTTTTGAAGGGGAAGAGGCATTGTGTGCTGGTACTCTGCCTCTTCGTGCAGGGTGGCAAGGCGCTTTATCTTCTTTTCTGTGGTGGCGTCTGAGCGGTCGATCTGTTACACTGGACTCTGTTTGCAGTAATGACCTACTACGAGTAGCTCTTGCAATTGGCTCCCCATCTTGCCCTGCAGGACCATGTCTTTTCCTTTTGGACCTTTCTTGGATCCAAGGTTCTACTTTCACTGGTCTGTTAAGCAAGTCCATTCTGCTCATGTCACAGAGGGACAGTGTAGGATTAACAGAAGCAAGCACCCCTAAACTACTTCCAAAACTCAATGGGACGCCCTGTATACGAGGTTTACGTCGGGCTGTGAGTGAATAATCACTGACTTTTAACTTCCTAAGTCGTTTTTTCTGCCCCCAGCCGGACAGTTCCTCTGGACCAGGCACCAGGGATTTCCTCTGCAAGCCAAGGAAGCTAAGAAGACGGTATTTCTCCTGAGCACGTGGGCTGTGCACCTCATCCTGAGGGATGGTGTTACATACCTCCTCCACATCCTCCTCCTTTACCTTTACTGAGGTAACACGGGTGGAAGAATTTGCCTGAGATTGGGACGGAATCACTGACAATTCACACCGGGGCTTGTATGAGCGGTAGGAAGAGGACTTTCTCTTTCTCTTGGTGGAAAGGTCAATTTTGGGCAGGAGTCGGCGCAAAGCAAGTGCAGCACCAGGTGAGGAACGAAGTAGACGGCGTGATGGAGAAGAAGAACGAGTGGAGGTACAAGGAGAAGTTGAGATGATTGAAGGCGTGGGGTGGGAGGATGATTTCTTTTTACAGGATGGAGATTTGAAGTCCATGAGCTTCATTCTGCGATTTGGGCTGCATGGAAAGCCATTTTCCTCCACCTGAAAACCGGAGGAGACTTGGCAATGCAACTGAGGATTTGAGGTTTCCGTTTCAGATTCATCAGTGACCTTATCAACAATGTGCTCTCTGTGTTGTGCTTGAATGTTCCAGGAAGACCCAGAGCCTTCTCCTTCCTCATCCACTCTTCTCCTTTTGAGTCCCACCTTCCCTCCTGAAGTTGAGGAGCGGTCCCTCCTGAAAGGTCCAGGCATTGAATTATTTGGTTCCCCTGCAGAACTGTGCATTCTGGAACGTAACTGACAAGTCTCTCGCTCCCTTTTGATAGCAGAGCAAGCCTCAAGGGCAGGCCACATGCGTAAATGGCGTGCCATGGCACAAACCTCTGTCAAGATATCCAAATTCAGATTGAGGGTGGAGGTGTATGAGAACTCAAGTAAAGCAAGCAAGCTCTGCTCACTGAAACCTATATAAGAAAGCATAAACAATATGTGATTAATGACCTTAAGGACAAAATACAAGATATTAATGTTCTGTCAAATGCTAAGGATCTGTGGGAATACAAATGTTGAAGTTTAATTCTAAATATTTCTTCTTCTTTTTTTATGACTCCAGCCCTGAAAATTACAATTTTGACTTTCTTAAAATTATTGGGTTTATATGACCGTGGAAACCCTAAAAAGTAAACTAAATAAAAATGATAAAATATTCTCAACACTGTTAATAATGCCCTTTTTAATACATACAAGTGTAAACAAACACTGATTTTGAATATATTCGGCACCATACCTGTGAGGTCAACATGTGACTGGGGATCAGTGGCTGATTCCATTTCAGTAAATAACTCCTGGAAGTACTCGCTCACCGCTGCAAGGACTGCTTTGTGGGCAACGAAAGACTGGCCACCACCAGTTTTCAGTGTGACATCACAAAAGAGCCCTGCTTCCCGTTGGCTATTGAGCTTACTTAAGACTTGATGACTATGTGATTCCACAATCTTGGAGATAAGGCCCACATCAGAACACTGGCGACAGAGACAAAGTAAAAGTAAGAGACGAATCCAAAACAAACAAGCAATCCTGACTGAGATGTGAATAGTTAAGTTAGAAATCCCAATCTTACCACTGATCTCTCAGACTGACTGCGTTGACATTGTTCACATCCAAAGACATAGTCTCTGACTTGAAAATACATTCCTAAAATAAAGAATAGAACAAAATTACTACAAGAAAAGGATCCGTCTATGCAAAAAAGAAAGTCATTGCTCTCAGACCACTCCTACTGTTATTCCACAAGTAGATCAGTTCTACGTGTAACTTCTGTGTGGGCATCAACCATTGTCTTTCACTTTCACATTAAAGGCTACATTGATTAAGACTGAACTATGCAGCTGACAGCCAACACAGAAATCTCATTTTACAGCAGGTGAATTTTGTGCTCAGCAATGATTTTATATGCAGACATACAAACATATTTATCTTTTTGTTTTGTTTTTTTATGAATGAGAAACTTGCCCAAGTAGGGATGTCAAAAGTACCGTGTGTACCAAAATCTGTACTGATATTTTAGCATATTCTTAAACACATCTGATCGGCCATTGTGTTCTCGTGCTCAACAGTGTCTGTGATTGGCTCTAATGATCATTGCTTAAAAAACATGAATATATATGCACATCCTTCACACTCTTTAACGCGCGTTTACACAGATTCACACAGGAGCATTTGAGACAGGTGTCTATCACCAGATCCCTAATATATCCAGCATTACCTAACTCTATGCTAAAGGAAGAGTAGGTCAAGCATTGTAAGCACATTTTAACCTTAAACTTGACTCAAAATGAAACGATTTCAGTTGGAAAATAAAATGTTGTGTAAACAGAGGAAAACAGCATTTATTAAACTGATAAAATGGACTGAAAACTGGCATTATTTTAAACATGTTTCTTTGTACAAATATGATCCTCATATCACATTTACATTTGCAAATTTCAATCTTAGTTTAATAAATAAATGTTGATATTGAGCTCATAAAATACATCAGTCATCAGCATTTTTAATCCACATATTTGATCTGCAACTATCTTGAATAAGTGTTTTATCCTTATCTAGTTTGTAACAAGTTTTTTTAGCAATTGTGGCACAGACAAAATACCCCAATAAGCCCTATTAAGAAATCTTTATGGTGCAATTCAGTGAAAACATGACAACACACTGAAAGTTCATATTATTGGTTTTATTACTCCCATCACAACAAGTTCTGATTTACCAATGCGAGAGTGAAGCAAGATATGCCATCCTGCAAACTGTTCTGAAAGGATTGTGGAGTGGATTAGATTAGAGGTTAAAGATCTAAATTAAAGTTTCCACAAACTTTTATGACTTGCCAGGTGACAGATCACCTTAGATTATTTAAGAGTGACAATGCCTAAAACAATTGCATTGTACATTGAGTCGAAAACGCAATAGTAATGAATCCTTACGGTCAGCAATCTACAAGTTTAGTTAGCACTTGGCTGTAAATGTTGAGGTCAAAAAAATTATCTGACCCAGTGCATTTTACCTCTCTATCAATAATGTCTTCTACGTAATTCCCTAAGTAGGCATTTAGCCAAAGCATTTAGTACACAAATAACAGGTTCAGTGCTCCTGGAATAACCCAAGGTTAAGTGTCTTAGACGATCAATCACCTCATCCTCAAATGAAACCGACAAATTTTCAGGTACCAGCCCAGATGCTCAATCAGAAAGCTAATCGTATACATGTATACCTGTCATTCCAAAAGCAGTTCAGGTAAAACATAAGTTCACGAGCAAACTCTAATGCACCTCAACTGCTTAAAGAGGTCCTTGGGGAAAAGGTGCGACTGAGAAGGCAACATTTGTGACTTTTTGAGTGCTTGATACATTGATTCTTGTGCCTGTAACTCACATGTAAAATATCTGTGCCACTTTACAAGAGAAAAGACAGCTATACATATCAATAAGTTAGCAATGGCTATGAAGAGTTCATTCACTGTCAATTTAGAATCATACACCTTTACGCTTAAAACCTGTTTCACACAGACAACATTCACTAAAGGTCTCTCCACCGCGGGATTTTAACTGTGTCAGGTGGCAGACCACTCTCTGGACTCTCATTGGTTTTTCCACTGCTCATTTGCATATCTACTAGTTACACATCTCACAGAAAATCTCAAATACATAAATGATTATATTAATCTTAATTTTATAAACAATTATTTATATTACAATCATAAATTGCATAACTGTTTAATAATAAATTCATTAAATATTCATTAAATTTTAAGATGACTAGATTTAAA
>JAUCMT010000160.1:6914524-6931627 GCA_032357475.1 Enteromius thamalakanensis | reverse complement strand
TATATAAAACTACATCAAAACAGAAACTTTAACATAATGCATCGGTTGTAAAAACAAGTCATAAAAATAATAATACTGTAATAAAAATGACAAACCTTCCCACCAATAGTGCTCTGCCACCAGTCTGTATGTGTCCTCCAGGGTGTGGTGCGACTTGCCTGGTCCTTTCTCGTGGAAGGTAGCAATGGACTGGAGTCGCTTATCCTCAGCCAGCACCTCTCGGTACTGGACGAACCCCTTTTCCAACTTTCTGCGGTAAAGAGAGCCGCCGATGACCTCAAAGGCGGCAGAAGACGCGACGGACGCGCGGCCGCCGTTCACATACCCCGCGCGTTCAGTGCCACGAAAGGTGTCATCAGTGTCGTACTGAGCACTGTAGGTGCATTCACTTGCCATTTTGACCACACTTCGCTTTCAAGAAGCTTCTACCTTTAGTGCAGCTTGCTTATAATGATGTCTCCTACGTGTAAAAAGCAGAACTTTTGGACTGCGCTTCATCCACCGACATTGAGACGTTTCTGCAATCAGAGAGGTGTATATGAAGATTTAACCATCGGTTGAAGATTCACAGCAAACGTGGATATCTAAGTAGCAAGCGTGATTAATAATATTACGAATAAATAAAACAGTCTCTCATAACAGGTCTCAGACGTCCAGGTTGCTGTTTTGAAGAGTAGTTAGACTAGGTTAGCTGAAATATTTTACAGTAAAGTCCATCATCTTTGGTGCTTAAGGTGTACCAGGCTTTTCCCATCACATCCTATCAAACGTAAAAGACAGCAACTCCACAAGACACTGAATTCAAGATAAAGGTGCAACTTCCAATATCAAAAGCCATAAGTCAGTGCCGACCCCTGATAAATAATGTAATAATAAAAATAAATTATGATAACAAATAAACTGGACACATGGACGGTAAGTTTCTCTATAGCCTGGTTGTCCTGGGAAACCGAACTAGACGCAATCACACAGAAATCAAACGAGTGACAAATGTCTTGAATATCCCCACTCTGTCAAATACGCAGTGGCTGCCATCCATTAATCTGAAATTATTATTATTAATCCAGGTACTTTAGGGCCTCTTTCATCAGATGTAACTGCACTTGAGTCAACAATTTGTCACGAAACGCCAACTACGTCATAATCGGAGATCCGAGCACCCAAATGTCTCAGCGGGCGTCGGTAACAATCGCGCGGAAGGGTCTTCCTCTCGCGCATGCAACTTGTGATTTCTTGAACTCGTTCTCAGCACGCCGCGGCTAATCTGTCGCGCGACCTATGCGCGGTACGCGGGGGTCTCCCCGAAACACATCGAAACGGAACGGCGGCCTCCGAAATCAGCAGTATCATCCGCGGGTTCCCCTTAACGTGCTCCGCGTCCGTTCACGTAACGTTAAAGCCAGTCAGATGATCAAATAATCCAATTTTTAACTCGTAGTCCTCTGTTGGCTGCCATTCGTCAACCTAACTTCGCCTCGACGCCCAGTTGCCTCACCCCCTCCCTTCCTCGATGCCTATTGGTTGGATCTTTAAAGAACAGCGACTGCAGACGACACCATTGGTCCTCGCAGCTGTCACTCAGAGGGCTGTTTTCCCTACTTTTTCCCTACATGACGATAGGTTGTTGACGTCAGCGTTACCTTACTTAGTGTCAAGTTTATCAATATGAAAAAGGACAATAGTGCGAAAATGTTGTTTCGCTTTAATCAGTTTTCATTTTAGCCCCTTATATGCATATGAATATACACATTCTCGTGTGTGTCTCCACGATTGTTGTGTGTATAGATTTTGTCACAGTTGAGGTTATTACTTATTAATGCATTGTGCAATCATTTTGCCTATATTTCGCCAAGTGTACGAAGGGAAAATGCTCAAATAAACGTATACTTTCAACGCAGTGCTGAACTGTGTACTTATTTTGTATTAAACTAATTAAAATAACACAATTAGAGGAAGCAAATATTGTTTTATTGTATGAACGCAAGGCTGATTTCCACTTTAAATAATATATCATATTTGTGTTATTTAATGTGCATGGGAAACAGCACACTTGACTTAATTATTGTATTTCGCCTGTGTTTGTCTGATGGTTAAACTAGGTATTTTATTTACGTCTTTAGTGCTCCATTTATGTAACTGACACTTGTAAGCAAAGAAACAGGTCCATATTACATTTTACATGATTCAACATAGCTGTTCAATGAGGCATGTCAATGCAGTCATTGATCCTTCCCTTACACAAAACTCTACAGCATTTTTCATTTAATTTCCCCACATGATGATCCGAAACTTCCCATTTCCCTTAAATATTGGCAAGTGTATGTTACATTTTTGGGAAATGGTGTTGTTTAGTGAAGTTTAAACTTGGTTTATTGTCTTTGTTTTCTTCTAGAGTAGCTAACAAGGAACAAGAAAATAAACTTATTTACTGTGGTGAAATATCTTAAAAACAAATCTAACCTGACATTCTATTATGTCTTCAATAGCAACCCTCACAAACAATGAAACAGTATTTGGAGATATTGAAAGAGAAGCAATTGGCATCTTATGCATTGTAATGGTAATCGACTGTCAAGAATCAGTGCAGGATTACTGGTAAGAAGAGTCATAATCCAAATAACAATAGCTTTCATGAAGTCACGCTGTGTCATTACAGAACAGCCTGTCACTTTTTACAGGAACATTGCTGTTAGATGCTAAAACATCATCAGCTTTGGGTTGTCAAACTCATTTATTGTTCTGCTTCTAATAATAGGCAACATAAAAGGAAAACAAAAAAATATTGTTTCACCAGAGCCACATAAATCTGCAACTATGGAAGAACATTCCAGCCCGCTAATGTGGTTATGTTACATGTACACTCCTCCATTTGTTGTTAATGATGTAGGATGAAATCTACTAACCACATGACATGGCCCGCTTTTTGGCTCTGCCATACAGGAAGTTTCCACATACTAGATTTTCAATGATTGCTCATCTAGTTAAATAAGAGTGCACGGTTAGTCTGTACTACCTAGAGATCATGTCTCAGTATTGATGACACTGTTCATTTAAACTTAAGCAGAGTAGTATTTAAGCATGGCTCATTTTTTAAGGCACTGGGCCACATAATGGGACATTCAATTTCTCAACACTTTCCAACTATTGTAGAAATAGCTGCTTTCACAATACTCTGTCTATTTGTCATGCATTAATAGATGCCTTAAAAGTAGTTTTACTTATTTGGTGTGCAGTAAATCTGTGCGATAAAACACACAGGCCATTCTAAGAAAACAGTCCCATTGTCTATTTGTGTGCTGCAGTATGTGTAATGTATAATAGAGATTTTGCCGTGCAGCTGCAGGTAGGTCAAAGTTTCCATTGCTTATAAGCAAAGCAAGAAGTTTGCCTGGTCTGATAATTCGAGTTTTCTTTTAGATCAGGTAGATGGCTGTGTGTGAGCATTGATATAGCAGCAGGATGCACTAAATTGTAAAATGTTCTACTGGGAAACCTTGAGTCCTGGCATTCATGTGGATGTTGCTTTGACATGTACCACCTACATAAAGATTGTTTTAGACCATTCACCCCTTAATGGCAATGTCCTTCTTCAGGAGAATAATGCCATACTGTGAAAGTTGTTCAGGAGTGGTTTGAAGAACATGATAATGTGTTCAAGGTATTGCCTTAGTGTCCAAATTCCTCAGATCTCAATCCAATTCAGCATCTATTGAATGTACTAACAAATACTATTCATGCAGGCTCCACATTGCAACTTGCAGAATTTAAAAGATCTGCTGCTAATGTCTTGGTGCCAGATACCATGGGACACATTCAGAGATCTCCATGTCCATGCCTTGATGCATCAGAGCTGCTGTGGCAGCATGATGGGGACCTATATAGCAGGTGGCTTTTGTGTTGTGGCTGACCAGTATGCGTGTATATAAAATCAGCAAAAAAAAAAAGAATTTTCAGGATGCTGTATTTTAAAAATAATTTGTAATTTGTGCGTACTGTTGGAAATCAGTCATTTCCTTAAGACACTTTAGATTTACAGGTGGCAGCCAATTAAGGTCACAGTTACAGTAATGAGACCTTGCTACTGACTGAAAAACACCAGAAGATGGACGGCCAGGCTCCCTGATCAGTATTCCTGCTGTTGGAAGAGCATGAGCTACAGAAGATACGCTATTGTAATATTGTCTCCCCCATGCCGTTTATCCATTAAAAAAGGTAACATTTTCAAATTCAAACTTTGTAAAAATGTATTTAAATGCAGAGTGCCATTTATATTACACAAAATACTAAAATGAGTTGTGAACAGGGGGTGGGTGAATTAAGAGTAAAACAAGTTACTGAGTTTTTCCTTAAAGCTCCTTTTGTGGTTTCATGTTGTTTAAACTTACTTGTTCATTTAACTTTAATAGAAGTTTAATAAATCAATAATACAGGATTCCTTTAACAAGCTTGTTTAGTACAAAATCTAAATCTGTTAAAGACAGTAAAATGTAATTTGTGTAATAACTTACAATATTTTGGTGGATATTTTTCCAATCATGATAATTATGGCTACAAAAGTTTAAATGAGTCCAAATAGTCAGGATAGTCATTTACCTTTTTTTTTTTCAAAGAATTACACAAAATCTTTACAAAACTTTGCAATCCATTACATGAATGTTTAAACTTCAAAACTTACTCATTCTTAGGAATATTCATGAAGAAAATTCTAACAGATGGTACAACAGTAAAACATTTCTGTCCATAAGATAAAAAAAGAAATTTAAGTCATGAAGGAGTAGGTTGTTGTGGAGAATAATTACATGTATTGTTTCCCTCCTAAAATAGAAAAGACAAATACTGAAAATTAAATCGAATATGAGTTTTAGAAACATATCATGCAAGTTCATAACTCCTTATGACCATAGGATCAGGTGTTTAAGGTACAGGTTTATGAGTGTACTTCATCTGAGATCGTGAGTGCTAATAAAGAGGCACAAGGAAGCAGTCAGTGTTCATATCTCCTGGGGTTTGACACTGGGTTCTGTGTCCACACTGTGCTCACTGCTCTGGGCAGAACCGTTGGGAACTTCAGTTTTGGACCTCTTGGATTCAGGAGGTTTGCATGCTGGGTCACTGGGGGGAGATGGTCTCTCTGTAAAAAACATATTTATTAATGTCAAAAAACAAAAGTGTCAAATATTAATTAATGACCAGGAAGACATGCAAAATAAACAATTCACATTCTTGAACAAAATCTTTCCCCAGTAATGTCACAGAAATATATGCAAAAATAAGGTTAAATAAGTTTTCAGATGGAGATGGAAAAAAACAATGGAGAGAAAGCATATTGTTATATTATATATATATAAATAAATAAATAAGTGTGTGTGTGTGTGTGTATATACACATAAATAAATGAAATAAAAACTAAAAGGAACAAATGGGCTTTCTAACCGTGTTTGGCTTTCTCAGTGGAAGACGGGGTGACAAAAGGAGTGGGTGATATGGGTACAATTGGAGTCAGTGAAATTCGTCTGAAAGAAAAATGACATTTGATTCACATAGTGCACTTTCTTTTTTTTACTGCATACATGAATTCAGGATTACATATATACGGTGCTATTACAGGCAAATCAAGAAATGTGTTGCGTCACAAACACTACCGTTTTATGCTCACTAATGCGGCATTTGTTTGCTAAAAATAGACTTCAATAAAATCTGAATAGAAATATTAATTTATTTAAATTTAAATAAAATTAAAAAAAACCTTGCTAACCCAAAATTATCATCAGCATCAAAACAAGTAACAGCAGATTATACCAAAGAAATGCCGCCCTACCTAGGAGTTGGTCCTTTTGGGGTTGTGGTATTTTTGGAGTTGAGGGATACAAGAGGAGTGCTGGGGGCTGTAAGAGGTGTCAGGGGTCCTCTGCTGGATCCAGGGGTGGAGGGAGCAGATTTGGGCGTGTTGGGGGCTGTATTGGGGGCAGTTGCCGGTGATTTGGGGGTGCTGGGTTTGCCCCAGCCCTCGAGGGTATTGAGTGTGATCCTTCTGGGCTGAGATTTGGTTTGCTGAGCTTGAGGTGTGCGTTTCTCTTCTGGATTAAACACGCTGGGGGTCTTAGAGGATACAGGGGCAGCAGATCCCTCTTTCTCCTTTTCCTGTGCAGGTGTGTTGGCCTGGCGAGGGACCGGGGAAGCAGTCCTGCCATTGGCTGAGGGTCTCTTGCCTTTCTTCTCATTAGTTGAGGATGGGGTCACCATCTCCAGTGGAGGTCGCTCCTTCAGTGGAGTGCCTAGCTCCCCTTCCTCAAATGACACGAAGGAACAGTAGCCATCAGTGGATGAGACCGTCAAGAAGGAGCCATCACGAGACCTGTAGAATAACATCCATAACAGCAAACGTTAATAATTGTCAATAATTGTTATTCTCAAAATTATTTAAGACTCTTGAGGCCGGTTTCCCGAATAGAGAATTAGATTAAGCCAAGAATTTTTAGAAACATGTCTTAAGACCAAACAATGACAATAATGTATTTTAAGATATCTCAGTGCAGGCCTTTTCCAGTTTAGACAGTTTTCCAGTTTATTTTAATCTAGTACTAGTCCTATTCGGGAAACTGCCCCTTTATGTCTGCATTTTCTATAACTTGAACAATTAAGATTGGTCAATTAGGTTGGTCAATTGGCAAGGATTTCATCACAGGTTAAAAACCATCTCAGGCTATCTTTTTCTTTATGCTTTTGTGACTCGCTGGGACACCAGGATTTGGTTGCATGGGTTAAGTTGAAATTGTGAATTTCCCAGTAAAGCAACAACAAAAGCCATGATGATTTAAGCAAAACAAAACAAAGGAGTTGGGGTGCAGAGGAGAGACTCAATCACCACAATGAGTGTAACCAAAAATTTTTAGAATTGAAATGTAGCCAAGTCTTTTTTTTTATTAAACCGCACAAGGTGTTTCTGAGGGTTTCAAAAAATGCAATTCAAAAAAGTCCAGCAAATTCAGTTCAGTTTCAGCAGTCAAGTATGAAAACTAATTCTAGTACACCCCCAAAACCAAATCAAGACTTCGTAAAAAAGGTTCCCTTTTTGCTTCGTTCTTTTTGCCATTTCAGACCCAACATAAACTGTATCAACATGAACTTAAAGATGTAAATAGATTCTGCATGGAGAGGTGATCTCTGATCTCCAAACTGTTCAGGTCTTATAGTAGAAGACTCAAGAGTTATGATCAAAATGAGGTTACAGAAGTACTGAATAAAATTTATTGTGGAAAAACAAACAAACAAATGAATATCATTAAAAATTTTAAAGTAACAAAATTTAAATATGTAAAAATATCTAACATTTAATAAAATTACTATTTTATTATTGACAGGTTTATGAAAACAAGATTTTCTATAGATTGTTAGATTTTGTATGTGACCAAATACACTTAAATACACCAAATACAACTACCATAAACTGCATGCAACATTGGGACGCATTTTGTAGACAAAAGACTTGTCCTCCTATAACCATGTAGAACAAACCTTAACAAAACTTAATTCAGATACAAGCAATAAATCAACAAGTCTGTGAAACCTACCAGCTGAGATCACTCAGTGTGTGATAGTGGATGTTGGACACGTATCCAAATGGCAGCGTCTGTTGCGTGTCATAAAAGAAGATTGAGTCTTCTGATGCAACCGCAAACACCAGCCGATATGGTAAATTAAACGTGTTTGACACTGGCTTCAGTGAACCATCTGTGGTGAAAAAGAACAGTGCTGTCTTTCCACTGCACACGTTACATAACAGAAATATAGTTTTAGAAGGTTATTGTATGTACCTTCAGCTCTTTTTGTCCTCAGCTCATAGTACTCTGGGCTGCAACGCACTGCCAGGGTGGCTTTAGATGGACAGGGCAGATGAGCAATGGGCCTGACACAAAAACACATGTCAATCGTTAATTGTAAATAACAAGAAAGCAAGAATGCAGTTATTTGTGTAAACATTAAAAAAGTAATACTGCGAGATATTATTATCATTTACAATAACTATTCTATTTGGATATTTACAAATTTTGTTTATTCCTGTGACGGCAAAGCTGAATATTCTGCAGCCATTACTCTAGTCTTCAGATACTTTTTAGGCACTGATACCAACACGTATTGAAAAAACATTGTTATTCTGTACCAAATCTTGTCAACATCTATGCCAATAACCATGCAGCACTAGGTGTGTTTGACTGCTTTTACTCATAACTCACTTCAAACCACTGAGAATGGTTCAGATTGCGGTCTAACGTATGTTTTGGCCATGCAATGAGTCAGAACTGCGATCATGGAAGAAAAAACACAAGGCAGACATCACTGGAAGCTGTTAATGCTCGTCAGTAATTTAGTAAAAAAAGAATAGAAATCCTGATCCTGTCTGAGCTACGCGTTTTGAAAAAC
Organism: Enteromius thamalakanensis; assembly: GCA_032357475.1. NCBI lineage: Eukaryota > Metazoa > Chordata > Actinopteri > Cypriniformes > Cyprinidae > Enteromius > Enteromius thamalakanensis. The sequence goes on along the minus strand of JAUCMT010000160.1, from coordinate 6,923,206 downwards.
TAGTTTACTAGTGTAAACGTAGCCTAACAGGATGTGCAAACTGAAGACTATTTGAACTTTATTAAAACTATTTGCACTGATCAGATGTTTTGTTGAAAATGTTGTTGTTGTTTTTTTTTTAAATCTAATGTTGTTAAAATCGATTTCATAAAACTGGTATTGAAAAAAATTATTTTTCAAAAACCAGTATCTAACTCAAGATGTCGGTATCAATTTAATGCATTTTGCTGAATAAAACTTACTGATGCTATGCATTAATCATTTGAATGCCAGTGTATATGTGATTAACGCATGGCTTTATAACTATGCCTGTATAAAGAAATAAAAGCCATCAAACAAAACACTAACCTCTTAAAGCTTTTTCTGGAGAAAACATATGTTGTGTTTGTGACATTCTCTCCAGCCTCGACACATCCAGCTAAAGATACAATAAGTAAATAATTCAAATCATTCCTTATTATTTAAATGTACAAGTAAATGGACACCAAGCCAAAAATACACTGTGAATGTATTAAATAACATTCTTTTTCATTCTTCTAAAAGTATATACATGTCACCCTGGACCACAAAACCAGTCATAAGCGTCAATATTTTGAAGCTGAGATTTATACACCATCTGAAAGCTGAAAAATTAAACGCTCCATTGATGTTTTAGGATAGGATAATATTTTGCTGATATATAAATATTTGAATTTCAGAAATCTGATGGTGCAAAAAAAACAAAAAAAAACAACTTCTTTAAAGTTGTACAAATGAAGTCCTTAGCAATGCATATTACTAATCAATAAATAACATTTTAATATATTTATGGTAATAAATATACAAAATATCTTTACGGAACATGATCTTTACTTAGTATCTTAAATGATTTTTTGCATAAAAGGACAAAAAAATCATCTTGCCCCATACAATATATTGTTGGCAATTGCTTACAAATATTGCCCTCAGCGACTTCAGACAGATCTTGTGGTCCAGGGTCATATATTAAAAAGGTTTGCTATAACTACTCTCACATACATTACATAAGAATACACACACATGCAAAAAAAAAAAAGAAAGAAAAATGAATACCTGGTGCAAGGAGGAATGACCCATCTGGTGTGAATGTGAGACGTCTGAAGAACGATCTCATGCTGTCATCATGGAACATTCTGTAATTCTTCACCTGCACAAAAGTGATTAAACCATAACAATTAAAAATAATAATTAGAATCTAATTGAAAGATAATCTATTAATGAATGTTAGCTACATTAAAACAAAAAGGCCATCTGATTATCCCATTGACACTTACCTCTCCGTCTGCAGCGGCGGCTGAAGTCATCTTACTCACACCGTAAGCTTTTTTCCTGTTGTGAGCACTGTACACACGCATCACTCTAGGAAACAGATTTTACATGCTATCAGTATACAAAACCATATACATAAAGCTTTACTCCAAAATTCTCCTTATAAAGAATCTTCTTCACGATAATCTGTAATGACTTAAAATGAAGCAACTGAAATCTACACTAACCTGTCACAGCTTAATGTGCTGATGTACTGTCCACGTGGGTCCCACGTTACTCCTTGCACATAACTCTTATGATCATTAAAAATGCACATCTTTTGACCTGCAAACAAAACGGGAACTGAATTCAAAAACCACAAAACACCTGTTATTCTCAGTGAAAACATTCACTGTCAAAATTTATCCTGACACTTCCATAAAAACAAAAATACATATGCAATTCTTGCTTCAGGTTTCATACCCTTGTTGACATCCCACATAATGGCAGTGTTGTCTACTGAGCCTGAAACCATGAAATTCCCATCGCTGGTCCATGAGATATCATATACATCCTCAATATGTCCCCTAACAAACAGACAACAACATCAGCATTTAAGATTCTACAAAGTAAAACGACTTAAAGTTGCAATTAGTGGCAGATATTTTCTTTAATACTCTGATTTGATTCTGAAATAAATACAATAATAATAATAATAAAGGACGAGGACTTGGTTGATGCATTGGTTGTTGATTGGATGGAGGCAGACCATCTAAATGTGAGCTTGCAAAAAAAAAAAAAAAAAAAGGCAGAATTTATATGGACTAAATAATTAAAAAATGCAAGAGAAGTCTGTCATTTCACCAGAATTTGACATTTTGACTAAAAACTACAAAACAGACATAAAAGGCTGGGGGATGGATGCATTGTAAACTCTTTGGTCATTTTTGAGCATGATGCTAATGATCTATGATCAAAGCAACAGCTAAAAGTGTTACCACCAGACCCGAAGATCGGCTGACTGGAATTGAAAATGGTAAACCTCCAGGTGGGAGTTGTAAAATGTGTCTGTTAATAATGATAAAAAAAATAAGTGGTGTGTTCCTTTCATTAGAAAAACATAAAAATAAAAATCAGACCTCAGTGTTTTTACCACACTCCAGCTCTCTTTATTAAGTTGAGCATCTTCATCCTCCTGGAAGGTCGGGGTTTGCTCAGGCTCCTTATTGTCATTCAGTTTCCAAAGCAAGATTGCAGCATCTTGAGAAACAGACATTTAATGGCACTATAAGCAATTTTAACAAAAGTACCCAGCTGAAGATCTAACTTTAAGCTCACCGTCTCCTCCAGAAGCCAAGACTTCAGCAGTGGGTGAGAACCGCACTACGTTCACTGCTTTAGTGTGTCGTGCCAAATTAGACAAAAACTCAACTACCGCCTTCCCATCAGGCCCTTTATCCACGCGCCACATCTGAAAGAGAGCAGTTCTCATCTTATAATCTGTAACATGCCATCAGTGTTAATACATCATAGATATATTGTATAAATTAAGTTTAAGGCAGTGGATCTCTTACCCGTACTGTGGTGTCCACTCCAGCTGTAGCGAGCCGCTGTATCTTTCCTTCACCGCTCTGCTGGAAGTCTAGACTGTACACCGGCTCCTTATTATGCCAGGCAATCTCACAGGTCACCACCTTCATCCTGACACCTGAAGGACCAGGATACACAAAGAAATAATTTACAGATATGGTGATCATGCAAAAAGGGAAGTCATACGGTCTAATTGATGTAGAAAAACAGTTACTCTGGCAAAACATAAATAAAATAATTTAACAAAAGTTAAATACTTTTGTCACGTTACTGATAAAGTGGATCTGAAAGTATTGCTATGACTCTACAGTAAACAACACTCGACACATTTAACTTAAAAGTAGTTCATGGCACAAAGTTCATTGACATATTGCTATTAACGCTTTTGAAAACTAACGTACTAACGTTACTAAAGGTTGTCGTAAAAACAAACATTAATGTGGAACAAAGAGCTATAACACTCGAGTATAAAAGACTTAACGTACAGCGTAATACAAACAAACTCCTCTAACTTCCAGTTCTTGAAGAGCATTTTAGATTTTAGCACATAACGATAATGTAAATCACCAACAGAGGAAGATGCCACAACACATTTATAATAAACGCTTACCAGTTAGCTCGATAATTTGCAAAAACCGTAACAATTGATGGACAAGTTGCTGCTGTAACGTTACCTCTCCCGCTTTCACCCAAACAGACGCCTTTCCCGCGCAGCTTTCCGAGCAAGAGCACTTCCGCTTCCGAGGGTTGCCAGATCATACACCAAAAACCCGCTTTTGAAATGAGACTTTCTTTTTTTAAATTATTATAACGGAGTTATTTGTGATTAGAAACAATGTGTAAATGATTTGAATGGCGGCTTAAATTGATCCAGCAATAAATTAAACACCACTACGTTAAATTTTTCGGTAAAAGTATGTGGAAATTTAAACTTTTATATCCCTTTGGAAGAGTTAAGTAAACAATTTCTATAAGATTATAATTTTTTAAGTATTGTAACATAATTTCTTATGTTGATGATCTATATTTCATAAGAACAAGAGAAACAGGAATATTTTTTATCAAACGACTATGAAACGTATTTAATAAATAATCTTCCCCCCTCCCGTCTGAACACAATTGGAGTAACACTTACTACAACTGTTATCCACTCACAATTGTGTATAAAACATTTATACACAGACACTACACACAACTGAATATCAGGAAAACAAAATATACAGAAACGCGGCGTGAAATGGCACAACATTTAAAAGCTTTAGAAGTCTTTGTGACAAAAAGGTCAAATGTTATTATCAAAACAACCTATTTCCATTACAATAACAAAAAAAAAAACAAGAATGTATAAAAGAATGTAAAACTTTCCGAACAAACTGCAAGTGTTATTCCGGAAAACATGTAAATAAATTAAACTTAGTTTAATAGTATTTTCTCGCCATGTACGAAACAATAACCTAGACCTAGGCTAACATTTAGGTATCTGACTAAGTAAAGGTGGTCTCAGCGGGGTAAATCTCCTGTATGACCTGATTTAAAATCTCATCTATGACCTCACAGTCATAGTTCACTTGGTCAAGGTCAAGGTCCAGGGCTGGAACAAAAGTCACCAATAAACGGGCGATGCTGCACCTCAGTTCCCTCAACCTGATGACAGAAGAGAAAGCAGAATTATGTATTCGCATGAAAACATGACTCCTAATGAGCATGTACAGAAAGGCCACAAACCACTTAAAAGCTTAGGTCAACAAGGCTCTTACTTGGCCAGTGTCGCAGTGTTCTCTTCCTGCACAGGTCTTTCACTGCTCTTTCCTTCCTTTTTGAACCCATTCTCAAGGTTTGCAACCATGCTTGTTCTGCATGTTTGTTCTGAAATAGTGTTACTGTCCCTCAGAGTGTCTTGCACTCTTGCGGTGATCCACTCCTCTCTTTGTTTCCTCAGCTCTTCAACTTCCTTCTGTAACAGCTCACAGATGTTCTCCTGCTCCAAGCTCTCCAACTTTGAGAATACAGTAGTGTTTGTGGGTATTGATGAATAAAAGAAAAGAAAAAGGTAGAAAAGTCTAAGCCAAATTGATAAATACATAATTGTGGACTAGGACTGTAAGACTTTGGTTCATCTTCATACCACAATGTTAATTGACAAAAAAGGATCAAAGTACTCCCAAGCCAGTATTTAACTAAAAGTGCATGGTTTCTTATTCTAAAAACCACAAGAAATTCCTTTTTCCTTGTGAACTTTTCTGAAAATGGGGCTGTATGATGAACAAACTTTTATTCACATATAAACATTGATCATTGCACATATATTAAATATGGTAAAAAGAAGCTCATACAGTATTTGCTTGGTTAAAATGCAAAAACCAACAATGTGTGTTACTCAAGTACAGTTCATATTTGTTTAAAATAAAAAGATTTGTTAAAACTAACATTCAAAGTAGGAACTGAAATCTTTCAGACTTGATTAAAAATATCTTAAAGTGAATTAAGGATATCGGAACAATATGAGGGTGAGTAAATGATTTTGACAATTTAACATTTTGGAGAACTTTTCCTAACTAGGTCCTGAACTAAGAGCATCAAAACCATCCTAACCAGGGGTGCGTTTCCCAATAGAAACCATTGTTGAAAGTTCCATTGTTCTATAGAGTCCAATGGAATTAAGTACCATCGCTAGCTAACAATGCTTTTGGGAAATACTCCTCTTGCTGGAAATCCATGCATTTTCTGGAGAGACTACTGTCATTTAATTTCTTACAACTTTTATGGAATTTATAGAGTAAAAAATATCAGGTGCTCACCTTTCTTCTTAGTTCATTGCATTCATCATTGCACTTGTCCAGCTCCCTTTGAAGCAAGCTCATTTGAAGAGTCAGTTTGTCATTTACATTTTCAGTTGTTGTTGATGAGTGTTCCTGCCCCTCAGTTTTCAACCGGTCACAAAACACCTTGTCCTGTGCTTCTTTCTCAACTTTGATTTGCAACAACACCTCATGTTTAATTTTTAACTCATCCCTCTCTTTCACGATCTCTTTGATGCAGTGGGTGGATTTTACATAGAACGTGTTGAAGTGTGTTATATATGTCATATCTTCCTGCTTTTCTACATTTAACTTTTCATGCTGTTCAAAACTGATCTTATTCTCCTTAGGTATCTCCTCAAGTTTTTCAAGATTTAGTCTGGAAGCTTCTACACTAATACACCTCTCAATTTCCATGGGGCTTATTTCATTAATGTTTTTTGTCCTACTTTCCACCTCATTAGTCCTACGTTCCATCCTTCTCACATCACTTTCAATCTCCTCCTCCTTGATCTCAACTTCTTCCTTACTTATCTGCTCATCTTTCCCCGAATTCTTCACAATCAAACATTCTGTTTGGGTTTTTATGCTTGTTTGGCCATTGAATGTTGATGTTTCCATCCTTTCCTTTCTGGTGTTTTCAGTTTCAAGTTTTATGGAGCCATGATCACTGGAGTCAATATATAAACCTGGTACATCATCGCTGGTCTTTTCTTCCATCTTCACCTTAGAAAGGTCAAAGGGTTTGTGTCTTGGCATGCTGTGGGTCTCATCAATAACTTTATTCCCATCATTGTCTGTAATTGCCAAAAGTGAGGCTATGACATCTGATGTAGCGGCAGATGTTGATGGTCTACCTGGTATGTTGCTACAGTAGTCACGTAATGTTCTCGTTCTTTTTACAGTTTTGCTCTGGGATAAACCTGGATTTCTCTTTGTTCTAAAGAAGAAAGGTTTGCAATTACTTTGTGTGCAAAAAAATATATGAGAATGAAATGGAAAAATGTGCATAAAATAGAGAAAGAATGAGAATGATGTACCTTTCAGGAGTGGAGACTGACATGACCTTTGAAATCACTGGAATGCTGTCAGAGGGGCTAGAAGCTGTTTAAACACAATGTATTAATCAAATCATTCAGGTTTTGTATCAAAAACGATTGCACACACAATTATTTGGCCTTACCAGACTGTAAAATGGTGATTAAATCGAAAGGGCTCATCACGGTCAAAGAAGCTGATGTGGGTGAGGAAGGACCCTATTGAAACAAAATACTTTAATCTTTTCCTTAAAATTGCTTAAAGGGGTTATGTGATGTTGCTAAAAAGAACATTATTTTGTGTTTTTGGTGAAATGCAATGTGTTTATGTGGATTCCTGAACTGTGTCATTCTGAAAAGCTCATCATTCTGAGAAGCGAGGTGTGCTTTGATTCGCCAACTATCCAGTGCGTTGTGTGCCGAATATGATTAAATAAGCCATTTTAGGAAGCTGTGGTCAAGCCTCAACTTTTATAAGGAATATCTTTTTTTGACTTTAGGGATCTTATCTATGCACAAATAACACTCCAAAGAGAAAGGCAAACTTAAAATCCCATCATATGACCCCTTTAACTAAGCTTTAGTTAAAAGAAAATTAACAAAAACAAAAACTTACAGAAGTTGTATGGTAAGAATCTACAGCTTCTTCTGGTTCTTCACATCGCCTAAATGTAAAAGAACAGCTGTTTGAGCAAGGACAAGGTTTTTACTATTTTTAGTCATTTTAAATACTCAAGACCAGGGGTCTTCAATCCTTCTCTGGATGGCAACTGTCCTGCAGGGTTTATCTCAAACCGAGTGCGTTTGACCAGTAGTAACCAAAGTAATTTTTTTTTACAAATTTGAATACATATATCTATACACACACATATACCCTTTATGATGACACTATGAAAGCTTTTCATGTTCAATTCTGCATTGGCACTTACCTGTTTGCTGATATTATTTTCTTTGCATTCCCCACTTGCTCTGTCTGTTGTCTTATCTTGTCTGCCTCCATCTCCTCTGTGTCCATCAGTCTCAGCTCTTCGAAGTCTTTCTGTCCCTCCATCTCTCCTCTCTCCACTCTCTTACTCTCTCCTCTGTCTTTCCATACATCCAGCATGTCCCTCCTCTCAGTCTGTCCCATTTCACGGTGCTCCACGTGTCCTGCCACATTTTCTCCTGTCCTCTCTTGCTGCTCCATCTCCACTCTTTCAGGATCACACGCTTTGATAAAAAAAACAAAAAACAAAAAAAAACAAGACATTTAAGAAACAGTATATGGTTTAAAATGTCCTTACTCTCTTGGCCATATAGCAGGCTCATAATTGTATGGCTGTAGTCCGTCATAAGAGTATGAGTAAGCAGTTACCTTTTCATTGGAACTCTTCAGTAAAAATTATCCACTTTTTTCACATTGTTTAAAGAGGTCATATGATGCATTTTCAAGTCTTCCTTTCTCTTTGGAGTGTTACAAGCTGTTAGCGAATAGGTAAGATCTCTAAAGTTGAAAAGACTGAAGTCTCAAAACCAAAGAGATATTCTCTATTGAACTTATGACTTGTCCACAGCCCCTAAAAACTATAAAGTAGGGCAATTCCAACTCTGCAAGGACAGTGGTGCTTCTGACTCACAACCTTTAAGTTATGTTTTATTATTAAACCTGATACTTACTGTTTAAATGCAAGTTTTGAGCAGTGTTCTAAGAACATATCAAAATTGAGTCCTATGCTTTCAACCTCACCTGCAGAAATGTTAATTCATGCATTCATGACCTTGAGGTTATATTATTGTAATGGTTTATTGGTTGGTTGTTCTGCACGCTTGATAAATAGACTACAGCTGGTTCAAAATCCAGCAGCTAGAGTCCTTACTAGAACCAGGAACTATGAGCATATTAGCCTGGTTCTGTCAACACTGCACTGGCTCCCGATCAAACATCGTATAGATTTTAAAATCTTGTTAATTACTTATAAAGCCCTGAATGGCTTAGCTCCTCAGTACTTGAG
>JAUCMT010000160.1:6873182-6884569 GCA_032357475.1 Enteromius thamalakanensis | reverse complement strand
GATACTTTCCCAGAGATGAGGGGGAGGGGCTTCCCAGAGTGGCTTCGCTCACATTTACAATATCTCTGATCAGCTGCGGATGACAGAAGAGTTACAAGAGGGAAAAAGGCCAGATCTGCAGTGAGTATTTGATTTCAATATATTTAAATAGAATCATTTTTATATTACAGTAAATAAAAAAATCTATGAATTAATTAGTAATGATCTTTATATACACTGCTCAAAATAATTTAAGAAACAGAGTATAGCATCTAATCAATTAAACATCTGGGATATTGATCAGGGGTAACTTTTCTATTTATTACAATTAATTGGGTATTACTGTCAAATAAGTCTCACTTGATCACTTACTTGTCAACAAGATTTCTGACCCTCAAAGACATGCTATTTTGCTTTTGTTGTTTGAGGCCGTTAGCTGTCATAAAGACACTTGTGCACCCCACAATCAGCTGAAGTCTAAGTAGCAACATGAGCAAAACTAAAGAACTGTCAAAGACACAAGCGACAAACCTTCACAAAGCTGGAAAGGGCTACGGAGCAATTGCATCTTGGTGAAAAAAAGACAACTGTTGGAGTAATTGTCAGAAAATGGAAGAGGCTAAAGATGACTGTCAGTGTCCCTCGGACTGGGGCCCCAAGGAAGATATCAACCTCGTTGGATATCAAAGATGCTAAGAATGGTGAAGAATCAGCCCAGAACTAAACGAGAGGAGCTGGTCAATGCCGTGAAGAGAGCTCGGACCATCGTTTTCATTGTTTTTCTGCATAGGGGACAGGATGACTGCACTGTGTAAAGGAGAGGATGAACGGGGACATGTATTGTGACATATTGGGCAAAAACCTCCTTCCCTCAGTCAGAGCATCAAAGATGGGTCGTGGCTAGTTCTTCCAACATGACAATGACCCAAAGCACACAGCCAGGAAAACCATGGAGTGGCTCCGTAAGAAGCATATCAAGGTTCTGGAGGGTCCTAGCCTGTCTCCAGACCTAAATCCAATTGAAAACCTTTGGAGGGAGTTGAATCTCAGTGTTGCTCAGCGACAGCCCCTAAACCTCACGGATCTAGAGAAGCTCTGTATGGAGGAGTGGGCCAAAATCCCTTCCTGCAGTGTGTGCAAACCTGCTGAAAAACTAAAGGAACCGTTTGACCTATGTAATTGGTTTCACTACCAAATATTACAATGTTTGACTGAAGTGATCGAATACTTATTTGACAGTAATTCCCAAAAAAAATTGATTAAAAAATATCATTTCCGGACATTTCTTGATCAAATACTCATTGACCTCACTGTACATATATTCAAATAAACAAGGCTTTTCCTCTTTGCATTTAAAATGATGATAAAATTTCCTTTACTAGTGCTGTAAACAAAGCACCTCTGTACTTATAAATATCATTTCAAAATGTAGAATACATAAATAAGATGAAAAGAAAAACCCCCAAAATATTTTGTGAAGACAGTCAGTTCTCCTCAGAGATACATTCATATAAAACCCCAATTGATCAATTAATCAATCACAATTGGATTATTATTGATTTGTCACATTTTTTTAAATCAATTTTCAACCAGCTTGGCATGCATCAATCGATACACCATATTCCTTAAGTAATATCATTTTTTTTTATAATTAATCATAATTGATGTATGTGATACCTGACAAAGGTCTAGTTTCTGAGACACAAGCTTGTGTTTAGATGGAGGGTCGATCATTCTGAGGGGCAGAAGAGTGTTGACCTCCTCCAGCAGGGCTTTGACTTCCTCCTCTTTCTCAGTCTTTTGTGCCTGCAGTAACAATCCCTCCACTCTGCTCACCTGCAGCAGCACAGAGACAACAAACACACCAGAAGCGTTAAACACAGCCAGTTCCTGGCAGCTCCTTTACTGATGATCTAAGCTCATTCTCACATCATTGAGGCTGATTCTGGAGACAGGGACGGTCAGGATGTTATTAAGAGAACCGAGAGCTTCAGTCCAAACCAGCTCCACAAATACACCAACTTCCTGTGACAATGTGCTGCAGTTCAGCTTCTCCTCCAACAGTAGCTGCCAATCAAGAGTGAGCAAATATTTTACACCGGTTAGTCACATTATACATACATCAAATGTATAAAAACCTTTGCACTGTGTTTATCTAACCTGCTGCAGACTGTAGGATGCCAAGCGCTCAGGGGGAAGTGTGTGTGTCTTTGTGAATCCCTCGGTCTCCATCTCCTTCATCAGCTGCAGATATGCTTCCACAGCATCCTCAGACGTCACGCAGAACACAAGCTTGTCCTGAACCACTGCAGTCTATAGCGAGAGAGAGAGAGTCCATCACCATCACCACAAGACAAACTCAGCATCTCCATCTACTGTATGATCCCAGAGATAACAATATTCATGACGATCAAACCTCAGCTTCACGTAAGACTGAACACAGCACACGGTACTGCTGGCCTGCTCGGCCTTTGGCACTCTGCAGCTCCAGAACAGACAAAGTCTTGGGTTTGACCTGAAATACAAGAACACTTTTAGACATACTGAGTCTGTGGTAAAAAGTGTGATATATACATATATATTAAGTATTCATAAAGTTTATGTGAATAATGAAAGTCTCTCACCCTCTCAAAAACTGAAAACTTGGCCACTTGGAAATATAAAGGAAATTCAGGCAGGTCATGGTCACCTTCTTTGTAAACTCTGCATGGAAATGAAAAGGTAGTTAGGTAAACAAGCAAATCTAATCAGGGCAAGTGCTGCAGAAACTGCTTAAAAATCAAAAACTGTTGAACAAACAGCGTACCTGAACCTCCCAGTACGGGGTCCGCCCTTCTCAAGAATGTCAGTCTTTGGGAGTTCAGGTTGACCTATGACCGTCTCTTTTCCTAGTTTGTGTGTCGACACTTTTATCTCTTTATGGTGAAAATGAAAATAACGTCAACCATGCCACAAAAATACTAGGTTTAATCTAATTTAACACTCTCATAACTAAACTATAACGTCAAATACATTTCTCAACAAAAATACACTGCAACACAAAGCCAAACATATGTAAACACAGAACTAAACACACCCAATGTCAACAAGTAAAGCTAATCTGGCTCCGACACTCCCATCTGTTCTGTCCCTTTGACCTCTTTTCACAATTGATGCAAGCAAACGTTACAGTACTACTTCCGAAAAACAACTGACATCTGTTCTACTGAAGAAAGAAAATAAATGTACAAGATTGTGCTGGTTTGGCAACTACAGTCTGAGGAAGTGCTCTGAATAAAAACAAAACCTGATTTCTAGATCACAGTGTGTTAATACAACCACAGAAAACATGAACACCTACCTGAAGGAGGAAGGAATTCAGAGCGGGGATATGGCAGCTGTGGGGACAAAGTATGCTCCGTCAAAGGAAGGAGATGCCCTTGGTCCAGACAGCTCCACACATACTGCGTCCCGACCACTGGGATCTGCAGCTTCTGGATGCTGCGCTGCCGGTTACTGCTCAGATCATTCACACTGCTAGTAACTACAAAAGAGCACTGGAGGAGATAAACGGAGGTCAGAGGATACACTGCAGCTCTTAAGTCAGTACAACACTGATATAAACACTTTGGTGTCACTTTTATTGTTTTGTATTTAAAGCATTACTGGTATCATTCATATGTTCCTGTTGTAGGAACTAACCAATAAAGTGTCTGTATTTTATTTAATAACTTTGAAACCCATCTTCTTACCTATATCTAAATAATCATAATTTAGAAGAGACAGAAAAGGTAGTTATTAGGGGAAAAAAAAGAACCCAATACGTACATCTTTGTTGATGATATAAGAGATGTTTCCTCCATTCTCCAGAAGAGCTAATCTCAGTTTATTCTTCTCTTTAAAAGGGACATTTTTCACATCTAACAGCACAGTACAGTTTTCAAACACTGTCATGATGCCACCAGTGACTAAAGAGACAGGAAAAGAGACAGAAAGAGGAAAAGGGGCAACGAAACCTACAGTAAGTTAAATAATCATATGATGAACGCTTTAAACAGCCAGTTCATTAAAATAGTCGTTCTGTTTTCGTATTACCACAAACACGTACACATACAAGTCAACATTTAGACTACTCGTTAATATACAACACTAAATGAAATCAAATTATCTTTCTTCTTATAGAAATTAATTTGATACTGCGGGATAGATTTGCATTATATCCGAGTATTTATCTTGGTATTGTTGTCATTTCAAAGCAGAAGTTATAGCCTTACCGTTGACAAAGTCCGAGTCGAGTTAAATCACATACAGTGTCAAAGTGCTTCCTGACTCATGCTTTCGGTAAAGACACGCCTCCCTGAGATAAAAATATTAGACGGGCTCCACCCAGTGGTCTAAAAACACAGTTTCCTCCACAAACTGTTTAAAATTGTCTAATTACTACACTATATACATTCTGTTTAAGGCTTAAACAACTAACATACGAAACCTCACACGTGACCTAAACGCCCGTTATACACACAGAAGGCTATATGCATGCAAACACAGGCATAAGGCTGCATATCTCAAGCCGTCATAATTTAACATTTCATCTACCATCCGCACTAGTATCTAATTTCATGTTACTAGTAATAATAGTTTTTGGTTTTTGGAACTAAATATAGCAAGCCGTTGTGACTTTTATTCTTTCAAGGAATATGACTTCTTGACATCAGCAATTATATTTTCACTAGTTAAAATGTTTATTCTTGATATAAAAAATCCAAAATTCAATTGTTGATATCTGTAATTGTATTTTTACTAGTGAAATGTATCTATAGACTGCCATTCAAAATCAATTGTTGATAACAAGAATTCGGTTACTAGTAAAAAACTTTTTTGGGGGATGGGGGGTGGTTTTTCTACCACATAGAAAAGAAACATTCATTTACACAAACACATGAAAAACTTATTTTTGTCAGTTTTGTAAACTAATTTCGTAAACACGCCGGCCTAACGTGCTTGTTTGTGCTCTAGCTGCTCTTTTTCATCCAGTAAAAACAATAAATATCATATCAGGTTTGTACATTACCTTTCTTTTTTTGCATATTGCACTGGTGCTTTTGAATGTTTTTACATTAATATTCTGTGGGCACTGGGCACATTGTTGCTGCAGACACTGACCCCAGTTTCACAGACAAGGCTTAAGCCTAGTCCTAGACTCTAGACTGAGCTGATCTTAAAACATGTCAATGCATTTATTTTGTCTTAAAGTGCACGCCAGTAATTCTTTTCTTCTAAGATGTTCATAAAAATGACCTAAATGTTTTTATTTAACTATAGCCTAATCCTGACTTGGCTGTGAAAACCAGGCCTGAATGTTTTACATTAATGCTCTTTACAGGGCACACAAAATCCAAACCTTACAGTTTTCAGACAAACATTTTTTTTGTTTGGAAAAATTACATAATCATAAATACAATGTGAATCCAATTTCTTGCATTTACATGGGATATTTATTTTTATGTTAAGGGACTACGGTGATGGAAAATCCAGGCTAAGTTAATTATAATAATAAATTCTGACAAAAAAATAACAGGCTACTGCTGCAATCACCAAGATTTCAGAGAATAATTTTATACAGTTAAAAGTGAGTAAAAAAAAATACAATGTGGGACTTACTTTCCACGGTTAAACACATTAAACACAACTGAAAATGCATTAACAACCATGAACAAATTAAGGAACAAGCTACTGCTTGTCCCTGTTTCACTCTCTCTGTTCTGAAGCAGCCCCCACCTCATCTTTCCTCTAATATGAAAACGACTGAGATATGATCATATTGAGTCTGACATTAAAGTAGCATTCAGAGTCTTGTCCTACATTGGCGGCCGTTACTTGCATTAACATGCAATATATCTATTCTTTTGTTTAAGTTACTAATAACTGCGCGGTGAATAAGTCTGATCATGAATAAGGCATTGTTCAAAACTAAATATTAACTAATATTTATTAAACTATATATTTATTTTATTTGTGTACAATCACAATAAAAACAGTTATGCTTTTGTAAACAAAATACACAACTGAATGCCTCTTTCTAAAGAGCGAATCATAGAAATGAACTGAAATTCTGCATATAGGTTGCTAGCCTACTTGTTGTCGTTTTGTACATTTATTATTTAGTTAGAAAATATATATATATATATATATTTTGCATATGGGCCTATTTATTTCTTTCATATATTGCTTTATTATGTTTTTCTCTATTTGCACAAGCTATGCGCGTGATGACTATTCATGTGAATCCTCACGTTCGGATCTTTATGCTGCTTTTTGCTCGCATATCTAATTAATAAGCATTAGTTTCTATAAATAAGCACTAGTATCTAATGAATAAGTACTAGTATCTAATACATAAGTACTAGTATTTATTAAAAAAGTACTAGGCCTATCTAATGAATAAGTACTAGTATCTAATAATTAAGTACTAGTAACTTAACAAAAGTACCTAAAGAATAAGCACTAGTGCTTAAAGAAGAAGCACTAGTAGCTAAAGAATAAGCACTTAATGGAAAAGATACTAGTATCTAAAAAATAAGTACTAGTAACATGAAAATAGATACTAGTGCGGTTTGTAGATTGAATGTTTACCCGGCTTGCCATACGCTGCATCACTCCAACCAGAGGCTTCTGTTTCGGGATTGCACGAGTGATCCCTCCCTTTCCTTTGTCCCATCCACTGAGAAGAGGAATTGGCGGATATCAGGAACGGCATGTCATAATTTTCGCTAAACAGCTGAGATTTTTCCTGATAGTCGGTGCTTTACAGCAGGATTGTTTCGTTGCATGGTCTTCGTTAAGCATACATGCAGATATGGCTCGGCACACGGTCTTTTCGACTTATGTACTCAGAAATGTGCCCATCAGGACAGCTGTCATAATCATGGCCATGCTTATCTTCTTCAAATATGTGTTCACGTGCCCATGCACAACTCCAGAGGAAACTCTCCTGCACTGTTGGCTCTACCTGTGCCTGCCAATAGGCATACTGTTCCTCATCATGATCCTCATGGACGCTCGGCTTCTGAAGATGTGCAGATGTGACGTATGCAGATGTTGTGTGAGCGGCCAGAGCAGATGCTGTAAGAGTGACTGCTGCGATACTTTTGAATGCTGCTGCTGTGCTGGGGGTTACTGTTATCACCCAGAGGGTTGTGGACAGGAAGGCTGGTATTATTGTGGTGTTGTATTGAAACACCTGCTCAGTGTATTTTATGCGGCATCCCTGTGGATAGTCGTTGCATTTATAGACGGAGATTGGTACGTTTGCGTGCGGACAGTTACTGTGAACGGTACCAGTGAGCAAATTGCGTGCAAGGATCTACCAACTCCACGAGAAGCAGAGACTCTAAGAAAATATGATAGTGAATCACGGGTAAATATACTTTCTAATAATTTAATATCTGGCGTTAATGAAATTCTATTAATAAAATGCTCTCCCTTAATGAAAAATCAGATTTGCCCACTTTTATACAGGTGCAAAGGAAAAAGCTACAAACAAATTATAATAATTTAATGAATACAAATACCCTGTTGGTTAGAACACCATTGCACTTATGTAGATCTTACTATAATCTCTACTGTAATCACTACCAAAATAGGCCTGCCATTAACACTATGTTGTTGTTACCAGCAATAAACAGTGGCTATTCTATTTATTCTCACTGTCATCAAAAATATGTTTGTATCTTTAAAATATGTAAATTTAGCTTTATTTATATATTAATATGGTATTTAACAATATTTAGATTTTTCATTTTGATATTTTCATTTTCCTTTTAGTTTAACTATGTAATGTTGTCATGTGCTTTTGTTATCTTTTATTGATTAAGCATTCATTTTTCTATTTTGCCTTCCTTTAGTAACTTTATTGCAATTCTGCATCATGTTTCAGACCAGTGTAATTACATACATTTTTAGAGTAATATTTAGATACTGTGATGAAGAAGCACTTGAGTCGTCAGGATCAATTTGCAGCTTTTAATAACAGTAGAATGGGCAGACAGTGTCAACAAGGGCTAGGCAGTAAATCGAAATCGAGGGACAGGCAGCAGAGATCAATAATCCAATAAACAGGCAGAATAGGTCGGGGCAGGCAGAGAGAATCAGAGTCCGTATAAACAATCCAAAATGGCAACAGAAAATCAAACCAGAATAACGCTCGGACTTTCAGACTTCGCAAAGAATTGTGCATCCGCACGCTGCTTTTATAGGCCAGTAAATGATGAACACCTGGTAGTGGAATCAGCCCAGGTGCGTGGGTCAAAAGAGTCCTGGGGGAAACGTCAATACTCCGATGAAGGTTCCCGCTGCAGTGAACCAGAGAGCGCCACAGAGGCGCGACTGGTGACAGATACTTAGATTGCAGTTACCATTAATAGACATTAAATACGCATTCAATTTTTCAATAAGCATGTTTTAATTCAACCTTTGTAAATTTAATGAAAAGTACCATATTATCAATTATACTTGTGAACATGGTGTATTTTATAACCTACTTATTCTGTGCTCACTTTATATTATGCAGTGACCTATGCTATTTCTCATATTTTCATTTATCTGTTTTTTCTTTTCTTTTTCTAGGTAATTGGCCTAATTCTTATTCTTGGCCTTTCATTTTTTTTGACAATAAGTTCATCCCTCATGACCCGATGGAAGCCGTATTATCAATCTCTGTATGAGGTTTATGTGGAGCGGGAGACATCAGCTTTTCTGGAGGACAAACTACATGAAAAAGCTGTAGAGAGAGCCAAAGATGTCAGTGAGCATTCTCTGAGAAACTTTCAAAATCCACACATGAACATTCAGGGTGACTCTCATCATGTTCAGTATCAACAGTTAGGGAACACTGAAGAAGACGTGTGGCACAAAATATCAGACCCAGCCCTACATTTAATGGAGTTGCCATAGGCAATGTAAACTTTATACCTGCCACCTCTATCTTGCCAAAGAAATAGTGTTTTTCACGTTTACTTGCATATTCCAAAGCAATTTTATTCACTGTGTTTTATTTTCTGTTTATTACTGAGGTACAAGAAAACTGTTACAATATTGCAATGAATATTGCAAAAAATGCAAGTGGTTCAATAGAATTCCAAATAAAACACTGAGGTGCTAAGGAGGTTAATGTGTGAGGATACACAACTGTTTACAACAGTTTCGTTCTGTAAGATTTTTAAAAAACTATTATTTTTATGACGTATGAGTGCATTAAATAAAAAATGACAAAACGACATAATAATAATAATAATTAATGTTTCCTGTCCAGCAAATCAGCACATTAGAATGATTTCTGAAGAATCATGCAATATTGAAAAGTTTTTCATCACATATTTTGTAAAAATGCTTACAAAATATTAAATTAGAAAACTTTAAATCATCCTGTTTCTATCATGCTATATTATATATCAAGTATATAAAAAAATGCGGCCTTGGTGTGTGCAAGAGACTTCTTTCAAATCATACCAGTCCCAAACTTTTGAGTGATTGTGTGTGTGTGCAGTTATTATAATAATAAGAATTTAACATTCTGGATTAATTAATTCTTAATACAAAAACTTAAGATGGAAACGTCCAAAAAGGCAATTAAAGCTGCCTTAAGACTGTGCAAGCATGTTATATATTTTATATGGGCTATATTTAGGAACGTGTGTTTGAAATGTTCTGAAGCAGCCCAGCGCTGTCTCACTCATCTAACACGCCTGACCTGAAGTGGGTCAGAAAAGGTAAAAAGAGTTATTTGTGTCAGAACTGCATCACATTTAGCAGCGGCAGCTCTTAAAGAAATAGCAGCCTAAATAACCTGTAATAACCAGCTGCTGTGGTGTCTGTTAATCAAAGGACAAAGAAAAAAGGGGATAGCTTTATGGATTCATCTATATTTAATTTAGATTTCATTTATCTGATAACTTAAATTTATGTATATTTCTGCTGAAGTGCACAAGTAAATATGACATTTATTATAGTGGGTTAAGGGAAGATGGTGTTAAGTTCACTTAAATTAGAAGTTCTTTTTGTCTAGTCTAAATGCTCAAATTGATAGCTCTTGATTACAGTATACTGTGATGTTGAAGACTATAGTCAATAGATAAAAAAAGTTTTGGGAGGGGGGACAATTTTATAAAGAAATCAGTATTGGTTTTATGTAAAGATTGTTTGGTTTAATGGTTTTATGAGATAGCTTTGTAATGTTGACTGGCTATTCAATGATTTAATAGCTACTAGGGGAAAAAACAATTCAAGGAGACATCAGAGTAATGCTGGCTTTCAGTCACAAAAAAGATGCTATTATACAAATATTAAAAAATGTACTGTCTTTATGTTGTTTGTACATTAATTTAATGTTTGAATGTGAAATTATTGCAATATAAAAGTATATTTAAAAAAACAATTTAGTTAGTTGTATTAATTAGCGATCGATTCTTTTCAGAAAAATATGCAATTAATTAGTTGTTGTTGTTTTTTTAATCAATTGACAACACTATATATATATATAACACAAAAAAATCTATGTTATTGTAAAGGAGTTTAAGCCTATTTGATTTCATTGCCAATTAAAAGTAAGAGATAAGGGGGAAAAAACTGTCTATTATCATATTTGATATTTCTGCGCCCTTCACTTCTGAATTGACGTGTACACCCATGACCCCAAAGGGAAAATTCACTAGCCAAAAAAACAGCAGATGTGAAAAACTGCCTTGAGAAGAAATTTGACCATCATGTGTTGTCTAAAAAAAAAAAACTGTAAACATCTAGTCAAGTTCATTTAATCCCTGAGAACACTGAATATTTAACTGTGCAAGCCTATGATGCTGCCTCATGTTTCGCAAACCAAGGACCTGCTTACACTTATTCCCTGACTACGGCATGTGACCCTGGACCACAAAAGCAGTCATGTCACTGGGGTATACAGTGTGTACAGTGGGTATGGAAAGTATTCAGACCACCTTACATTTTTCACTCTTTGATATATTGCAGCCATTTGCTAATATCTAAAAAAAAAAGTTTTTTTTTTCCTTAATGTAAACACAGCACCCCACAACAACAGAATTGTTGACATTTTTGCAGATTTATTAAAAAGGAAAAACTACAATATATCACAATGTATCACTAAGTAATCAGACTCTTTGCTCAGTATTTAGTAAAAGCACCCATCTGATCAAATACAGCCATGAGTGTTTTTGGGAAAGATGCAACAAGTTCTTCACACATGGATTTGGGGATCCTCTGCCATTCCTCCTTGCAGATCCTCTCCAGTTCTGTCAGGTTGGATGGTAAAAGTTGGTGGACAGCCATTTTTAGATCTCTCCAGTGTAAGAATCTATAGTTTGCCTCGACCCAAATTCCACTCCACAATATGTGTTTGATCATGCTCATCTAACAAGAAG
>JAUCMT010000160.1:6849852-6865283 GCA_032357475.1 Enteromius thamalakanensis | reverse complement strand
TATCTATCTATCTATCTATCTATCTATCTATCTATCTATCTATCTATCTATCTATCTATCTATCTATCTATCTTGTTCTTGTTTATTTATATAGCACACAGTTGAATACAACACAAGGTTGCGTCAAATGCATAAAAAACAAACAGTCACCAATAACAACACAAATCACATGACTTGAAATAACTAAACCTGTATCACAACAACTCCTCACTAGTCTTTAAAAGATGTGTTTTAACATAGCTTCGAAAACCTATCCTTCTATACACATATATAAAACCACTGACCGTCTGACCAATGTCAATGTCAACTAAATTGAAGCTCAGAATACTTTAAAATCACACTGGCATCCCTGGCAGCTGAACTCTGAGTAACAGGTAGTAATTGTGACACAACCGGTCACATAGTGAGAGGATGTAAGGTTTATGACTCTCTGCTGACAGAGGTCTCTCCAAAACTGAGGTTTCTGTTTACTTTTCCTCCTCGTATGTCAAGCAGTTCTTCAAATGAAGTGGACTGGTTTTGAAAATCAGACGCTAGCAAAGGCTAATCTTTCATAAAAGCTAACATTTCAGCCTTATTTTGCGAATATTCGGTGTCCTAAATGCGATACAGATTAAGTGGAACTAGCGTGTCATAGCTGTTTCTCTTATGGAGTGCGTTTGGAAAAGTACAGCGGTGGGCGAAGAGTGACAGTTGGAGCGAGAAAGAAATGCACTTATCTTGACACACACACCTCTGTTCTGTCTCAGTTTCAACCATGTGCTTCTTGGTATCCACACATTCATCAGAGCTGCGATGATAGATCTACGCTGAGTTGGATCTCTATGTAAAGAAAATCACGAGTTACCTAACACCATACATTTACAGAGGGATAAGCGTTTGAGATGTATTTGTTTTTTGCTTCTCATTAGTTTAACACAGCTAAAGCGGTAGAAACAAATCAACATCTCCTGCTGTGTTGTCCTTTGACCTGGTACATTTTAGCCCACCAGAGCTGTTTACAGAGGCCTGTAAGCACAAAGGTGCCAGACCTTTACATACCAGCAGATCCTTTTACTTCCAAATGACTTTGAAATTCATTCAAGCTCTCTCTTCCTTGCTTTAGAGTTTAACTGCGACATTGACTTTGGCCTGAAACGGTGATTGATTGCGGTCATTGACTTGTAGATGTCCTGCTCCACGGGACTTTAAAATCTTTCAGAGAACACGGCTGGGTGGTGTAGTTAAGGGTTTAGGGGAAACACGGCAGAGTGTTGTCGGCCCTGAGCCTCGTGAGGTCCAGATTTACCACAAAGCTACAGATGAACGGGCCCAAGACAAACAAACCCATGAGCTGAGAATGACTGACAGCTGACAAAGATAGCCACAGGTCTGCTGGAACCTGTCTAGAACATTCTCTCCCCAAGCTCGCTTCTGTTTATGACACACACACTAACAGCCGTATGATTAGCAACATCTTATGAAGCAGGATGGAGAAAATCTCAAAAAGCCATGTCTGTCGAAGGTCAAGCTTTCATGATTAATCTCAACCCACCGTGGCCATGAGCTGCCTTTTTTCGGAATCTCAATTAATAGATTGTAATTTTTGTTGCATGTTAAAATAATTTCAACTGAATTTTTTTTTTTTTAAAAGGAAAACCTACTTTCCAATTTAAGCACTTTCTATTTGTAAAGATGTATAAATTATCATTTATTTATGTAATGGCAAAGCATCCATTACTTCACTCCTCAGTGCCACATGATTCTTCAGAAATCATACTAATATGCTGATGGTTTTCTGCTCAACAAACCCTTTTACATTTTTTGCTGCTCATTATTCAGTTCAAATAACCAGCATTTATCAAAATAGAAAACCTTTTGAAACAAAATAAACTCACTTTTGATTAATGCAATGCATCCCCGCTGAATAAACGTATTAATTAAAAAAACAACTGACCCTAAACCTTTTAATTACAGCCCTAACATAAATACCAACTTTGCTTCCAAACAGTTTATTTTCTTAATAAAACATGTCAACCTCAATACATCAGTCTCAGGAGGATTAAAAAAGCACCTTGTTTTCCCTGATGTGTCTTACAATATAAGTCAGGAACAACCTGGTTTGTAGTGCAAATAGTTTAACAGTTTAGTACAAGTTGTATATAATAAAGTTGATAATTTTTTTTCTCATTATATATATTTCATTAAGGCTTACTTCCATGGTATGTGGCGTATGTGGTGTTGTTTTACAATAAAATACAAGTTAAAACATACTGGGGCAGTTTCCCGAACAGGGTTTAAGATTAGTCCTAGATTAAAATAAATGTTAAGAGCTGTCTAAACTGGAAAAGGCTTGCACTGAGATATCTTAAAATACATCATAGCCATTGTTTGGTCTTAAAATGCTCACAGATAATGCATTTTTGTGAGACATGTTTCTAAAAATTCTTAAATATCCTAAATTAGCAAAGGTCTAGTCCTGGCTTAATCTAATTCCTATCTGGGAAACCGGCCCCATAAGGTCCTTTTTAACAATATCTAATATAAGTCGCCATTACAGCTCATACATGCTTAAAACATCTGTTTTGATCCTGGTTGTCATGTTTATGATGCTAAAATTATGAATTTTAAACTATATTCATTTAAACTGGTGTGTTACAGTTTTCTGAGTACACACATCTGAAAGTCACAGACAGAAAGTGGCTGTCAAAGGCATGCGAGTACTAAACTAATAAGTTCTCATTCACACAAGTTTACAATAAAAACATACAGTAAGAAAAACAGTCGGTTAATTTTGTCTGTAAAGTTAAACTATATATAAATAAATAAATCACACCTTTATATTATATCTGTGTGGCAGCAGCAATATGAGTTACAGTAAATAAATCAATAAATCCACTGCTCTTCTGTCTCTGAGGCTCTGTTAGCATGTTCTGCTCAAACTTTCACCATGGCATTTGAACTGGTGCACCGTTGCCTCTTGCAAAATCTAAATGGTGGCGCCATTAAAACTTACAGATGGGTGGTAATATTATAATGAGATCCCTTTGCAATGTCACTAGGGGAGTGAGATCAAACACACACTTTTCAGCACTTACTGTAAATCCTGGAAGATTTTGATTTTCATGATGTGTACCCTTTATAGGTGAAGTGTGTAATTTCTGCACTACTACTGGGACCAAACAGAACAGCAGTCAATTTGATCCCTTTAGAAAAATATGTTACTTTAGTGCTTTATATCAAGGGGCTAAAATGTATGTGTCATGGTTTTACACTTTACTTCAAGGTTACTGACTGTAATATCATTCTAGTACCATTTTAAATGTATTAAATATATAGCACTTTTTGTGTCACAGCACTGGCTCAACCAATGGCATAAGTGTGGGGAGGGGCTAAATAATTAAAAGCCTTTAAAAAAGTCATAATTTTAACAGTTCTGTTTGGTGACGCTAGTGAGATATTACTTCATCTTAAAAAGTCTCTTTTTGAATCTCTGCAGCTTTGCAGTGTCAGATTAAATAGTATACATATCATAGACTTATACTGTATATATATTTCACTTTGAGTTTACATAGACAAGTTCACAGCCCATATGAGAGCCATTCATTCATCCAGATTGTGTGTCAGATATTCACTTTGTTTTGAGAACAAAGAATCAATGCTTCATCCTCAAAGAGAATTCATTTCCATGCTTTTACTCCAGTCTGCCTCTATGGTCCCGTGCTATTATGGCCAGAGATATTAAAGGCCAGGGAAGATGAAGATGGAGCTCAACTACCAACCAATAAAGCAATGAGACTGAATGTGAATGCTCTCAGGAGTGACCTCAATAAAATGGCCCTGTGTATTGTTATGATGATCATTAACCTATCGTAAAACATTTATGATTTAGAAAGATTAATACGTTTAATAAAATGATGCCTGTCAGTTTTAGCTGTTTTTTCTTATATATATAGGTATGTATATTTTTCTGTAATTTCATATTGTATGAGTGGGTGTGGGTTAACATCAAATGTAGCAATGTTAACTGATGACAGTCAGTCTCATCAAACTCCACCTGTAAATAGAAGGACACAGTATGAGAATGAGGCTTACTGTTAGATATTAACCACCCCATGTCAGACAGTTTTGACATGTTGTTGGATCCTGCAGCAACTGAACAGCATGACTTTTAGCAAGGATAATAAATCATAACTGTCACCTTTTAAAATGGCTTTGTATCTATATATATATTTTTAAACACATTTTACAATGGTACCCATCTCACGTTGTGTGACTGCCTGCAATCGAATGTGTCAAGGTAAGTGTCTCTGATTTTGTGATGTGTCATTCACTACGTCACATGTCAACACTCTTGCTTCCAGAAACAGTATTTTAATATACAGCAATGGCATGCAGAGGTTGTAAGATCACTTATTTTTCCTGTACTGTCGACAGGAGGTCAGCACTCTGGAATTTTTAATAACTTCTTTTTGGTGTCTCTAAGTGCTGGGCTAATGTAAACCCTATGTGATTTTTTGAGGGCTTTGAATGGAAGAGTGCATGGCTGTGAATAATTTGTGAGGTTAAAGGCTGTAGAGATTGGAGGGGGAAACAGAGCCATGGGATTCTGGCTAATATTCAAGAAAGACTCTGGGCTATTATAAGAGGTTATAGGGCTCCTGTGCATTGGGACATATTATAATAGTGGCAGCTGTTACTCTACGGCCTGTCTTAATACTGGAAGGGATGTGGTTCATGATCATTTAAATTAGAATTGACAGGAGGAGGGCAAGGATTCCTTAACTTTTTGATGAAAGGACCCACCTAGAGAAATACAGTTAAGTTTGAGATCCACCAGATTGAGATGTTTGGATCACTTTCAAATGAAAGGAGGGCTCTCAACTATTGTCTTGGACAAAAGGGGACCCTGCAGTCAAGAGGAGCCACTGCAAATGTTTATGTTATGTCTTTAAAACCTTAAACTAGACTGCCATGCCCTATCAGATACTCATCTTATGTCCAATTAGGCTTTATCATTCTAATATCATCTCCAGTCAAAGCAGCAGGAAGTGTAATGAGCTGTATCGAGTTCATGGAATATTGTGAACAGGACTGAAAACATCTCACCAAGGGTCATAAGCTTGAATAAAGCTTTATGGCTGCAAAAGCATGATACCTTGAAGCAAGAGTGTGTCAATTTCAGGATGTGAATGGATTCATCCTTGTCCACTTATTATACATAAATACATTTCTGCAAACAACCCAGAAGAATATTTCAGTATAGCCTTTCTGTGTAAGAGATTTGCATCCCATGTTGCTGGTAATTTAGAGAATCCTTAAAGAATTTATCTGTGTCCCCGGTTTTCATCAATAATGGTAAAGTGTTTGCACACAGACTAATAATGGTTTGGTAATTGCTGTGACTGGATATCTGAGCAAACTTCAGCCAGCCAAATTGAATGTCTTTTTCTTTCTTTCCTTCTTTCTTTAATTTAACCAGTGCAATGCAAAATATCCTTTCACTCTATCTGCTTTCATGGGCTCAGTTGGAGAGATCAAACATCCTCTACTGAAACCATCAAAACCAGTGCCCATCAGGACTCCTGCGGCTTGGCATCGGGCAGGATTCTTCATCCTTTACTCACACTGCAGCAGAGCTTCAGTCACACATCAGTCACACTGTCCTCCGAGGCTGTGTTCTTGCTTTTCTTGTGGGCGAAAAATGCCTCGACTTTATCATATATTATAGGCTTGAGCAGATTAGAAGATCTGCTTTTCTTGACGAGCATTGCCATTAAACTCATTGCTTGATTTTGAGGTATGGCTGTGATTTTTTTTTAATTTACATAATTTATGCAAATTCAGCTTCACTGTAGTTTCAATAAACTGGCTGAATAGTTATGGAATATATCCTTCCAACTTTGTATCTTGCAATGTGACTATATTTTCTTCAACCTCAACACTGTTTTTTTATTTTGCGATTTTATATTTGACTCTGCGACTTTATATATGTTACTATTGCTAACTAATATAAATCCAAAGCTCCTTAATGACATAGTCAGATCATTAGCTGATTGGTTTGTTTTCACATCAGCAGCCAATGAGCGTGCAGTTCAATATTCAAATACTCCGCTAGTGCTTGCAGTTGCAGCCTCCATCTTCCCCAGCTCCACCTGTTTAGATCTGGTTTGATTTATGTATGCTATGAGGGTTATTCATATATTGTAACATTTCTGTGGATGTTTTGTCTTAGTACTTGGCAAGACCAAACACCACTGTCATGTACATTACATGCTCCAAGAGTTGGCATGACAGAACATTATTTATTGTAACCATAATGTATCACAATTGCAACTGTTTTTTGCTTTATGACTGCATATCTTACAATTTCGACAATATCACAGTGTGACAATATCTTTTTTTTGTGATCATTTCTGTGAGAAACTTGATCTCAGATTAAACAAGGCCGGATATTTTCGTTCATTAAGCGTCTGAAAGCAAGTAAGCATCTTTATCCACTGTCGATTGTTCAAACATTGGCATGCATTTCTTACAATTTTCTTTTTTTTCACAGGTCATGCAACAGGGTGGGAATATTACACCAGTCCTTTAAAAGTCCTTTAAAAAGGTTATGAACCAGGTGACAAGCAAACATTCTCTTTTCAGCAGAAGATTCACATCTTCCAACGTAAAAAGATGCAGAAATGCAGATATACAGAGGTACACCGAGGCAGAATTCAGAGAAAGTCACCTATCTCTCTTGGCACTGTACTCCCTTCTTCTCTATCTCCAAAGACAGCACATGCACACAAGCATGAAATCAAAGCTCATTCTCTCTCATCTATTCTCAAGGCCTTGATCCTTTTTCAGTTTTTCACTCACATACTGCCTCATTCCTTCATTTTCTTTCATGATATATTTCTTTCTATTCTCTTTTCACTCCAAATCACTTCACTCCTCTCTGTCAAATTTGATTTATTTCCTCTAGGAATATCCGCAACAGAATTTGCACAGAATATTCAAAATCGGTCACAGTTTATAACAATATTTGATGCATATTAACATATTCTTTGTGTAAACATACGTCCAAAATCCTTGTGACTGAATGGACATCTTTGTGATTTGTAACTGAAATTTCAAGAGTACAAAGCAGTAGTATATGCAAAAGCATTTGCAAAATCTGGCCTATTGCATATAATGTTCTGCTGTCTCCACAGTATATTTACAGAAAGTCTAAAAAAAGCTCTCTTTCACACACTCCTCTTCACACCTGCATCTACAAATTAACACAGGTCATTATCACTTATCTTTCTTCTCTGTTTCCTCTTGCATTCTCCTCTCTGCCAGTGAAATCTCACTTTTTATTCCATCTACATTTTGAAAGCATTTCCTTCATTTTGCCACCAAACACTCCGTCCTGTTTTGCTCACCAATTTCTTATATCTTTTGCAAAGACATTCTAGGATCCCCTGAGACACAGCTTGCTGGTAAAGTGGGAAAAAAATCACAGAAAAACAAAAACTCTGTCTGCAGCAACAACAGAAGTTTCAATCAAGTATACATAGTGTTAGTTCGTTGACATGCCTTGTTCTACCTGGCATGATCCAAACTCTGAGGGAGATATTTCCATGCTCAGTAACAAAACTCTCTCAATTGAACTCACAGGAACTTATCTGTGTAAGAAGTGTACTTTTCTTTCTATTTTCTCTGCTTTCTTAACATCTGACGCCCATCCATGCATTTAATTATGCAAATTTTCGTTTTTCAGGCCCCACCCACAACTTTAAGAGAGTTACACACAATTTGCAGGTTTATCTTCAAGCTATAGCATTTAAAAGCAGCGTTCAGGTAAGAAATGTCTTCTTTTTGAAGCTATAGATGTTATTCAGTCCAGAGCAGTGAGTGATTTTCTGTTTTCATTTTATTGTTTGGGTCATAATAACAACGTAGAGAACAGGTACTATATATATGGCTGCTGTCACGTAATACACAGATCTAATATAAACATATGGTTGAAAACACATGATTTCATTAAGATAGACATGATGATTAAAACCAAAAATATGTATATATGTAATACATTGTAAAGGCACAGTCCTACTGTAAAATGGGGTTGGGAGCAGAAGCTCATTTGCATTTAAAAAGAGATGCACAAAAGCAGTTTGTTCCTGGTTCTAATTAAAATAGGCATTTTCAAAATTATATAATAAATTATCTGTGGGGTATTTTGAGCTCAAACTTCATAGACACATTTTGTAGACATCTGAGATTTATTTTACATCTTGCAAAAACTGAAAATATGTGCTAATGTAGCATTACTGAACTGGAAAGGCCATTTCCAGTACCTATGCTTCTGAATGAGAATGAATTTTGGTTTTTAACAATTTGGTAAGTAGAATTTTAGAGGAGTTCTGTCATGTTGCAATTTCTGAGGGTTACCATTGTGGAGCTTGGCGTGATATAAGTGAAGATTGGTCTGTTTGTTGGTTCGCTCAAAGTGAAATTTGCCAATACAGCGAAAAGTCTTGTTATCCATGTGCTTCTTGCCAACATATCACATAACATCCCTGTTTCTTGCTGCTTGTAAAAACAAAATTGCATTTACCATGGAACCACAATTGAATTAAGCTCAGACAAAGAATCATATATTTCTTTCCCGCAACGTCTATCGGAAAGTCTTCCCAGAAGAATGGAAGCTTTCAGGGATGTACCTCTCAGGGGATGATGGGAAGGATAAGATACTAATCAGCTACGGAGCTCCAGGAACATCCAGGGGCGCTACTGTGACAAACTACTTCAAGGAGCTAGCGGGCCTTTACACTCTTATCTGTGCTTATATAAACTCTGTTTCTTTCTCTTTTTCTTGTAAATGTGCTGTTCTTCTGCCACTTCCTGTATGTGCAAATGAATGCATGTGCATGAATCACTAGTCTTGTAAACCTTTTTTTATAGCAGTTGGTTTACACTGTGTGCAGGGCAAGATCTGTAATCATTGTTTGTAGCTTTTATCGCTTGCTATGTATGTTGTTGGATTTTCAGTTGGAATAAATTAGCACATAAACACATTGACTTAAACATGAAATTTTAAAGAAATGTTTCAAACCTATACTCGTATAATCTTAATAATAGTTAAAGTGCAGTATTATGGTCTCTCATCTTGTGTCATACGGTAACTATCCAAAACCTCAACAGGAAAAGTTTTAAATAATCTTTCACATGAACTCGTGAAATTTTTATTCACAGTCTGCTGATATATTAGCTGGAGGAACAGTGTGTTAAACTAATAGCTTGCACTTGCAAATTTGGCCTATTTATTTCCAACTGGCACTTAACACTGAATAATGTGGATTCGCTGGTTGAATTCACAGAACATGTCTGAGCTTCTCTCAGCCATCGAATGTGAACACGGTAATGCGCTTGTGCTAATGAATGTGAGTTCCTTGCATCTTTGGTCACTCTGTTATCTAGTTGCTGTGCAATAAATTAGTAGGAGTAAAATGAATGTTGTTTTGTGGCCAAATGCAACATACAGTATTAAAGTGTCAGACACAAATTAATAATGCTCATTCCAACCTGCAAGAGCTGTTTGCAATTTTAAAAATAGTGTGACCATCGCTTACTTTAGTGTTATTTACTCTGACAGCATAGGATTGCTGTGCTTTCTACTGCCGGTGGTATTGGTGCATGTGCTTACTTTTCAACAGTGTTTGCGTGTAAAAATAAACTATAGATTTTTATGAAAAATCCACACTTCAGTGCTTGTCCTTCTTGACAGTTTCATAATGGAAATATTGATGAATGGATGTGAATGTAATTAGGCTTGATTTGTATTTGTGTTTTTAAGCACAAACCAGGTGGTTTAATTTGAGCACAGAGCACACAAGGATTTCTTTGCTGACAAAACAGTTACCAACCTTTTTCACAAGCAGCAAGGACATTCTGTTATAAGGTCATCATGAATCATTGTCAGCTTCTCTACTGTGTGTGTGGTCAAAGTGTCAGTTTTGTCCTACTGACTATTCTGTGAAAAATTTATATTACAATTAATAATCTTGCTATGCTCTCAGGGCCTATATATTGTGGCGGGAAGGATCAACGTCACCCTGGCTACACATTAGGAGCACCTGGAATTCATCAACGTGGGTCAATTGGTCTTGGCCATCTCCCCTTTAAAAGACGGCATGAGATGCCAGAAGATTGAGAACCATCCCTGAAGCTGTGAGATGTACTTACCTTGTCTTGTCTTCTGCAGCTGATGATTCGTCGACGACACAACGACCTGGACGAAAGAAGAACAGAGACAGCAGAGGCACCCCACCACCAACCTCTATCACTTACCTGTTTGATCACCCTTTGGCACAATAAATCCACCCTCCGGGGTTTACAAAAGATCTTACTTTGTCGAGTTGTTCTTTGCCAAGTTTACAATATATACAGTATATATAGCTCACTGATGAGTAGTAAAGCATCATTTACTTCAATTTAGTTTATTTTAAATTGATGAAAATATACTTTAGGGTTGTAACGCTTTAATATAATTTAATTTAATTTTAAATAATTTATTTGCTTATTCATCTAGTGCATTTGAATTTCAACAACTGCTCTAATTGAAGACCTAAATAAATAGTGCAAAACATTTTAAAACCCTGGAACCCTGGATATTAAAAACAATCTAAGTATCTCAATACAACTTGCAGATATATAATGGTTCCAGGGTGTTCATTTGAACATATGAATATATGTCTACCCTGTTCGGGATGAATATATAATTACTGCAACCCAAAACTTGTAAAAAACTTTTGACTGTCACTGTATATGAAGTGAAATCTTCTCCATACAGCTCCGAAGTTGAGCAATAAGCTGTTCAAATCTGTCTTTCCTAGGCAGGTGTAGCTGGTAATATGAGCTTTGCGGGCTTGTGTAACAGCACAACCATACTGCCCGAACAGCAGCTAATTAGCAGATTGTAGATGTTTCATGATGGACTACAAAACAGGACAGCACCGAGAAGCCCATTGCTTAGCAACTATAAGTCAAGACACTAGGCAACTGGCACCATAATAGACACACATTTTATTTTAAACAGTTTGTAGGCCCGTATATCCAACAATCTCCATCAAAGGGGACGTTTAGCTTCTCCAAGTTATGTTGTTTTGGTATCCTCATTGTCATACTTCAGTGTGGAATTACTCAAATATGTCTTCAATAAATCATTTTGCATCCCTGTCAGACAAATAACAGTGACAGCTACACAGAGAGCGGATGAATTAGTAATGAGGAGACATACGGTACAAATGCTCTGGGATTTTCAAGCATATAATTTTATGCGGCACCCAGCGAGGGAGCCACTTTGACGGCAGACGCTTGGGATGGCTGGCACCAATATTGTTTAAGCAATGGCTTCACTAACAATTTTGCACATAGAGTTACTATGTGGGGGACAGATAAAAGTCACTTTTGTTCATCTTGTTGACATTTGTACTACACAATACTAGGCTACAAAACATAATAGAGTTAACTTTCCACAAAACATGTCATATTACAATAAATATGTCACATTACAGTGGAAATGTTTGGTGTGTACTGTACCAAGAACACAAAAGTGAAAATGTCATTTAGCACAGAGCAAGATAAATCTTTGGGTATTATTGGAAAGCATTAGGTTAGTTTAAACAATACTGCATCCAGTATTGCCAAGAAAGCTAATCTTTTTTTTAACAACACATTGTATCAGTCATAGACGAGATAAATATATCAACCACTCAATCTAAAAACTCTTAACACCCAATGCTCTTATCTGAAGACGGCTCACACATTCACCTGCACTGCTCAGTATTAATAATGGAACCGGAGGGAAGAAATGCCACAGTCAATATGACATTTTCCCTTAATGCTCCTAGCGGAAGTTTATATATGAGAGCAAAACCCAGTACATAGACAAGCTGTCTGCTCTTATCACACAGCTAATGACAAAACATTTGTACCAGTGTGGTAAAATTTGGTTTTGTCCTGTTTATCTCTGTCAGCTTGACATTTTCACCTCAGAGTGTTTCTTTAAGTCTCTCTTTTTTAATGACATTGCAACACAAGCATTTCTAGAGGCATACGATTGTCTCACCTTGTTTTCCTATCTCCGAAAAACAGCTTCTTTAATTCCTCCCATGCCTCGATTCGTTGTTAACTCTCCGACATGTTCGACAGTGACAGGTGCTAGCAACTGATCAACTGAGCTGATGACTTCATTAAATTAAACCCGTCACTGGGTTGCTTCATTGCCATCCATGCGCTCGCTGCACCAATTAGTTTCTGTCTCTTGATGTTTTTGAGCATGCGTCTTCCATTTGCCACTATGCTGCTCCACAATTAGTGACCAAACAAACAAGATCTTGCAGTTTCAAGACAGCATCATGCTCTTAGTTTGTGGCTCAGTGAGAGCTTTGTGTGGGTGGATATTAGACTGCTGCAATCTGTGATTACAACAAATTATTCAATTATCATAACTGAAACATACTATGTAACCACCCTGAGCTGTAGAGGCTAGTTCATGAACGCAATAGTAAAAAGAAGCACCACTTTTTTCACTAGCTTCTGAACCTTGGTCAGCTGCTTGAATGAAATGCAATTAAAAAGTGTAAACTTACTAATATGCACCCTTGTGTGAAGGGTTCTGATAGTATGCAATATTAATTCAAATAAAAAGCTCAGTTCTTTGACGCTATGTGACCCTATGATCAGCTGGATATGCCATCCCACTGATGGCACTCCAGCTCCCAGCAAACTGTTTGTGTATGTTTTTTGTCTGTTTTCATTCATGGGTTCTTTTCAATGAACTCTTGTCACTGCCCATCTCATATGTTGTCACGGTTTCCCCTTCATGTCTCCGCCCCCTTGTATGCTGCCATAGCCATTCATTTCAAGTCTCCACCCACTGACCCAGTTTCCATGTATAAAATCCCCTGATGTTTGAGTGTTTGTCATGGTTCATTGGACTGTCGTTTGGTTGGAGTTTTCCCTGTGTTTCCCTGCCTTGTATTTTTGCTGTTGTTGACCTCACCTGTTTCCCGGACTCTTTTGGATACTGTTTACCCCTCGCCTGACTCACGCTACGGACTTATTTTTGCTGTCAAAGAGTCATAGTGTCATGGAGGCTGAGAGACGGCGGTTAACGCTTCTGCCTCTCCTCTGATATGGATGTTTGCTGATGATAACCCTGCTTGTCTGTTTATGCTCTGCGTAACTCAATAAACAGCCTGCAAATAAATTTGCACGCCTCCTCGTCTCTCAGCCTCCATGACACTATGACTCTTTGACAGCAAAAATGACTTTATTAACTACCAAATTACTGCCAAAGTAAAATTACATATTTTTGCTGAAAAGGTTAAAATAAATAAAAATATTTATTTATTTATTGCAGTGTATAGATTGGCTGGCTGATTGGGAGTCTGAATATCAAGCTCAATCTCAGCGCAGTTGTGTGGTCACGACTTATGTGACCTGAGGTGGCTATCATCAAGCCGTGGCTGATGAGTGATGAGAGGGGACATCTGCTCCTCATGTTCATCCTCTCACCCACATCTGGCTGACATTCAGACTAGCACAGCTTGCTGTCACACACCATCAAAGGCCTGTGGACAGGGACAGCGTGTGACATGCAAGAACAAAGACAGCCAAGTGCTTCATACTGTACATCCTCAGAGCGAGATACAGGGTACACAGGATCAGCGTTGGAGACTGTTTTTAAAGCCCATTTCAGAATGCACTCTGAAATTGTTTTATATGGCAGGTTTCTAGGTAACCTGCCTCAGGGGGGCAAACCTGCACACTCACTCCAGCCAACCTGATGCTCAATCATAAATCCACATACTATACTCTAAATGGAAGATAAACACTACTATATGACTATCATCAACAAATCTCAGTATGTTCTGGTGCATTCTGCCATCATCAGGCGTCATTCCCATTCAAAGAATTTTGCTTCAATTAGATTTTGAATGCAGCTTCCAAAAAAATAAAATAAAAATCTGAATAATATTTTTGATCTTATGAATACAATGACCAATCATAGGCATTCAAATCAGTGTGCGCATTCGCTAAAGGAATTATGCTCACTCATGATTCTAATCAAAAAACGCAGGCTATACTTTTATTGTAAGTAGGATATTAATTTCACAGTGTAAAAAAATTAATAAAACATGAGTGTATGTTTATATAGCTTTGTCTATGTCTGCTGCATTCTCAAAACTCTAGCCACGTGATAATACCTATAACAGGCTTAATCAAATCTTACCCTGGAGGTCCAATGCACTGCAGAGTTTAGCTCCAACCCTGATTAAAAAACTCACCTACCTGTGAGTTTCTAATGATCCTTATACACTTATTAACATGCTCAGGTGAGTTTGATTAGGGTTAGATCCAAACTCTTCAGTGCATTGGAACTCCAGGGTAAAATCTAATGAAGCCTGACCTAGAATATCAAAATCTACAGCAGGTGGCAGATACTTTTCCTATTTTGCACCTAAACTTTGGAACAATCTACCTAACACTGTTCGGGAGGCAGACACACTCTGTCAGTTTAAATCTGGATTAAAGACACACTAACACGCTTCTGTTATTCAAATCTGTTAAAGGATTGTTAGGCTGCATTAATGAGATCAGCTGGAACCGGGAACCCATAACACAAAATATACTTTGCACATTGTGAAAAAAAAAGCCATCTATGGTAATATTAGTCTGTCCCTCTCTTATTCTGTTTCTCAGTTCGTATCCAGATCAGATGGTGGATCAGCATCAAGAGATGATGTGTACAGCCCTGATCGTCAAAGGAGACCAGAACACCTAGATGAGCCCCAGAGAAAAAGGGAAACAGACATACACACACACACACACACAATAAGTCCTTTACACAATCTGACATTTCTGTGTTTGAAATTGAACTGGAAATTAAGTGCTGGTTTCATCTGGCCAGAGGAGAACTGGCCGCCCAAATGAGCCTGGTTTCTCCCAAGGTTTTTTTTCTCAATTTTTTCACATACAGGGCTTTGGTTCCTTCCCACTGTCGCCTCTGCCTTGCTTAGTTGGGGAAACTTAATTTCTAGTGATTATTGGCGATTTGATTACAAAGGTCCTATTTAAAATGAGCTGACCTAGACAACAACATATTTCCATTCAATAATGAAATGCCTTTAGCTGAAAACTGAGTGTTTAATCTTGTCAGTATACATTACTGACACTCTGTTCTCCAATTTGATCAGTGCTATGACACACTCTGTATTGTTTAAAGAACTATATAAATAAAGGTGATTGATTGATTGAATATTGTCCTGTGTTTTTAGTTTCATTGTCCAAGCCCTGTATACTGTATATATGCTGACATCACTATCAGCTGGTTCAGAGTAGTGATGGGATTTATGGCTCTTTGACGGGATCCGGATCTTTGCGATCCGTTCGTTTCAAAGAGCCGTTCAAAAGAA
>JAUCMT010000160.1:6818842-6849752 GCA_032357475.1 Enteromius thamalakanensis | reverse complement strand
TACATTACCATTACTCTGTTGTTCTATTTGATAATGTTCAGTGCTTTGCTACAATCTGCATTGTTAAAAGCGCTATATAAATAAAAGTGACTTGACTTGACTGATGAATTTGTGTTTAAAACAATGGTAATTATTTATATATACTAATGTCTAACAAAATTATTTTACAGTATTATATTTTTTTTGTGATGGCTTTAGTCAGATGAGGTAGTACTGACCAATTGACAAATTGTAGTGGTCATTCTATTCTAACCCCGGCCATGTTAGCAATCTACCAGCCATCAGTGCTGTTTACACCCAGTGTTCAGCTTCAACACAATGGGGTTAGGAGTCTCGGTGATGTGTAAGATTCTTGTAGAACACACACAGACACACATTGCCGAGATATAGTGTGTTCATAGGAACATGATCATTGCACTCTTTCTGAGGAACCTATTTACACCTCCCACACAACACTTTGGTATCTCGCCTTGGCTTTTCAGTCAGTCATTTCATTCTGTTGTAGAAAATGGTTGTCCTTCAAAACCCTGAGAATGGCGCGGTGGTGGGGGTGGGGGGGGGGTGGCTGGGCTCTCAGTTGCTTGACTCCCGAGTGACCCCGTTGCTTCAGAATGCTGATCCATGAGTGTTTAGCTACGAGCGTCTAGCTGGGGTCCCAGGGCCCTATTTGTCATATGTCTGATACATCCTGTGTATGTTCAGAAATGCCTTGAAAAGGCCAGTGCTACACGTTTATGCTGTTCATTTTCCACGCTTCAGGGGATTATTACCATTGTGAAGATCAACAAGGAATTTGAATTAGCCTACTCTACTATTTAAGACGTGAAATTTAATTTTCACCTGCTAATTTCTTATATTTAGGTAAGATTACATGTAAAAAAAAAAACTTCCATTCTACAGAATAATTGGTTATTGATCTCCCTCTTTTTTTATTTATTTATTTTTTTATGAAAATACGTATCTTTGACACATCTTAGTCTACCTCAGCTTACCCCTGTATTCTGCATAGAATTTAGAAGTTGTAGTGTTCAAATATATGTGCATACATTTAAACTTAAAAGCAAGGATTTATTTTGATGTTATTTTGATTTTTCAAATTCTTCCAAAAATGTGCTGGATGAACTCACCAAATCAACATTTTAACGTTGAACTTCAAGTACTGGATTAAAAATGTATGAGAATTGACTCTCTGCATGTATTATATTGTCAAATGCAGTAAACCGTCCAAAAATAAGCCATATACTTCTTATCCCTTGGAAGCTGGTTTTGGTATCATGAGCAAAAGGTCAAGAAGGCATTTAGTGTGGGTGTGTCACTTTCATATTGTTCGTCTTTATCAGGTCTACTGCTGTGAGACTTTATCAGCTTAAATTGTGTTGCACTTGAATCACCAGTGTTTGTGTGTGTCCTCTCAGGTTCTTTGTAGTTTATTTTTGGTTCCTACTCTGTGTGTTTGTTCGTGCAGGTAGGTGTGTGCTAGCCTGAAGTGGCTTAGATTAGATCTAACAAAATGGAAACATGCAGCAGGGACTTGGTTAGTAAGCTCATCTCTGCCCCCTTGGCTATTATACAAGATCTCCGTAGTTGGCTCTGAT
Organism: Enteromius thamalakanensis; assembly: GCA_032357475.1. NCBI lineage: Eukaryota > Metazoa > Chordata > Actinopteri > Cypriniformes > Cyprinidae > Enteromius > Enteromius thamalakanensis. The sequence goes on along the minus strand of JAUCMT010000160.1, from coordinate 6,848,157 downwards.
CCGTGCCTGGTACCTGCCTCTGGCTCTTCCACACTTACAGCAAAACAGACCCCCTCTCAAGATCTGACCAAGAAACTGAGGATTTCTTCCTGCATGTTGGACCTCATTCAAGTATCTTTAAGTGTGTTGCAGTCACTTCTTTGAATTTCTTTTCAAGAGATCTTCTCCAACCCCCAACAGCTGAGCACACACAATTGCATGACCCCCATACACAAAAACACCCACACATTTATTTAGACATTTAGATCATTAACTACATTTATATGTTCGGAAGTAACACTTCCTAATATGTGAACATGTAAAAAAAAAAAGTTTTCAAAATCATAGAGTTTTAGTGGACATTTAATGGAGATTTCTATAAGGATTTAAAGGCAGTGGAAACTTGCAGGGATTTGTTTCTGTTTGAGAGCTTGGCATACAATAGTTTGTAATTCCTCTTTCAGTCAGAAACCTTTAGAGGAAACCTATAGGATTTTGCTCTGAGTTGAGAGTCTCTGGTTAGTCCAAGTACTCAAAGGATATAGCAATCCGAGCCAGAACAGGTTGTACTTTGGTGGAGGTAGCTTGGAAGCTTTAGCCTAGTAGAAGTTACATTCAGAAGTTGCAGTGGAAACCAGTTGGGAAGAGTGTTGCTCCTGTCTTGTTTAAGACTTCACAGATGGAAAAATGTATGTACACAGTAGGGTAGAAAAGATGCAGCAGTTTTGAGTCAGGACAGTTTGTATGACTGTGGCAAGTATGGTGAATGTAGGTCAAACCCTGTTACAGTGAAAAGTTTTGGGCTAGGTTTTTTTCAAAATCTTAAGATTGTCATCTTTAACTCATCTAGATTTCCTGTTTCTCCCTAAAACCAGGCACTACCAATTGTCCTGACATCTCTTTAGGGAAGGTCCTGAAGAGCAGTGATTGAGCCAACCCTAATAATTAGCATCTGTCATTGCTGAAAACTGCTTTTGGAAGTAGACGAAAGCCTGACTCTATTGAGAGACACTGCCATTACTGCTTTAGCAAACCCAAGGAATCGGAGTGATCACACTTAAAACGAGAGAATAAAGCAGTCAATCAGGAGCAGTGTGTTGGCAGGGCTTCATTAACTCTGGTCAGATGCCTGCTGTCTGATTTATTTATTTATTTATTTAGAACAAAGGAACAAGTGGATGGGCAAAAATGGTGAAATAGGAACGAGGGATTAGAGGATAAAGGGTACTACTTTTCTTTTAGGACACACTACCGTCCAAAAACAGAACGTGACTGACAATTGCTACAGAAGCTAGTCAGAAGAGACTAATTAATTTTTAATTATATCTGTTTCTAATGTTGTGCTGTGTGCTCAAACATGGAGATGGAGATTTTGATTTAAGAGCTAAAAGCTGCCATTGACTCAAGATGTTCAACTTTAGTTTAGCTTGGGGTTCCATTGGGTTGTCTTTGACAAGTACAAGTCATTAGATGAATTATAATGATTTAGTTCTTTAAAGTCTGTCCATACAAACAAAGGGAACAATGGAGAGGGGGTAGGGAGGGAGAAGTCCTTGAGATGTGAGACAGTCTGGGGGTCTGTGGGTGGCTAGACTAAACACTTAACTGGCACGAGTGGCTATTCCGGTGGGATGTTGGAGCGCAATCGAGTCGACTGGTCACAAATACTAAATTTTTTAGCATGTCCACTAAACTGATGGATGGAATGGTGGAGTGGACTGTCTGCAGCCTGCTCATGAATAATTCATAAGGGCACTCGAGGGACAGTGGGAAGGCGGGTCAGTCTATGGGTGGGGGTTGATTGAACAGATAGTGTGATAAGATGGGGTCCAGAGAAGACACAAAGATTGTACTGTTTTGAGCGGTTGACTGTAAGTAGGACATACTTTTTTTCATGCGCATTTCATCAGTAAAGCCAGTTCTTTGATTAGCAGTAAATCTCAGTCAGTTGTTTTTAAAATGAGCGGCGGTGTATACACAGAGCCGTAGATCACTGGCAAGCCTCGCTATATTGTCTTCAGAATCGAAAGCGATTTATTTCCGACGATTAAATTATCCAGCCCTACTGCTGGGGAAACTTTTCTGCTGTGGTTAAACCTTAGTTTGTCGAAGATTTTAAGGTGTTAGGGACTACCTTTTATAGATTTTAGTTTTAGTAGTTGGTTCAGTAATTGTTTAATCACCATGCCCAAGGATCCAAAACATTGGATAACTTGGATGAATCATAACCTAAATTGAGTATACTTTATGGCAGGGCTTTCTAAACTCGGTCCTGGAGGTCTTCCAACTTAGAGCTTGATTAGCTGCTTCAGGTGTGTTTAACTAGGGTTGGAGCTAAACTCTGCAGGGCACTGGCCCTCCAGGACAGAGTTTGCACAGCCCTGCTTTAGGGATATCTTCACACCTGGTATTAAGATGGTCCGATCACGAAAGCAAAAATAATTACTTTATTCAACAATTTCTTTTTCAGACTTTCAACAGAAGTAACAGAATTTTAATTCTTGGATTTCAAAATGCATCTTCAGTGACCACTTGTTTTTGGATTTTGTCAAGATACACCCCTCTTGTTTCGTCACTCTACATCATTATTGCAGGAGCACTGAGTATAGAATGTGAATTCTATTACGATGTTTCGTGAAAAAGAAAGGGTGAAAAGGATAAGGAGGGCAACTGCAATTTCAAATGCAATTTTTTGGCATAATTCTGCAATTTCAATGGCATAGTTTTATGCACCTTCTCTCAGCACGTCTAAGAATGATGATGTGTGGGCAGCGAGTAGGCAGAGCTTCACTTCAGGCAGGGAAGCATTCAGGTCTGTGGTATTTCCACTACAAAATGTAATGTGATCACTTGAGTTTTTGACTGCACAAACGTGGTTTCAGGGTTTCAATCACAAAACACTTTTGGCCTCGTTTCCACCTGTATTTAGCACTGATCACTTTAGATTGGATCTTCTAAAAAGCATTGCAGTCCAAGGTGGAAACGGGGCCTAACACAGTCTTATTTACGCTCGCTACATTCTCAAACACCTCTGTTTCACCTATTTTTAACTTTCTCTTTTTTTCACTCTGTGAAAGACTCCAGGTCAGGTTACTTTTAAAGTAGTGCAGCATCATCATAAATTTGGGGTCATTAACCTGTTTGTGGCTCCTCGAGAGAGACCGCTTTATGCCCTCCTTCTGAAAGAATGAAACATGATCTGACCTGCTAATAAAGGGCAACTAAATACGTGAAATATTGTTCATGTTGCTCATCTTGCAAAGTAAAATGCAATGTTACTATGATTTGTACTGATTTAGTGTATACCCTGAAAACAATGTAAAACTCACTTTAAGATGTTTTGTTGTCTCTTCTTCCTTTCTGATGATACAGTATAATTAGCGAGTGGAGACTAAGATTAATATTGATCTACTGAATATAACTAGCAAATGAACTAGCCAGATCAATAAACACTATAGCTACATTTAAAGTATGCTGAATGAATCACTGCTGACAATTTGAATCTGTTGGCCACTTCCTCTGCCTGTGGTTCTAATGACATTCACTGCTTCCTCTGCCTCAGGATTAAGTGAAGGCTGAGGGAAGCATCCCTGTTGTATTGCGAAATATGGCTCTGGTGCAATAGCCTCCTCCATTAATCTCTGCACTCTCTTTACAATGATGCAAGAAGTAGTTTTTGGAAAGATATGTGTTTCGTTTCTTGTTTTGGTAATTAGAATGGCCTCCATAGCATAGAGTATGTAAACAACATTGGGAGGAACATGACTCAACTCAACTCTGGTGTGAGATACATCCGAATATTTTGTTTATGTTGTAGAAGTCTGGATAAGTTTTATTTGTTTCTTTTATTTTTCCCGCTTTTTTTGTGCTCTTTACTTTTGAGTCCCCAAAAAGTCATTCTAAAATGGGGCAAGGCAGATTTATATTAAATAAAGAACTAATACTGCAAAAAAGAACCTAAAACTTTGACTGTCAATAGCTTTTAATAGCTTTATAATCTTTAGTATTTAAAATTAGTAAGGAAACTAAAATAAAATCCAGGTAGCTAGAATTTATTTAAATGTTAATAGTCGCTGTGTTTTAGGGAGTAAAATCAGATGTGGATCTGCCATGTTGGTTTGTGTGTAATCAGTGTGTTTGTATTCCACATACATATGCATGTGTCATCCTCTGTAAAATCATAAATGGGAACAATGAATATTTAAAATGTGTGTATGAGATGTGTAGATGTCAGCCTCTCCGTCTCACCTTTGTGCTGCACAGTAAAAAGCAAAGTGTTAGATGGGTTCATAGATTATTGATGGAGAGAACAGTGCTGAGCAGAGCAGCAGATGGTTGTGTGGCCTGTATGCTCCTGCCGGAGAGGAAAGAGAGGGCACTGATTGGCTGTGTTTGCATGCATGTTGTGCTTTATAGTGAAGATAGTCTTTCCAACCAGACTTTTGTCTTTAGGCATATAAATTCTGGACTGCTTTTGCATCTTGCACTGGCCAAGAACCACTTGATTTTGTGAGGAAGAGTTGGTCTGTAAATGGCCGACCACAGTTTTTTTTTTATTATTTATTTGCAATTTAGGGGTGGGTGTACCTTAAAATGACAGATATACAATAATACATTAGGGTAAAAAGAGTTTGTATAGTCATCCAGAAATAATCTAAATGTGTTGTGTTTTTAAATTGTGGTTAAAATTAATTGTGTGGTTTATAGATCAATATGGCTATATAATAATAATAATAATATTAATAATAATAAAAATCATTTTTAGCATTATTAATACTAAATATAAAAATAAAAATATTATTGTAATATACCACTGTAAAATTAGGAAAATGTAATTTCATATAAGAAATAAAAATGATAAACATATAAAATGTACATAAAAATAATACAAATAATAAAAAAAATACAATAAAAATTAGGGGAAAAAATGCAATGTCATAAAAATAATTAATTTGTTATTTTGACACAAAAGCACCATTCCTTAAAGCTTCTCTTATTTTGTTAAGTGCTCGGAAATGCACGTTAGAGCAACCTAAAGATTTTGGTTTCACTAGGATTAATCATGCAGCCCTAGTAAACATTGGCTCACAGTTAGGTCAGTGTACTATAATTCAGGATTCGACTGATATATTGCCTGTGCGTTGAACCTTTGCCCCTGACTCTAGCTTCTTATGTGTTTTAAAGATCCATCAAATGTAACATATTGCATCAGCGTGAAAGGAATCGCATGTGCGGCCACACACGTGTTTTGAATCAGGCCCAGACCTTTAATTATATTTAGGACCCTTGTAATTTTGAGTCATGTTGAGCACAAGTGTGCTGTCCTTGTATGCATGGAGTGTAGTGGAATGCATTGTCCAACACCATCTGTCTCCATTTCCCAAGTATATTGTTCTGTTCACATACTTTATAGAAACTCAAAGGCAACCTAGTGCAAGCTCTCCAATTCATCTCAGACCCTGACCAGAGTCCAGAGGAGAATCGCCTCTGCCCAACAAGGAGAAAAGAGCTTCGTAGATCTACAATAAACAGCTAACTGCAAAATCCATCAACTGTCTTATCTTTAGGGTTGATGCTTTTGCTTGAGCACTGAAAATACTCTGAATGGGTAACTATAGGTTCACAGCATGCTTGTCTCTTGAAAGAAATGAATCCATGTTAAACAGAGGCCAGCTCTCTCACCTATTGTGTACAGCAGCAGGCTTCCTTTTGAAACGATAGATGGAGTGGCTGTGGAGGGCTAAATTGTTGCCAATTACAGGGACGGGCCACAGAATAGCCTTTACTCTTCTGTTTGTGTGATACATCCATTAAGGAGGAAGGGGCAGAATGCTCAATCCTAATGACTGGCTTGTCTGTGTTGGCCTTATAAGTGCTTTTTTTGCCTCACGTTGGCTAATGCATCAGCATTTTAAAAAGCACACGCTAATGTAGACTTTACTGCCTAATGCAGGATGCTTTCTTCACAAGTGCCTTGCGCTTTCATATGTGTGTATTAGGGGTGAGCTAAGTAGCATATTTTCTGAATAGACTATGTGGGTTGACAAATCAACTAGTCTATTTAACCCAACACGAGACACCATGTACAACTTAAAATCCAGACAAAACACAGTGGTCATAGTAGGATGCTATAAAGAATTTGAATTACACTAACACTTACTGTCACACTAAAAATCTTCAAACTAATGTAACAAAAAACAATGCTTGTTGAGCAACTAATTAATTAGCCACCATTCACATACAGGATGTTGTTCAGGGCTCTACTTTATGTCTCTAAATGCCTCTTCCCTTCTGTACGTCTTTGCCTGTTCTTGTTTTGAGGGTAATGGTGGTACATTGGTTAATCTTCTTGTTGATGATGAATCCAGATGAGATATGAAATTGAAGATTTCCGGCCTCTTGGTTCTTCCATTCATCAAGGTTACCTTGCAGCTGAGGCCTAGAGGAAACAGCCTTTTAGGAAATTGAGTGGAAAAAAAATTCATTTGGTAGTGCGTGAGCCTCTATTTAGCAGGAGGTCAGTAGCTGAGAGAGTCCAGCACTGCAGTGCTGACCGGAGATCCTTTTCGCCTCATTCGCTCAACACTTCACCTGCTCTATTACCAGCTCTCTCGCGGCTTGTTTGTTCCCCTTCATTCACATAAACAGGGAATCGGCAGGCTCGCTCACTCATGACATGTTTCATTTGAGAGCTGTGCGCAGTGTCATATACACATCAATCTGAATGCAGTAGTCAAACACTTTTCAAGCATTTACCCTTTTTGCTCCTTGCCTTTTGATGTGCAACCAATGATTACCAGACAATCATTCTGACGTATCATTAAACGAACGCTGTCACTGCAAATAATTTGGTATGTATTTCATATTTCTTGCTATATTACATCCTCATGTTGTTTCAAATAAATAGGACTTATTTTATCTGCAAAACACACAGATATATATTTTGAAAAAGTTTTTGACTAGTTAATGTTGGACAGAGGAAAAAAAGATCTTATTTTGTGTTGTGGAAGAAAGTAAGTCATCCAGATTTGGAATAACATAAGGGTGAGTAAATAATGCCAATTTTCATTTTAATGTCAACTAAACATTTTTACACTCTAAAAAGCAGATACTCAAATGCACCATTGTTCATAAGTCTCTTTATGTTCACCGAGGTTGTGTTTTTGCTCAAAATAAAGTAAAAACAGTATTTCTGACAGTAATTTTTCTATTTGAATGTGTTGACAGGTGATGTATAAGTTAAGTTATTTTAATGAAAACATGGTATTTTTTAACGGTTCTTATGAATAGCAAATTCAAAAGAACAGTACATTTATTAGAAATAGTTTGTAACATTATAAGTGTCACTTTTGATCAATTTAAAAATGCATGCTTACAAAATAAACATACTTTTTTTTTTTTCCAAAAAAATTATAATCCATTTGAATTTGCCATTTGAATCGTGTGTTTATAAGTAAAATTATCTATTAACCCTCATTTTATTGCTCAAAAAACAACCGGAGTTATTATACAATGCTGGAACATTGCTCACAGCAGAAGATATAAAGTCTACAAATTTCAAGACATTTATTTTCTGAAGACTGTGAATTTTGTGAGATTTTGAAGCACTTCGGTGGCTTTAACGGCATTGATTTAAAGGACTTGAATTTAGAGACGCCACTACTTGAGATGACTTCAGCATGCTAAAACACTGGTTATAGATGCTATAACGGCATACTTGAGTCTCTGAATTCACCCCCTTTGTAGCACTGCAATAAAAAAAAAATCCCTTTAAATTAGTCAACCTTACCAGTGAACCATCCTGACTTATTTTTACTTGCAATCTTAAATATCTCTTCCATGATGTTATTTGCTATGCTTCTCATGTTTGGGTCAAAGCCACTTGTGTTGAGAGATGCGTTCAGGCCTTAACAAGAGTCTTAAGAAGAGGCCTCGGCTGTCTGACTTAGTTTACAGTATTTGCAGTCAATTTACAGTATCTGTGCCTGCTGGGCTGAAAGATTAAGCTCTCAGGTATTATTATGACTATATTGTAGAGCGAGAGTGATTTTTATAGTAATTGCACTTCCCTGTCCTTTCCTGGAGGGTGTCTGTGTCTGTCCTCGACTCTGTTTGATTTAAGTGGAGCACGTCCAGTAGATTTTCTGCCCTCTGCTTGTTATCCTTCTCGGCCAGCCGTGTCTGGCGTCACAGGTGTTTATTCAAGCACAACGCACCGCTTTGCACAAGCTTTTTTCTCTCGTGCATGGAGAAAATGAGGTTAACTCTGCGGATCTCCAACTTTTGGAGCTTGTATAATGTGAGCTTTTGAAGTGACATTTTTGTGCACCTTAGAGGGAATTTTGACACAGAAAATGGGCTTTCTTGTTAACTTGCATGAGTTACGGTGAGTCCCAGACACGCAGAGGTGCACAGGAAGTGGGATTATCCATAGCTGGTTTAAGAACATGGTGTCACATTATAATGAAGCAGTGAGATTGTACCTCTGTTGAGGAAACGTGGCATGCTTCTCACGGATTAGTTCTTTATTCCCTTTATCTTTGTCGTGTGCATAATCCGCACACAGCCGTCCCGTGTGAATGTTTGTCCTGGTTCCCACTCTCAGTGGGACACTGGAGCTCTGAGTCCAGCAATGACAAGCACGATAGAAGAGAGCGGTTTGACAGCACAGTGGGTTGAGTAGATTTATATTGGCAGCAGAAGCGGTGCAGGTGAAACTAGATATTAGATGTGGGTTAATGCAGTGTTAGGACGGGCAGCTGTGGTCAGAACGTAGGTAGAACGCCTCTGATGAGGGATTTAGAACCTCATTTTCAGCCTACGTGAGCCGTCGTTTTACTTTGAAGCCTCACTGAGCCTGTTAAACCTCGCTGAAAGGGTTCAAAGATCTCTGAGACAGACACAAGCAGCGGGGATTCTCACATGTGGTCACGGGCAGAACGACGGAGAGGAGAGGGAAGAAAAAAGAGGGCTTGCAAGGAGAACAAAAACAAGGGAAATAGAAACTGAGAGAGTGATGTTTCTCTGTCTGAAAGGATAAAATATGGTGTTTGACTTCGTTTTAGGTTGCATCAGCTCCCCTGAACATATGTTTAACACTTCAAGTGATGACATTTTTATGAGCAGTCGTGTGCGGACCTCAATTTGCCTCAATCTTCTTGCTGACTGAAGTCGGTCTGCTTACCGGCTCTTCAAGCAAACACAGAGCAGCTTTGTGAAGCAGTATATTGGTGTTCTGCACTTAAAGGGATAATTCTGCACTCAACCTCTTTGAAATCTGTACGAGTTTTTCTTTTCTTTTATTTGAACACTAAAGTAGTTTAATATGCGTCAATGACTTGAAGAGTGTCTGTGATTTAAAATCTGACAATTTCTGACACATGGAAAAAATACTTTTAAGAAACTTATTGACATGCCAATCTGCAAGTCTCTTCTCTTGTTTGGTGGTTGCACTATTTTTTTTTTTTCTATTTGTGCAAAATTTTTCAAATTGTAATAAAATATTGTAAAACTGTAATATAAAATCCCCTTTACTATCCAACAATAAAATGAAAATGCTTTATGCCTTAAAAAATTAAATGCACAACATTATCAGAGGGGAAAAAGTTACAAGGCTATTGTAAGAATAAATAATGTTTACTACTGTAAAGGTATCATAACAGATGTGTAAACTGAAAACTATTTGAACTTTATTAAAAACATATTTCCACTGATTCATTGTGTTGGATATATTTTTTTCGTACAGTGGCTCAGGAGATAAGGTTTCACTATAGTTAATGAGATTTGCAAAACCTCTGGAATTTGACATTGAGGATTGTTGTTTTTAAAGTATCCCACAATCTTTTCCATACTCTTTCACAGATTAAGGAGCCACTGCCCATCTTTGCCACATCCCTCTCTAAGACATCCCTTTTATAGCTAATCATGTTACAGACCTGTCATCAGTTAACTTAATTAGTTGCTAGATGTTCTCCCAGCTGAATCTTTTCAAAATGTCTTGCTTTTTCAGCCCTTTGTTCCCTCCATGCCAACGTCTTTGTAACCTGTAGCAGTCATCAAATTTCAAATAAGCTCATTTAGTACATGAAAGTGTACATATTCTTCATTTAAACATTTGTTTAATCCCATCATGCATCCTTACAGTCTCAAGTTCTTGTCCATGAATTTGTGATGTAGAGCCAGACCATCTGATGTGCCCACAATGCTTTGCTTCTGTGGTCTTCCCTGGTCAAACAGAAAGGTTCCGTGTTTTCTGTCCTACAGTGGTTCTTGTTTGCCCAAACAAAGAAAGACTTTCTTACTTGCCTGGCAGACAGCACTCCAGAAATGTATCAAATTGTGAAAACCGTCCTACAATGCACCAGTAAGCGATTAGAATGAGGTCTAAAACCGCTTGCATTCCTTAGGGCCTCCTTTTCAGAGTTGTGCTTATTGCATTTAATTCATTTAAATAATATCAACAGGGCTGTTGGAGTTTATGGGGAGATTTTGTCTCATCTTAAGAGCCTTGAGCAGTGATGTTTCTGAAATGATGTCACACTCAGAATGCAAATCCCATTAAACTGCGCTTTTGCAAAAAACAGAGTAAAAAAACTCAAAGAAATTCAAGATATCAAATGGATTTATGAGCTCAAGAAAAAAAAAAGTACCCCGAGACTGAGGGCCTGACAAAACAGCACAATGAAAGCGCTAGAGGGGTGGGGAATAAAGATGGAGTAGCTTTGCATATATTGTAAATATGGCTCCACACACCCAGAAATGAATGTCTTCTATTTCATATCGTTTTTTCGACTGGCTGGGTGCAGTTTGGTGTATGAGGCCATTCATTTTTCATTTAAATAGCTTTTCCGGGCATGTACGCTACTGCTTGGAGGCGCAAGTCCATTGACTGCCAGTGTGATGGAAGTGAATGGGAGACTGTCAGAAAGAGGCCAGCATGCATTAACTTAAAAAATGCTACTATGGTGATTCATTGATGAAGTAAATTGTGCTTAAAGACACACCGTTTGTCCTTATGTCTCACTTGCACTTTATTTTTCTGCTAGGATGCATGTGTGCCCCGACCGAGTGCCTGCAACCAGCGGTTGTACAAATTACATCCAGGGTCTACAGGCAACGTGTTTTTTGACTGCTCTGTGGTCTTAGTCTTCTGATTCACAGACATTTTACCTCCTTTGGTTCATTTTAAAGCTCTGTGTACCTTCCTGTATTTCCTGCTGGCCTGTTCTCTACCCTAGAAGCCATGCAGCCAGTCTCCCCCTCAGGATATTACATGTTACATCTGTTTCTACATCTGCATATGACCCTCTCGTACACCATGCTGTCCCTAGATTACCTCTCTGAATATAGCTTTCTCTCTTATTTTAAGCGTAACCGTGCAATCTTATCAGAGACCGTTCTTATCTGAGGCATAGATGCTGTGCTGCTTTCCAAAAGAAGGCATCTTAGAAGGCATCTTGTAATTACACTACAAAGCTTTCACCTTGGGATCACAACTATGGTGCTTTAAAATGATATTGGAAGAGAGCCTTAGGACTGATAAACAAAATGATAAAGATATAATTTTGAAAGTCTTTCTAAATTAAAAATAGCAGAGTCCACACCAGAGTAATAAAGATAACAAAACAGAGGAAAGATAACAAAGATATCTTATGTTGTGCATGCTTATAATACACATATACATTGTTGTGCTTGGTTTGGATGCTAATATAGTTATTGTTATTTTCTTTGCGTGAATGGGTCTTTAGTACAGTGGCCAAGTAGTGCACAACACAATAAAATTGCCACAACACAGCACTTTGGACTAATTTCGTTGTTGTGTGCCAGTTTCATTGTGTCGTGACTTGTTTCCGCTGTGTTGTTGTGTTGCGGCTTTCTGTTGCGTTGTGTACTACTGAGCCACCGTACTTTAGCCTTCTTACCACAACCCACTCAATAGAGCAACAAAGAACAGGATTCTCCTCCTCTGACATCCCCAAAGAGCAGACATCAGGACTGCTGTGGTCATGTCTTGCTCGCTGAATGGTTTTGTATTGATCTGATCCAACCCAGAGCATGCCGTCTTTCTACTCATTTCCTGTTCTTCCACTGGCGCTGTAGCCCGCCCTTTCCCCCTGCCATTGGACAGTTACATTACTTCCATTCTTAAATATAGTTAATGCGTTTTAAAATCTCATTCATTGCCACACACACACCAGTACAGCTGTGCCTCCAGCTGCTCACCCGCACACATACACAGGAAGCAGTGTACCACCCCCCGTCTGCCTGTACTAAAAGACCGGTGTTGTTGTTTTTTTTTACACGGCACAGCTGAGGTGCTGACTGGAGTCCCTGTCCTGGCCTGGAAGAGGCAGCGCATATGCTTTTCTCTTTCACACACTCTCTCACACAGACACACACACATTTAGTTGGCTAATTGGGGGCATTCCTTATACTTGTTAGTTAGTTCCTTTCCATCTTTCGTTTATTCATTTGTTTTTGTCTTCCTTTTTTTGTTGTTTTTCTTTCTGTCTGTCATTTTAATTTTTTTCTTCTAGCGTACTTTTCAAGCTTTAGTTAACATCCTGAAATGCTTATAATGATATGTTTTGTTAGTTGTCTAATGATTTGAAGTTAAACATAAGGAGGCCTCAGCTGTGTCAAGAAAGGCGTGACATCTGGAAAATGTAACCTGTTTTATTGCTTTTATGTTAGTCTAATTAGCTGGCTAAAAAGCTGGCTTGCATTTATTTCAGTTTATGTATTTTTGCACAGTAACTAGATGCACAGGCTCTGACTGACTTGCTTTATGTGACTGTAATCTTGCACCTCTTCTGTGAAACCACATTAGTCCCAAGTTCCTTCTTATCTCCAGTCGGGACAGGTTTCTTAAATCTGCCTTATTACTCAGCCGAGCTCTGTTAAACCTTGAACATATCAAAAAACTGCTTGTCACTTTCTGGTTCAGCTCAGCTCTTGGATAACAGACAGAGAGCCAGAACCTCAAAGTATTACTGTATGTAGAAGTGACAACAACCACAAAACAACGGGAAATGGAAAAAAGTGTTACATACAAGCTTAAAATGACATGAGATTATTACTGACCGTTTTCATTTGCTTTGCTCCTTTTAAAACTTCAATTTACTATTTTTTTTTCTTTCTCAGATCTGTTTTTATTGGCTTATTATTGTTCACTTTACATTTAATGCAGACTTAAGCATGAAAGCAACCCCATTTGCAGGTTTACAAAGTCCATAAGTCACATGCACTGTGTACATAATAAGAAATTGGCATTAAAGAAACCATTCAATTCCAATCTGATGGTTCACGCTCGGGTCACATGGCCATGAATTGGATACATTATCGGATCAAGGACCACATATCAAAGCTGCCCAAATCGGATTGAAAAGATTGGATTTTTTGGGTGTTCACACTGCTCTGAAAAATGAGATCTGTTTCACACATAGACAAAAGAAATTGGATTTTAGGTTGCCAAATGCTGTGAACTTGTATTCCTTCTCAATATTATCCCTTCTTCTGGTCATTTGCCTCCTCTAATTGGCTTCGGTTTCCCGCCAAGCCCCTTTTGCTCTCCTTGTGAGGTAGTGCTTACGCTCTGGCCTGCATCAAATGAGCAGAAGAGATTTTGGTAATTGCTCCACTGGGTTTGGAGTTTGTGAGGTGTGGTGATGGCGGTAATGGTCTAGACCAATTTGCTCGATGTGTGTCTGTGTGTGTTGTCCTGTTAAACACCAGAGCTGTGTGTATATGAGTATGTCTTTTGAGGGGTATTGCGTTACTCTCTTGGGCCGTGAGACACAGCATCATGGCTTGTGTCTGTATACACAGCAGCTCCATTAAAGTGCTTTTGGACTCGATGTGTGAGAGGCAATTAAAGCAAGGCAAACAGCAGGCTTGGGAAAGTGGTTGTCTCTCATGTACCAGTATTTATCAAGAGATTTTTGTGCTGACCAAAGGCTAGACTGTCATCCCTTCCTGCATTGTCTTCCTCAATCATTCTTGTATTCTACCTTTAGACAGGTTTTCTTTTGATCTTTGCAGCTTTGACCACATTTGATCTAGTTTGCCCTCTTATTCTTTGTCTATTATCTACTCGCATTGTCTTCTGTTTTTAATTGTTGTCATAGCTTTAAAGCGGTTTTGTTCTGTTCATTTGTTCCCATGGGAGTCTCTTTACAGCGATTTGTCTAGTAATAATTATGGTTGGGAACTTAAAACTAATTCCTTGTCAAAAAATACAGTATACAAATGTCAACAATGTCAACAAATCTCTTTTTGGAGAGTTTGTTAGAGAAGTTATGTTTTTAGTGAATTGGTTGGGCTTAATCTGTGTGGACTGCTTTGGGATTGTTTATTTTTGCATTTAACATCTCCAGGCCCTACAGTATCAGTTGCATAGAAATCAAAATGCCTTTGGTTCAATAGAAAAAATAGAATTAAATAGTCATGCAGGTTTCCCACAACAACAGCATGAGTATTGACAGTTCTTTGAGTTTCAGTCTAATAACTGAATATTTTCATATTTTTATATTAGTTTAAAGGGATAGCTTACCCAACATAAAAAATAAGTAATGAATTTCAAACATGAATTTCTGTCTTATACTAAACACACAAGAAGGAATTTTGAAGATTGTTGATGACCAAACAGTTACCTGCAGTTACCCAGTGGTAAAATGGTTGCGCAAGTTTTTATGAACTTATGATTTAGACTACTAAAATACTTGTTAAGGAACATATCCCTTTACTAAAAATAATACAATAATAAATGGCTCCTTATGGTTAGTTTACTTCTAATTATCATATGTTCAGATTAGTAATGCTGGATGAGAGTTAAAATAGTTTAGTGAGGTTTATTGTTGTCAACAGTATAAAATTGCTCAAGACCTAGGTGAAATCAAACTTTCATAAAATCTCTCTTATGCTTAGCACACAGAGGACGAAAAACTCCTGTGGTGTACTTTAATAAAGTACTGTAAACTAGTATTAAAATGTATTTGAAACTGACAAAACTCTTATCTATCCTCCTCCTCCTCAAGAGAGAGAGAGAGAGCACGTGTTGTTAGAAACGCATGGTGTTTTATACAGTATGTGATTCATATTTAATGCTGCAGAGCTGATGGCAGGCCAGAGCTGGTTATTCTGGGGTAGTCTTCTGTGACCCACATGGAAACGCTGCTTTCATCAGCCTAGCTCAAAAAGAGGAATGAGCCTGACATGAATGTTTCAGTTAAATATCTCTGGATTTAATGTGTCATATGAAATCTTCATCCTGCTGAAATCAGACTGATGGTTCATGTTCTAGCAGGCTGTCGCTTTCATCCGTTGAATGACAGGTCCTAAACGCTGGCCTGTCACTCCAGGCGTGCCGGAATTGCAAAATCAAATGGACCCTGGTGCACTTAAGAATCAAAACCCAGTTTGATTATATTTCTTAACCTCATGCTATAGTGTAAAGATTTTTTTCTTTGAAACGATGAGACGCCATTGTTTGCCAGTGGACATTATAACTCTGTCTAGTCTTTTTTTTAAGAATGCGAGTCTTGCAAATCAGTCTAACAGATGTATGAACTAACTCAAACTTGGAATGCATGGTGAGCTGTGTAACAGTCAGTACTCTTGCAGTGGACTGAGCTGAGAGGTGAAGTCTGGTTTTCAGAGGAATTTCTCTCAGCAAGAATTTGAGTCTCAGACTCTTGAACAGTAGCTCTGAGGCACAGTGAAGCAAAATTTCAGGAGACCCATCAGGGGTCACATTTTCAAAACGGACGCTGGTTGAAATGAGAATACCAAAAGTGAGGGTGAAGTGGATATGATGTGCAAATAAGGGTGAATTTAAAGGGTCTGTGGGAATGTAAACAGGACATAGACTTGGAAAAGAGTTATGCCGAGTTCAGACTGCACGATTTGAGTCCCGACTCGCCGACAAATGCCTTAAATCACAGGCAAATCAGTGCTCAATCATACGTGCGAGTGACAATCACACAGTGTGAACTATCAAAGAAACCATCTGAGAGAATCGCCGACGTGTCGCCAAACACCCTTGAGATATTTGGCATGCTATAAATCTTGACCCGTTCGGTGATTCAAAATCATAACGTGTGAATGTGTTCTGATAACATGAAAACAACCAATGAGATCTACAGCCAATGAGAGAGCAGCATCCAGGGCAGCGGGGAGTTGGGGGAGAAGTTACGAAGGTATAGAAGGTAAATATCCTCCTCCCTAATCCTCTTTCAGTTTCAAATTAGCGAACATGCAATTTGTATGACAAGCTTCTTTTGCTTGATGTTATTTTTTATAATAATCCCAGTCTCACGTGAGAACTCCGGTCTTGCACACGTGACCTCGCGTTGTTTCCGTGTCACTTCTCGCGTAGGTTTCTCCTCTCCATCTTCAATACCCCAAGCTCCCCGGGCGCCGCAGCAATGGCTGCCCACTGCTCCGGGTGTGTGTTCACGGTGTGTGTGGTTGTTCACTTCTCACTGCTGTGTGTGTGCACTTGGATGGGTTAAATGCAGAGCACAAATTCCTTGTATGGGAATCCATACCTGGCCACATGTCACATCTTTTTTTCACGTCCTTTTCTTTCCTTTCCTTTGAAAATCGTGCAATCTGAACTCGGCACTAGTTTGGCGCTAGAATTAGACTTAAAGGTGCAGAGTGCAAATGGTAACTGACTGTCTGACGTTGGTTACTACATGCAAAAAGCATAATGTTGTCATTGATTGGTTGCTAAACAGCTTATAAAAGCTTTTTTGGAAACAAATGTGCTTGGATAATATACACTTCTATATAAAAGATTTACACTTCTGTAAGATTTTCAAAATATTTTTCTTATTCTGACCAAGACTGAATATTTGATTTAATTTGCTATTAGTTTTATTTAATCTAAAATGGTAAATTAGTATGATGAAATATTATCATATTTTAGAGTCATTGTTTGAATGGTAGTAGAAAATGTTTTTTTCCTGGTGAGGAATCCTTTGAACAAGTAAAAAAGTATTAGGATATTTATTTGAGGCAGTTATGCATAGAAATGTATTTTGAAAAAACATTTATTTTGCTGTTATTTCTATGAAAAATGTATTATAATTTTATAAATGCCATAATGTTGGTAGTATTACAGATAATAAAAAAAAAACACTTTATAAGTAGTCGAGAGAGACAGTTTTTTTTTATCATCCCCATTTGTAGATAATCTTCAATTACTTTAAATTTTATATGGGCGGTCATCAGACTACCCATCTTTATATACAGTAGTCACTTAAAATATACCTCATGTCTTGCTTTGTGAGACTATTTTGTCTCTAATGTTGAGCTATAACTCTGACTGAATAGAGAACAATTTACTGCACATGAAAGTGTTTATGGGGAGCCAGGTTGGCAGGGAGTAAACACGAGTCTCCAACAGTGCCGGATGTCATGGAGAGAGAGAGAAATGCAGGGCATGACAAATATCAGTTCACCTTGGGGAGTGTAAATTCCCATGTGCACGCTTGTGCCATAGTGCAGCACAATCAAGATAACCCAGCTGTCTGCTGCCATTCTATAGAGCTGTTTTCTGACATAGCACTAGGATGCAGTTTCAGTGGTGTTTTTTGGAGTGTCTGTGTGTGTGGGCAGCTGGCGTGAGGAAAGCACAGGCGTGTGTGGGCGTACAGAGGTTACGAGAGGCAAGGAAATAGATAAAGTAAGTGATAAAAGCCAGTTTCAGTTCACCACGGGATGGTCCAGAGATGCAGATGCGTGTGCATATTTAGAAGTAATTAAATCACTGACGTTTCTTCTGAGGCACGGGGAACGTTCACCCACACACACGCTCACTCATTGTCACAGATCCACACCAGACGGGACGCGCTAGCAGATGGACTGCGTCTTTTTTTGTTACAGATTGGACAATGACATCCGAGGAATGACTTTCTCCATTTTCTCTCATCTCCAAATGTTCACACTTGTCTTCCTTTTTCCTACGTTTTTGTCAAACACAGACAGGCTAGGACGATGTTAGTTTATCGGTTAATATCTTTCAATCTGTGCAGAGCTGTCATTACTCTCACAGAGGAGGTTTTGTGGATGTCTCAGAGATGCAGATGCTATAAAACTTTTGAAAGCAAGAAACGATGCCAACAGTAAATACAGTACAATACTTTTACACTGTAATAAAAATCCAGTTAAATTCATGGTTCACCTTAAAATTCATCTTACATATTTTAATTTTACAAAATAGTTTTAAATATATGTTTCAACAAATACATTTTCCTGTGAAAATTATTAAAAAAAATTGAGTTTAAAATGTCAGAGTCTGTTTATTTGTTGACTACTGTACTGTATGTATAGTAGGAGTTGAAGTGCCTATGCTAATTAAAAAAAAAATGTAAAATAAATGTTGTATTATGATTAAAGTTGTTACTGTTCTTACATTCTAAGATTTCTATTTGAAATGTATATGTATGTATACATCATTAAGCCAGTTTTCCAGATACATTCTCCAAATATTGAACAAAATAAACATAGCATATTATAATTTTACAGGAAGGTAAGAACTTCATACACACACAAAGATAAATAATTGCCAATTTTAGTGCAATTTGATGGGTTTCATGTGTGAAAGTGGCAGATTACCGTTTCTATGAGAATGTTCCACATCTGCTATTCACATTTTGCTACCGTTCTGTTAAGATTTTATAATTCACAAGTGAGACCATCTTTAGCTTCAGTCATCAGTCGTCTAATTTCTTCATCTGCTTTTTCCCTTTCTATTTCAAAATCTGTCCAATTTGACAGCATTATTTTCCACATCATTTCCCAATCCAAACATACACTTCATTTAAGTCTTAGGCCTGTTAAGGCACATCTCTTATTAAGTGGGCTTATTTTTATTCGAAAGACCTGAGCTTAGTGTATTTACATGAACTCGTTATAATTTGTTGGTTCTTTGACCTTTTATCAGTGTGATAATTGTAGTATTTCCAGTATAAGTTGTTTGATTGCAGCAGACACGCTGTGTGTGTTTCTTGAAAGGTGATATTATTGAGTGGCTGTGTTTTCTGTACGATGGGCCTCTTGATTTCTTGAAGAGCTGATGGTTCTTCACATGCAGCAAACTCCACATGCGTACAAACACACAAATTTCAAGCTCTCAAAAGCATGAAAGTTTTCTTAGAAGACAGTAGTGGACTTTTGATCAAGATTGTGACTAGATTATTGAGAGATACCGTTGGACTGGTTATGATGATTCACCAGATTAAAAAGAAAACACCATTCCAAGTCCAAAATTTAGTTATTGAGATGTTTATATTGAATATACTCACATTTTTGACCCGTTCTGTCTTTCTTACAGTGGTCTCATGCTCGGCCCAGCGGCAGGTCACAGTTCAGCCAGGGCCCTTGATCCGAACAGAAGGCTCTCACATCACCATCTGGTGTAATGTGACCGGCTACAAGGAAGGGGTCGAGCAAGACTTTGAATGGTCCATGTACTTTTACACTGCTCCAGATCGAGAGATCCGTATCGTGAGCACATCCCAGCCCAACTACGCCTACGCCTTGTACTCCCAGCGCGTCAACAGCAAGGAGATCTACATCGAGAGGCTGAGCGGAGACTCTGTCTTGCTGCACATCACCAAGCTGCAGGCCACAGACCAGGGCATGTACGAGTGCTACACTCCCAACACCGACAGCCGCTACCTGGGCTCCTACAGCGCCCGTACCAACCTAACTGGTGAGCCCCCTCCGAACTCTCACTTAACCCTGATTTATAAATGTAGTAGTATGCTTCCTACAGCACTGTGTTTTTGCATTCAGACCGGACAGGGTTTCTCGCAGGAGGCTGGGTAAATGCGTGTTTCACAGATGTACTTTGTGATTTAATTCTCGTCTGATTTAAACACCTCTGCGATTTTCTTTCACAACCTTGGTGCAAATTACAGAGAAAATTACCTACTGTTTTCTAGATAACTCGAGGGTCCTCTGAGAAATCAAATTCCATCCGGATAGCAATGTCTGTTATTTGTGGGATATTATTATAATATTTTTTTCCTCCTCACAACTTCTCATTTTATTGACCTTTCATTAAATCCATAACTAAAGCTGTCAGTCAGCAAATGAAGAAAGTTATACTTACAGCGTTGTCCTTGGATTAAGACCTTTTCACTCGCTTTCTGTGTAAAATGGTTGGTGGTTCAAGAGCTAGCGACAGCCCATCCAATTTAAAAAGAGAATTAAATCAATAATAGATTAGAAAGATAATTTAAAAAGAGAATTAAATCAATCAGAGAAAACCAAGTCCTGTCTGAATCTGCACTTGAAATGTCAGCCATGATATGTTAATAATAAGAATCCACAATAAATTGGAATATATTAACGTTTATTTCTATATATACACTAGGCAAGGTTCAAAAATAAATGATTGATTCAGTAAAAGTGGAAGAACTTAACTAGACTGCAGAAAGCAAAGTCCCTCTGATGTGACTTTAAATGCCAAAAACTCATCCCTAAACACCAATGACTTGTACATACACTGCATAAAAGAATTAGGACACCTGTTTCTTTCAAACAGAATCAGGCAAATTCAAACTGTGGCAACAGAAATGGAAATATAATTCATAGATTTAAAAATGTATTTCTATGTCTGTTGAAACAGTTTTAGACAAGTGTCTAAAATGTCTGTACCCTTACTTACAAGTCGTTGGTTTTGGTGATGAGTTTTGGAAACACAGATCACTAGAATATCATTATACTCTTCAGCATTAATATTATTACTCTAGTAGTCAGACCTGTTCTTTAGAAGGTGGTGTTTCAATACTTTTGGCAATATAGGCCTAATATATATAATATATTATATAATATATAATATTGGCTGAATTATTTATAACCATTTCCCCTTTTTTAACATTTACCATCATCTTAATTTTTTAACGTTTAAAAACTCCAGGAGGTATAAACTCCTGTTAGATCTTTAGAAAACCTCAAAATGAATAGACGTTTTTATACTGTACTTTGTAATGCTGTGATATTTAATTTCACTTCTAGCATTTAGCATCTTACATGAAAACGATTATCAGGTTGTCTGTATCAGCCAATGTTTGTGCATCCCAATTACTAACTGTGACTAAAAACACATTTAATCTGTTTATTATGTAGTCTTTGTAACTGATTTTAGAGTTTTCCCAAGCAGTTTCTAGCAATTCAGTTTTTGATTTGCTTGGAATAGTCACTTTTGAGATTTTTTTTTTAAATGACATTTTAAAATGCAGCTTTTTTTGGAGCTGTCAGCCAGAATCCTCTCCAACTCGTCATTACTCATGTTAATGGATCTATGCTAATTGGTGGACTTTTAATGCCTGAGTGGATTTATGCTGCACAAATCAGTCACTGTTCTGGTGGTGTAACAGAGAATCTACCTGACAGAATGCCAGTCCATCTGTGTGCCAGCCCACCCTATTATTAAGTAGGGCACAGGCTTGTAATGCTGCCTTGCCACCTGCCACCAAGATATCAGTATCAAAGTCCTCTTAATTGCAATTGTAATTAAACTTTATCCTTCCAGCTCTGCTCACAGACACATACAGCTGATGTCTCATATATTTGATGGCAGTCACATTAGCTTATCAGTCACTGTATCTTATTAGAAAAAGCTCATTGTTAACAGTTCGACTGTTGATTGTGACTAACCGTGTGGGCTGAGTTGTCAATGCCAGGCGTTGCTGCATAGGCTCACATGCACCGCATGCCTTGAGAGGCTGAACAAATGGACATGTGGACCAGCAGGAACAGTTTTAATATGGGATCGGTGAGTCATGAGTCGTGTACGGTGTGGGCTGGGGAGCATCACACAGAGAGCCACCTGTTTAAAGACATCCATGTTGCTCAATGCCCGATTCTGAGATCCCTGTCCCTCTTTAAACACACAATATTTCTTTCCGCTGTCTCTACATGCTAACAGGCCTCTTGGAAGGACTACTTTTTAACTAGCATCCTATTTCCATCATCACACAGCCATTCTTGTGGGTGAAAAAAATAACTTGAGGTAGTCATTGTCACCAGTTACATTGTGGCAAACAAAAAGTCAAGGTACAGTATAGTCATGTGATATTTATGGTTCAAGGGCTGGAAAAGGTCTTCAGGAAGAGCTTTTTTTTGGGAATGCAAACTAATGTTAAAATAGCAGTTAAGAAGATTTTCGGTCTTAAGAATATTTCATGAATCTGGCCCAAGATGACTGGTTTATAAAAAGTACCTTGTACGCTAAATTGAGTTCAGTTACTGTCTTTGAGATGCTAATGCTAGTAATAAAATACATTTATACTGTTCCATGTGAGTTACTCCCCCTAATGCTGCAGGATTTCATATTCCTAATGAAATGCGGTGTTGATCTCAATTTAATCCCTTCTCTTAGAACAAGGTGAAACAGAACTGCATTTTAGAAACACAAACCGTGTTTGTGTGCGTGTCAGTGTGCTGTGACCTTTGCATCTGATCTTTTTGCACATTCTGAATTTTCTACAGTGCACTGGGATCTGCTCTAAAACCTCCTTCAACCCTTTATGTCTCCATCAGGCAAGGCTTATGCTTGAAAGACAAGCTAAGGTCAGAAGTAAAACGTGACTAAAATAATTAGCTCTGGCGAACACAGATAACAACAGGTACGGTATATTCCAAAATATAGAGCGGCTGTTCACAAATTTAGCTACCTGTCTGAAAAGACAGACCAGTTTAATCACAAATGACACAAATTAGTTTTACATTAGCACACGTTGCTAAGCTAATAAAGCAATATATATATATATATATATATATATATATATAGCAACATATATCTGTGTTAAATGCTCATGTTTAAAGGATGTGCTAATACTGAGGTTAAGGTCAAGGTGCAGGTTATGGTAAGGGGTTAGTATTTGTTTTAGCATTGTTTAAGCAGTTGGTGATGGCTAATGAAATCTTTAGAACTGACTAACTAGTTTGGGGGAAAAATGGAAATAGTCCAATTTAAAAAATTATCTGCGTATACTAGTGTGCCAGTATTTTCACCAAATGAAAATGGAAATGTATAAAACAGTTGTTATTTTTGCTAGTCTGTGCTGTTAGTTCCAACATACTTGCCTTGCAATATTGGACTATTTCACCCAATATTTGTGTACTGTGTACCTTTTTTCTGTAGTGTGCCTGGGATTCCAAATTGGCCGAAACAAGACATCTAACAGAGCATAATTTTGCTACCCACTGTCTTAGCTTAGGAGTGCCTAAAAATACTGTTAGCAGCTCACTAGCATTTGGAACAAAGCCACTAAAAAGACCCAGCATATGTCTGACCTTCAGGGATTTTCCAGTCATTGACAGGAATAACTCAGCGGATCAAAAATGTCAACCATGCTCAAGTGTTAGTAGGTATCTGCAGGATTCCACAGACTGTACTGAAGCTGTTAGTGTGTGCGTGTTTAAGCTAAGCTAACAGCTGAGGCATGTAATGATTGAAGTTGTGGAAGCTGATCAGGGCAAATGTTATGCTATATATACATCCTTGCCCCATGTAATAATTAGTATGTGTGTTTTCATATAGATTAATGAGTGATCAGTATGCTTCATAAGTGGGTTAGGAATGTGCAAGCTGAATGTAGGCCATGACTGGGCTGCTCTGAGCTGCTGACAGGAGTAATGGCTGTGCTCATTGTGGGCTGTATTTTTAGGCAGTGTACATGAGGTGAGGGGAGGAAGCACATATACTAACCAGAGCCTCTGTGTGTCTCTAACCTCTTAACCCATTTCCCTGCGGCCTTGCTCATATTACAGGACAACCCTTGCATGTTTTTCAATTCCTCACTGTTGGGTAGTTGCATGCACACTGTCATCGAAAATCGTCCAGCCCTCTCTCTCTACCTCTCTTTCTCAGTTATGATTTTTTTTTTTTCTTAATTCATTCTGCAATCACAGTTTAACTCAGCTGATATACATAGCCGCAGGCAGTTCTGGATAAATATCAGTATTCCTGTCAGGAACATGTGGAGATCGTCTTTTACAACCAAAATCAAAATAACGAAATTATTATACAGTTTTCACAGGCAGTTAATAAATATATAAAAAGGTGTGTAACGATCAAAAATACATATTGGAATGTTATTAAAAATAGGCTCAGTTGTCTTTATACAAAATACAGTTTTCTTTTTATCTTTGTTTTTGGGACGAAATGCGACCAACGCATGTTTCTTTGAGTCTCTAATGAGTTTCTTTGTCTCTAATGATGAAATAAGACCATAGAGTTCAGTTCCTCTGAATAAACGGCCATTTCTATGCGTTCCCTTGGCGGCTTGCTGTTTCTGACGTCATTGGGGAAAAAGGAAGCTCTGCTCATTCCTGCCAAAGAAAAATGGTTCAAGCAAACGGGCGAAACATCTTCTTTTAATCTGCTTCACTCAACTGCAATGATTTATTTAACAGTTTGCTTCTGAAGAAGATTTAGAGTTTTGAGTTGTACATTTCAAATAGTTTCTTCTCTTCTCTGGTGCTTTTTTTCCAACCCTGTCCTTAGTGATGCAACTTCAAACATGAGTGATACAGAAACTACTGGGTGTTTGGCACTGCCTTGTTTTTGTTTTGGGAATAATTAGGGGTTCAAGCATGTAGCACTGAAACCCTATTGTAATTGTTAGGATTTTTAAGGGGTTCAAGCGCGTATGCCCAATCGGCTTAACAGGGCCAGCAAAAATGGCTTTAAATGGTAAACCATTTGTCATAGACTCAAAAATTTCACATCTTTGCAATCCTTGCATTAGCCCTAAGAAAAGTGTACAGGTGTGTTGGGACTAATGCTATCCATCAAATTGTATCGTATATTCTCAATTATGTTAAAAACCTACTTTTGCAAGCTAGTTCCAGATTTTCTTCTCAGTGTCGATCAAACCAACACAGAACAATTCTCTAGATTAATAATTATCCAAAAAAAAAAAACTGACTTTTGTTTTTAGGTTAGCTGTAACAGGGTCATTTAAAAAGGGGAGGGGCAACATATACTCAAAAACCTTTAAAACCTGAACATAAACACAAAACATTGAATGTCTCAGTGAACATGCAAAGTTTTATGGAGCTCAGACTTTGTTTTTTTTCTAGAGTAAATTATCTTAAATCCATCATACATTCGCTTATAGACTATATCTTCATTTGATATCATAGATCTTCTCATTCTGAACAACTTTGCTTCTGGGATTAATGATGTCAATCAAATGGTTTTTGACAAAAAGCACTGTAATAGTTATAACACTTCAACACAGTGTTGTGTAAGAAGTTGTCATTTATAACCACTAATGGGCTGATTAAACACTAAAAAAGTGTGTGCTGATGAAGACGTTGTAAAATAACTATTATAATATATAAAATCATATTTAGTTAGTTTACCATTTTGCTCAAAGTTTTTTCCTTATACAACCACAAAGGCCTTAAAAATGCTTGAAGCCCGGTAATTGCTGCTTGCAGCTATATTTTATTTATGCCTTTTTTAGCTTTCAGGCTAAAATCCTTTTCCTCCGACACTTCACTAAACTTCACTAAAATTTTTCCCAGTTATATGGCACAGACCAGATTTGGTTACAAAATTGCTTTTTTTGTGGACCTCTCTCATTTATTTTCAGTCTAGTGCACATCCAGTATCTAAGCACTCCTGTGTGATACTCTGTCTGCGATGTGCAAACATAGTAGTTGTAAACCTTCAAGATGTTAAGCGATTGTGAAATGTCATGCATGGAGATGTATTTTTTTAAGATTAAAAGAAATGAGTATAAACCAATTAAAAGTGTGAACTGCAACTCGCCCTTATGAACTTTTAGAGTACACTTAAGACTGGTTGTGTGCACATACTGTAAATTAACATAATTGGAAGGACATGAATGAAAATTCATTATTTAATTAAATCACTGTGCAGAATTGGGAAGAACAGAGTAATGAATGGTGAGTAAGCATCTGTATAATTTTCATATCACAAAAGTCTGCAAAAAAGGGCTTTATTCTGAATAGCATGTCTACTGTAGTTAATAGAAGTTAATAGAAGTTCTGTGATGATTATTGACCCTTTTAAGATTAAAAAAAAAAAAAAAAAACTACAGGTCAAGGTTGTATTTGATGGAAGTAGTAAAACATTTAAGGACAGCAGGTATATTTTGGTATGTCATAAATGTAAGGTCACACACACGCTAGTTTTTGTGATTTATGGGGACTCTCCATAGGCATAATGGTTTTTGTACTGTACAGACTGTATGTGGTATTGTCCACCTAAACCTACCCCTTACAGGAAACAATGTGCTTTGTTAGATTAAAAAACAAAAACCCACCATTTAGTACTTACATTTAGAATTATGTGGACACTGAAAATGTCCTCATAAAACACCTTCATATTGTAATAACTATGTCATACCCATGTCATTATACAAATTTGTGTCCTCATAAACCA
The DNA here is from genome assembly GCA_032357475.1 of Enteromius thamalakanensis. Taxonomy (NCBI): domain Eukaryota; kingdom Metazoa; phylum Chordata; class Actinopteri; order Cypriniformes; family Cyprinidae; genus Enteromius; species Enteromius thamalakanensis. The sequence continues at coordinate 6,821,741 of JAUCMT010000160.1, read as the reverse complement.
CATAAACCCACACACACACATACTGTAGATTAGTAAAGTTCTTATTTGAAATTTGTTGTTTTCAATTAAACCAATTATAATTGAATTGAAATATGCTAGTTTTGTCCCTAAAGGGAAAATTGTCTTGGACTACATGGAGCTGTGCACATGCATAATATATTATCATCACAAATCTTACTAATGTCAAATTAGCAAAACACACCGTGATGCAGTGTAACACATTTTTACGAATACAAATGGCTTTGGCATTTTTTTAAGATATGGGTGAAGCGATTATTCTCTATTAATGTAGCATTTCATACAAAACTGATCGTTACAAAGCAGCTTCATAGCAGTGTACCAGGGGGAAAAACAGAATCAGTGATGTAAACTTCATCATATATGAGGCAATTCTGAATTCTGCTGTAAAGCAGCTCTAAAAAGACTGTAGTGTTATTATATTCAACTGAAGTCAGTTCAGTGTTGGTTCAGTTTAATAACTGTGCAAGTTCATCAATTATATAACAAGTTCAATTCGGCTATCAGGAGCCCTACAAAAATAATGGAGTCATTATTGAGCTTGAGTCAGTGTTGATGCATTTCTATGACTTTGTTGCAAAACTCATTAAAAAAAAAATAATTAGTATAAATCGTTATTATATATAATGTATATGTAAAATGTTTGTTAATTCTGGAATGTCCCCAAAAGAGATTTGTACTAACGTCTGTGAAGATTTTCAGCTGTTTAACCCCAGTAGGTTTTAAACACTCAAGCTGTAGCTCCAGACAGCTGGACTGTATCTGAGAGAGCTCAGCTGATATGCATATAGGGTGTTATACATTCCTCTAAAGTTTCCACCGGATGTGCATGCCAACATATCCCTCCTTATCTGCTCTCCTCTAAAGCCCGCATCAGCTGTCCTCCAAGATGGACCCAGTCCTGAAGTTTGTACTGGATTTATACCAGTGTCTAAAGTTTAATTGGAAAACATTTTAAACACTTGTAGAGAAAATGAAGATGTAGAGCACTAGAGATGAAGTGGAGATAGTGCCAACTGAATGTCTTCAACCTTGTGGTTACACATTTGATAGATATTTCTGGCGTATTTCTTTGTTTTGTTCTTAAGTGTAGTACAAATGAATGTATTTTATTTGCACATGGAATTAAATGAAGTCTTACATTCAAAACTGTTACATAAATTAAATACTGAAACTGCCATGCTGAAGGTAAATGCGACTCACTTAAATCTCATTTAAAAGCATTGTTAGCAATTATAACTGTTCATTTTCCACAACCTTTAGTACTGAATTAATGCTTAAATGAAGTAGCATTACATTCTTAACTGTATTTTACCTTGGAGCCAAAGTAGGTTTTCTTACTTGACATTGTGCATGTTCATTTGGGAACGAGGGATCTTACATTTTAATCCACAGGGTCGACTACTACTATATAAAAGTTTTTTGGATGTCTTTAAAATTGTATAAAGCTATCCAAACTCTTAGATCCTCCTTAGATGTGCATCAAAAGAAAAAAAAAGTCTGATTATGTGGGAGAGTTTCTAAGGTAGAATTGCTCATAACGTTTTAAGGTCATGTGAAGGGTCAGTTGTAATGCTCTTTCACATGCTGTTGCTGTTTAAAACTGCTACGTAAGCAGTTTCAGGGACAAACAAGGTCTTATTCTCTCTAACCTGACGTAATTCAGGCCCCTGGCAACAGATCACCTCAAACAACCTGAAATGTGAGTAAGGGGAGTAAAGGGAGAAAGCCTGAGTGAATATAGAAAGCAGTGAGTAAGGCTAAAACCAGGATGTGAGCTGGAATCAGTAACGGATCATCTGAGGTGTGTCAGCTTTTTGAAAAAGGAGAAGCTGTATACTTCACTACAACTATAAACAAGAATCATGGTCTTAGCACACCTGGACAGGCTGCAACATGATACATCTATAAAACACACTCACTTTACCCTGCAGGTTTCTGCCTGTAGTGATGAAAGGTACTGTAGAGATGAAACTGTAGTGCCTGGAAAATTTAGAGTGACAAACCACGAGAACAAGGTGATCTTTCTTCTTGTCTGTCGTTATCTGTTTGTCCATATATGGCAATGTTTTGAGCCCTCATTGCCATTCGTTGTAAACACTGGTGCTTCACTGTAATCTGTGTTTTGGTGACCTTGAGAGTGATGTGTGGAGCTTTTCTCAACGAGTTACTGCCTCTGTGTCCTAGAGTTTGTTTGCCTGTTTTAAACATTAGACAGGACGTTAATGCAGTTAATGCTACTCTTTATACTTGTTATAATACTGGAAACTTTTTCGCCAAGTATAAAATACAATTTAGTTTTTTTTCACATTCGTATTTGAAATAAATACTGTTCTTTTGAAATTTCTGTTCCAATAAAAAGGATTAATGTTTAAAAAAAATATATTAAGCAGCTTTACTTTTTTACTGTTTGATTTGTGGCGTGTTAGAATCAGCTGAAAATTCAGCTTTGCAATCATAGGAATAAATAACTATATTTATATGTTACTATTTTTTCCTATTTAAACCGTTATAGCTTGATTGTTATTTAAATTGTAACATTTAAAAAAAAAAATATTTTTTAATTGTATTTCTGATGATATTTCTACAGCCTTGGTCAGCATCACAAATGTTTTCAAGAACATTACAAAATCTTATCCACAAATAGTTTGATTTTATGTTTGTTTTATTTTTAAGTTGTTTCTTATAAAGCCCTTTTCCACCTCAGATTTAAAATTTAATTAAATTACATTAATAATTAAATGCTGAACAATGTGACAATATTTGTTTACTTGCGTATCTCACAAGCATATCTAACAATTGCTTTTTACTATATCTCCTACTTGCTACTATGTCCTGCGATTTTTTTTTTTTTTTTTTTTTTTTTTAAACCCCGTCTTAC
>JAUCMT010000160.1:6805370-6818742 GCA_032357475.1 Enteromius thamalakanensis | reverse complement strand
TTCTCACAAGGTTTTTTTCCCCATTCTCTCATGGATGGGGTTTTGGTTCCTTGCCGCTGTCGCCTCTGGCTTGCTTATTTGGGAACACCTGATTTCTAGTGATTATCGTCGTCTTGACTACAGACACCGTCTCTGCATTTGCTAAATAAAGTCTACTTCTCGTCATTATACATTACTATCACTCTGTTCTCCTGTTTGATAATGTTCAGTGCTTTGCTACAATCTGTATTGTTAAAAGCACTATATAAATAAAAGTGACTTGACTTGACTCTTGTTGTGTAAGAAAGTTTCAATTTTATGTATTTTGCCATCCTCTGTTCTTGTAGTTTCCGGTAAGGAATACAGGCTTGACTCCCACTGCACATTCATATTACAGTTTGTTTATAATATTTATTCAGAATTTATTCACTTTTTAGAACTTCATCCACTTATCTTTATCTTAAAACCCATTCACTGCCATTAAAATGCTTGGAAGACACATGTTTTAATGTAACTTAGATTGTATTTGTCCAGAAAAAGAAAGTCTTAGGATGGCTCGAGCATGATTAAATCATGAGGTCATTTTCATTTTTGGGTGAGCTGTTCCTTTACTAACAACATTGCGCTAAAAATGGTAATGTTTTCTTTTGCAGTTCTGATGTTTTGCATGCAGATTACATTGTTGTCATTAAAATGATTTGAGTTCACCTGAGCGCTGTATTATTAATGCCAGGCCAATAGTTTGCAATGTCACTTTTTAAAATAAAACACTGCATGCCTATGCACATACCTATGGCGTCATGGCTTTCACAATTTTTTGTAGTGTACATGAAGACAATAAGGTTTTTGTTTTTTAAAACTTGCACTTTAAAATTCATTTTCAAACATTTGCATTTTCAAGCTTCCAAAAAATCATAATAGTGTTGGCATGTCCTGATTTTTCAAGTTCAACATATTCCTAGGTCAACATATTGTTATGTTGACCTAGAAAGGAGAGATTTAGACTACCTAATAAACTTACATGCACACTGAAGACAGTGTTTTTACGGCCAAATCCCATTTAAATTTCTCAGTTTTAGTTGACAACTGTGTTGAGTAAATGTCTCATAATGTTCATTAGGCCTAGGTATAGAAACATATGAAATCTTTTCACCTTTTTTTGGATCCCGACGACAGCCCTTGGTCATGTGAACCCTCACTAAAGTCTAAATATCTCTATTCAGGTCCCATTGAAAAATAACTGCACAACTGGGTTTGAAGCAAAAAAGAGGGTGAGTAAAAAAAAAGTTGAATTATTCTTTGGAGTGAATTTTGCTCACTTTAACACATTAATCATCGGCATTCAACCCTACCTTTCTCCCTGCTCAGCACTCTGCTTTTCATCCTTCTCTGTTTCCTCCTCCACCACTTCACCTCCACTGCGTGTCCCGAACCAGCCCACTGTTTTCACACCCTCTCAAGCTCAAAAAAACAATTACATAACTCACTGTTGTTTAATAGAGCCTATGCCACTGCTGTGAAACGTACAGCTCTGGGCAATGGGAGTGATTAAACTCCAGCGTGTTCGTCAGATCTGATACTGTGTCTGTGCCAGTCTGTGGCCGCTCCGGCAGCTGCCCGGGATCGTCGGGTGAGGAGTGATTGGCGTTGTGCTCAGAACAGGTGGGCTCGGTGTGCAGCTGGACCCCTCATCATCAAACCTTACTTGATGAGAGCAAACAATTCATAGAAGCGACTTCTGGAGGACAACGTGAACCCAGCAGGAAAAAAAAGAGGTGGTAGCAGCTGAACTGTTAATGATGATGATGATGATGATGATGATAATGACAATGTTGAAATTGCATGTAGCTACAGCTGGGATGTGGACAAAAAAGCTGAATGTGTCAACTACAATGAGTCACAAATTCATTTAAGCTTTGAACCGAATTGTGTTTTTGTGTGCTGACGGATAGTTTAGAAATGTAGAGTGAGTTATCTCCTCCACTCTCTTTCTACAGCCCACTTGTGTGGATGATGAGCATCCTCTTTAGAAGTCGGAGGCTGTTGCTGAAACCTGCCTTCACAGGAAGAATAGAGGTAGGGAGGAAATAAGCCACATCTAAATCCAAATTTTAAAGTAAACACTGATGTATCCTTTCCTGTCTATTACATCAGAAAATGCTGTGTACCAGATAATGTTGGTGGAAAGTATAAAAATGCTGTCGGGTGGAACATTATAAAGAATTAAACGCCCATTTTTTACATTTACAGAGTATCTATTTACACTAAGTGAAAATGGGCATCTTGTTGGCAATGGCTATTTACAGTAACTTTGCCCAACAGGTCAAGCCAGACTCTCATCATTGCCTATCAGCTCACAGATGATTTTTAAATACAAAACATATACTAAAAAAGTCAAAGGTTCAACTCAAACTTTTACCACACTTATAACCATCTTTACTGGTTATTAGGTTCAATATGGTTAGGATACAGTGTATAGGGGTGAGCTATATAGAGAATGCAACAAGTAAGGTTCCTGAAGTGCAACCAGCATATGCCTAAAACATTTTTTGCACGAAACTTTACTTGTTAAGTCACTGACCTGTATTATACAACCAGAGTCCCTAGCACATATGATGCTCCTGAATAGGTGGAAAGCATATGTGAGACTGTCAAAGCACGCACACTTCTGCCAACCTAATATAATGATTATAAAGCTGTAAAGCAACTCATCACAATGATCACCTTTATTATAGAGAGAGTCACAGATTTTCAACATAGTGGGAAAGATCTAATAAATGGATTGAATAAAGACCGTCTCTGATAACCCTGCTGTCGTGAGAATTAAAGAGTGCATTAAAGGACTTATTGGGGAATGAATCTCCCTGTATTGCACTTAGCCTGGACTTATTCACATTCACAAAGCACTTAAAAAGCACAGAACTTATTGTTTGTTTTAATAAATATTGTAAGTCATCATTCAGAAAGTTTTTTTTTAATTAATTGACATTTTAACAGCTAATTTATTTGTACAATCTCATTAGTAATTCATGCAATTTGCCTACACTCCACTTATGTTTAATTTTATGGGTGGACCATCATGCTATTTTAAAATTTATATCACACAAATTAATACTAGTAGCTACTATCAGTAGCTTGTGTGAACATCTTTATGAGAGAGAAAATCAGCAAAAGAAGAAAGAGCGTGGAAAAGAGTCATTTTATATTAATACTATACATTGAATCATCTCTGGTGAATAATTAATTCAAAGAAAAATGAAGCAATTGGACATCCCTGTGTACTAATGAAATGGTATATTAACTTTGTCTTGTTATTCCCTTAAGTCAGGGTACGTAAGTACAAGTTTGCAGGCAAAACCATTCTGCTGCGCACTTGAGATTGGAAATGTACATCATTCTTAGACTGACAGAAATATCTATTATTTGTCATAATTGTGTTTGTCACGAAAACCAAGTCTCTGTGAAAAATGACATCTAGTTTTTCTCATTTATCTCCCTTTGGTTCCTATAATAATACACTATAGGTCCTGCGAAGATCATCAAAATATTGGACATCTGAGGCGGTGTCTGGTTTATCCTGTCAGTATCTCCCTGGGTCCTCACAAGCTGTCATACGCTGCTTTGTTACATCCATTTACACATCAGCTCCTTCAGGAGTTGTAACAAAGAGTGATTTCTCACTCTCCAGGTTGTATCTTCAGCCATCATAAAAACTGCACAGTCTGTGGGAGATGAGGAAGAATTGCCTCTCCAATGACAATCACATTGTCATGTCAGAATGTTCTCATATCTTGTTTCATTAAACTCTAATTTTGGTTATAAGAGATATTACACTGTCAGGTCCTATTGACCTTGCCGTTCTGTTGTCGGCGCTGCTCATATTAGAAAAAGTGGCAGAGGAGAGGAGAAAAAAAAACAGAAAAAGCAAGCTTTTTCATTCTTACAGCTCATTAATACAAGCTTTTCATCTCTGAAGAATTATTCCCTAACCAAAGCCCTTTTTGCACTAGATGTCATGTTTTATTCAAATAGTCTCCTCTATAAGACATGAGTAAAGTTAACACAATATAATGAAATATTCAATAATTCTTTTGTATTCCATCACTTCCTCTCTCCGATAGACTCATGTCTTGCTTCTTAACGTTTTTAAATTGTTCTGCAATTGGTACTTTCAGCCAGACCACATGTTTTTGCTCCTCATAATTGTTGTCATATATGGCATACAGTATACTGTATGAGAGAATGAATACAACTCAGTGGTTAGTTACAGAAATATGAAAAGATTGGATTGTCTCTCATTTAAGATAGCACAATCATAAGCAGCAATAATAAAGCAACACCACTTTGGATGACTTGGGGTATTTATCAACCCCAACTGTGAAAACAAGATTGCTTCAGACTTAATTATTATCCCAAATTTGTTTTTGATACAATCTGCTAAAAAGAGAGCATCTAACCAATGCAGCACATTACATCCCCTTGCACTTTAATTACAGTGATGATGATGATGGTTTACTGCTTCAGTTCAGCTCTCAACGCTACTCCCCAGTGTTATTTTGGGCATGCATCAGGCACATTATTACAGATGGCTCAAAATACAAGCTTTTCCATTTGCAAGAAGAGCCTGTGCTAAACATCAGCTTCAAAGAAAGGTTGAATTTGCACAATTTTCATGGAATATTTTTTTTACTTTGACTTTTTGAAAATTGCTCCAGTTGGCTTCCTTTTTTTTTTTTACACTATCATGTTCATAGACCTGTGGTTTTCAACGGGTGGGTTCACAGACTACAAACCCATTGAAATAATACAATTCAACCATCTATAATTAAGCGAATAGTATGAATACAGTAATAAACATATAAGCATGAAAAAATTAAGCCTAAACTACATTAAACATAAAAACAAATTTCACTTGCACCAGGACGTAAAATTGTGCCCTAGTTGAGAAGTGGCTTTGTTTGTAGTAATGTTTTATAATTCGTGAACTTATCTTACCCGGTTGTAGTGACTACAGATAGTAAGCATTTTTGTATTCACATGTGTATGTGTGTTTTGCTTAACACTTGTTATGCGTTTGCGTGTTTTGTGTGTGATTGTACACACTGGAAGAGATGAAGGGGAAGAGAAAAACTGCTCTCATATTTTAGCTCAGTATCCCTTATGAGCTCCCAAAAGAGCCCCAGAGACACAGCAAATGGTGGAAATGAATGATTTATTTACTTTTTGAATACGCTGCAAAATATGCAAACGTCAGATGAAAAGCCTAAGCAAATCTATCTCCCTGAGGCAACAACTCAGTGTTAAGTTGCTCCTTGAAGTCGTCATAAAGCTTTAAAAACTGACCATGAAACCATTTTTCCTTTCCTCATTATGGGACTCAAAACTATTAAGCAGATGCCTCACTTGTGCATTTTATATATGAGGTTAGGAAATGAATTTAAGTAGATTATTTGCTTTTATAAGGAAGGTAATATAAGGTATCCGAAGGTGCCTCAAGGTTCAATCTGTCATCATAAGGATTCTGTAGGTATCTTGTTTAATAGGCTTTCTCCAATGGCGAGGCTCTGTTTTACTGATAAAACTACAAACAGAACAAATATGTACACAGCTGTTAAACATTCAGTAAACTGCCCAAAAATATCAGATACCACTTAAGGGCACACTCCCTTGAGTAAATATCAATTTTAATTAATATAATTAAAACTCCAGTGCCCAAGTAAAAGCAGTTTTAGTTTACATGGTGCAGACTGCCTAATGTGGGTCTAGATCACATATTACCAAATACCACCAAAATGAATAGGAAATGGACCTGTTGTATTTGAAAAGGATATATGAATGGGTATTATGGCTGGTACTAAATAAGTTTTATTGTAGTGATGCCTTTTTGTGAAACACGTTTGGTTCTACAAAGAAACCTTTTTCTTATTCTAAAAAATAAAAATTAAAAAATAAATTCTATGGAACCATCAATATCAAAAAAGAACTTCTATTTTTAAAATAATCACTTCACCCTGCAGTTAAATGTCACCAATCACCTTTTCAAAGGCACAATTCTTAGTATTGCTTTTATACAAACTATTAAAGAGCTGTAAGCTATACTGAGATTTTATTAAAATCTGATTTTATTCTTAATTTAAAAATATTAGATTTCATTTTTTAAGCTGTACTGCAATATTGACCTACACAACATAAAAAAATTACAAACATTTCTATGTTAAAAATGGACAAGCTGTTCATAATGAATCTGATAATGGCAATGAAACATTGGCAAGTTTATAATTATTTTATCACTTACTCTATTATAAATCACTTATCTTTGTATTACAAATGACTGACAGGAATCTTATCTCAGACCTTTAAGTGTGATTGGGTTTGAATTGATTTTGTAAAGCCTCATCTTTGCGGATACAGACGTTAAGTGCCTTGCTTTGGGGCATGATGGTGGCGCCTGGAGCAGGACTAGTGAAATCCGCAGAGAACCGTTTCTCTCGTCTTCCTAACAGTGATGGAATTAAGATGTTCAAACTTCCTGATAATTTGTGCTTTTAGACAAATGTTCTGTACCAAAAAGTGGAAAAATAATAAAGTGTGACTAAAATTATTTTTAATAATTGGGAAAAACTGTCTATATGTCAGAGCAAAGATATTATACCCGCAGTTTCACTAACAAAAACAACACAGAATAACCGAGTGGTTCATTACAGTGAACAATATGATGATACTGCACACAGCTTGTTCCCTCATTAGGTTGTCTTTCTCTAGATTGACTCGAATTTGCTTCTTTGTTCCATGCACTGTGATGGTATAACAATTCCCAATTAAAAACAGGCCAGTATTGTACTTTACATGCAGCAATAACAATGGAGTGATTGGGACAGAGCAAACTATCCCTCCATGATCAGACCCCAGCCATTATCAAACACGGGATCTGTCTCTGACCGTTTTCTGACTATATCAAGAAAATAATTGTACACGACACTGGGGTGAGTGGTAAAAACATCAGTTTAACCCTTTATACATGAGCAGGAGTGAAATTATACATCTAATTTCATTTTACATCTCGCTTATTACTAGATTTGTGACCATGTCAATGGATATTAATCGACACAACTGATATAATCTGAATCAACAGGTTATTTAATTTAAAACTGCCTCGTATTTATTAAGTCAGTCATTCATTCATTATATTATGGCTTATCAGATGAAGAGGGATATCATTTTCCAAAGTACATCATTAATGTAGTTTTCAATTTAACTCGCTTTTACAATTTTACTTAAAATAAAATGAACGAGGCTGGGAAATACAATAAATGTATGCACAAATCTGAAAATGGCCGTGGTTTCAGCTGGTGGTACAATTCAGTCTTGTATTAAGTTAACTATTTTACATAAATATTGATTTAATATAAGTATTTTACATACTTTAGTTATAATAGGAGATTTCTAAATAAATGTAAAAAATATGATACATACCATTGTTAAAAGGTTTTTTGAAAATGTTTTTAAATAAGTGTCTTTTGCTCACCAAGGTAGCATTTATTTAATCAATATACAGTATATTATTGTGACATATTATTGCAGTTTAAAAATCATTCTAATATGCTGATTTACTGCTTATGAAACATCCCTGTTTCAACGTTGTTTCCCGCCAGAATTCTTTAATAAACGCAAGGTTAAAGAAAAACAGCATTTATTTTTTTAATTTCATTTATTTGCAATATAAATCTGAAACATTAAACAGAATGTGAAGAAATGTTAACATCCGCATAACACGTTCTATGCTTTAGGGACTCGTTTAAAAACTAGGGGGCAGCTGTTACCTGGTGGTTTATGGCATTACGCCAAGAGGGCGGGGTTATGTATTGGTAGGTGGGGCTTAGAGTGGGAGTAGCGATAGTTTAAAAAGTGCAAACAAAGGACAGCATGAAATAAAAACAATTAAATTTCCATAATAAGAACTTTCACCTGCGGCGGCGTATGTAAACAACGTCATAACATCAACAACACGCGTCACAGGGGTTCACTGCTCTGATTTTTAAACCAGTGCGACGAATGAAGCGTGTCATTTCACACAACACGCTACATAGCACATGTGAAGCGTGCGCCGTTTAAAAGGTTATTCGAGGATGTTGTCAATGAACCTAAGCAGGCTATCGTTGAACCGAAACCGCTCACATAATTTCCAGTACCCAAAGATAAGCATGGTCTCGACTTCTATCAAAGTAAACGGCGTTTGCGCTTCTAATAGCGGATAAACGGCGCCGTCGCTAGTGACAACCGAATCTAGGCAACATACTACTTATAACAAAAGTGATTTAGCCATCCAAAACTGATCGAAGCAGATTTATTTGAACGGGACACAACTATAGTGGTCTCTGGTAGGATTCCCCCCCGTCTGCTATTCTCAAGCACCCATGATTGAAAGTAAGAGATGGGCTGGGCCGCTTCTTTGTGACAATAAGAGAAGAGCTGAAGGTTATCGCGGGAGCGGCAGCATCACCGTATTGCTCTTCAAGGGGAACGAACAGGGCATCACATCGGCTCATATCCTTCTGACAAAGCTTATACACGTTTACCCACGACCACAGTAAGCCGGTTATTTGACGCGAACTGGACGAGCTGGTCTCACTCCTCCTCCTCCACGCGTGGGCTGCTCGCGCTGGGAACTGGAGAGCGGCACGAGAGAGCTCAGATCCATCCCAGCGTTCAACTCACTATTTTGGATTCATTCGTGAACGGCGGATGTAATTTATCGAAAGAAACCATCCAAAGGCTTTAATCAACCGCACAAGCGTCTCTCAACAAACACGGCTGACGGTCGGGGGCTGGATATCCGTCTTTTAGCCGCGCAAGACGCATTTGACTCGGGAGAGATTGAATCGTTGTGGAGTCGGTATACGCACGTTCACGCGGTCCGAACAGGTGTACGCGTTCATAACTCCATCCGGACTGATTTCGGAAGGTCTGAGTGGAGATTCGGAATTTACAACCACATTTGCGTTTTCCCCCACTGCAATATCTGGACTTAATCGGTAGTGCTGAAACAGGAGAACTATGGATATCAAATGGCTTATTATAGCCTTTGCTGTTTTGGGTAAGTTATGTTTTTACTACATATTTCATCATATCGTGACTTCTCTGTTTAATTACCCCCAGAGCTGATTAATAAGATGCCCTTTTAATTAATTACATGAACTTGTTGCAGTTCTGTGGCATTTTTGATTAATGGTCCTGGTATTTGAGAAGATACATTGACGCGTAGGCTGCACATTAATAATCTGGTGATGTTTTTTTTTTTTCTAATCCACGTCGAGATGTTTCCATGAATGTAGATGCATGTAATCCAAGTTATAATTCTATGGAAGTATGTATAGTACATGGAATATTAAGGAGTCTTTGATGTGGTCCAGTGACTAAGTTGTCAGCGTTTAAACACTGATAGTAAATTGATATTTTAAGGTATCTCAGTTTGTGTTTTGTTAGATGTTACAAAGGTTTCTTGTACGATTCTGTGTAACATCCTGAAGTTGTCATTTTGGCTACATATCATGTATGTTCTGCAAAATACATGTAGCCAAATGTTCGTGATTATTGTATATACTTGTGTTGATAATTTTGGTGTAGATTCTGTATGACCATGGATTGAATGCGAGATGTCAATTGTTTGTTAATCTATTTACTTCTTTAACATGGATGTAATTGGTGGCTGAGTTGATTGACCCAGCAGTGTGCTCTGACTTGTTATCCTTGTTTTTTTTTTTTACACTTTGACAAACATGAGGCAGCTGGGTCTCAACAGCTCTGGTCAGATGAGTGGGGTTTGGCTTGGGGTTAATGTTGGTTTGGAAAGCCCAGCAGGAGATTAATGTTCCTTTTATAGGGGACATTAAATCAAGTAAACACTGGAGCAGATTGATTGATTTCAGGGCACTACACACAATTTCACTCTTAAAGGTGCACCCAGTATATTTATTTATACATTTTTTGGGCCAAGCAGCAGTGTTTAAATGCAAAGAAATTAACAGTACTTTCAGGAAATAGCATTAGTGATGTTTACTCTCATGATATGAAGACCTGCTGAGGCTTCTCACTCTTCTGATTTTTTATTTATTTATTTATTTATTTTACATGGAGCAGGTTGCCCACCTATATGTGCTATCATGTTGACATGTATGATTAGCTGTGTTATGAAATGTCTGTTGATACAGTTTGGAAAGAATTTATTTATGAGATGAATAGCGCTTAATTGTTATAAATAACAATTCAATTTATAGCACCTGTATAAATTGAAAATAAACATAAAAACTGCAAAAACACACTTATTGCACATTCTGTATCTATAATTTTTTATAAGCACAGTTCCGTTCTGTATTTTTCTGTAGAAAAGGTAGCCTACATTGTTGTCTTTCACTGACCAAGGTGATTTGAACTCACATGACCTTGTAATTATTATGATTTTCTGACTTATCAATATTAACTTCCCAAGAGAATTTAAAAAGTGCAATTACAGTGAAAGCTGTACAATAATGGCAATAAATAGGCTAATAATAAAATACTGAATGTGATGAATAAAAACTAAATGTGTGCTTACACAAAAACCTATAGAGTGCAGCTTTAAGCCTTCTAACAACAGTTTTAAACCTTGATGTACTGCTTGAGGGCAAATACAAGTCTGTGTCATTACAAGTTTATGACACTGAAACACACCTTGTCCTTGCAAGCCAGATAACACACACACACACACACACCTGAATTCAGATTGTGTGAGGCTGTAGTGTGTCATTGGGTGAGCAAACAATAGCGTAGGCCTACGAGTCACACAGATGTTCTTAAAACAGATGTGTGTGATTCTAGTTTATGAACTTAATGTATCTCTGTTGATGATAAAACGTTTGTCTAGGTTATACACTCAAAAACCGCTGGACAGCTGGTGCTGTGTTGTAAGAAAGCATGTTTTGCCAATAAACTAGGTTAATATGACATTGAGCTTGGATTATCCCAACCCCCCACAGATTGTATCCCCATATCCATGTATATAAGTGGAGTCAGCATAGAACAGGCTGTTATTTCATTAACCGACACTCTTTTCCTCACACGAAACACTTTTTAAGCTGCTATCAGTGCTCACTCACAGTTTTTCCCCTACTGCCAGTCACAGAGAAAACCATTAATGTGGACATTTACATATTCTACTCATACCTCCCTCCCCCATTCACTTTTGTCCCCTTTCTCTTTCTCATCACATAAGCAAATACCGTCATACTCATTCACACAAACTCTCTACCTCCTAACAAACAACAGATGGCTGTACCATCCTGGAAAAGAGGCATGTTAGTTCTGCAGGGAGGGGTCTGGGTGAAAATGGAGTCTTTCTTATAACTTTTGATATAAAAAAGGAATGGTGTCAGTGAAGTTGCATGGTTTTGCGTTTGCTCTCAGCAGGATGATTTGTTCAAATGAGTATGAGAAATATGGCTAATTTGTACCATTTTTGCAATACAATAGCAAACCAGTTCCCTATATCGTCTTTGCGAGAGACTCCTACTGCTCCTTTAACGTAGAGGTTCTATTAAATTACAAGCAAATTATCATATTTCAATAAAGAAGATCTTCAAAGCACTGTGGGTTTGAACGCAGAGGAACTCAAGGGTTTTTGAGGAAATGCATGAGCATTTACATATTCACATAAACAGGTGAGCTGTATTTGAGTGAGTGAAGCAAAACTTTCACAAATGGAGTAGAAAATGTTTAGCTTCTCATTCTGAGTGAACCATCTCCCTACCCCCCGTTCTTGTGTTATTCTCCAAAACTGCTCACAAAACAGCAGGAGAGGCCATAAAAACCTTCTTCGTTCACACAAAGTTAATAGGACCACAAACCGGTAAACACAACCGTAAAAAGCTTCTTTTTTTATAGTAGTGTCACTGTTGTATTCATAATTAGCTTTCCTCACTCTTGGGAAATACTTATTTTATAGGACAATGTGTTGTAGGGCTATATACGTGATATGGGCAAAAATATCACACTAACAATATTTATCCATTTACTATTAATGAAGAAGGGAATGTTTCACAGGTTTGTTAGACATTGAGTATGAAAATAACCTGTTGGTCTATATTTTTAGAAGCATGTCTTACAAAAATGCATTATCTCTGAGCATTTTAAGACCAAACAATAACAATAATGTATTTTAAGATATATCAGTGCAAGCTTTTTACTGTTTAGACAGCTCTTAACATTTACTTTAATCTAGGACTAGTTTTAAACCCTGTTTGGGAAACTGCCCTATAGAGTAGGCTAACTTTCAGTTTAGTGTCATATGAAGTCAGTTGTAATTTTTCCTGAATTCTGTGTTTTTCTTTTTTTTTTCTCCACATATTCTAAGTTTTATGGTTTAATACAAACTTATAAATGTAATCAAATGAAATATAACCGTTAATTTAAAAGTTGTGTAAGGATGAAACTGCACCAATTATCACCATCTTTATATGATATAGTTCATCGGCCAGCCTAATGTAATGTGCATGCTTATCAAGATGTTACACTTGTGGTATTGTGGTCTGGAGATAAGGCAAGTGTGTCTGTACTAGATAATGTTTTAGCGTGTTTGTCTGATCACAGTGTTTGTTTATGCTAAAAGTGTCCACATAAGCAATGTTATCCCTTTTGAGAAACACACTAGCTTCATAGTATGCTAATTTTGAGTACTTTTCATCCATTTTAGTGCTACTGTTTGAACACCATAGAGGAAGCTGTCATAAAGAGAGAACGACAGAATGGAAAAAGTGAGTGCTGGGGAGAGATTATTCGAGGTGTTTGTCTGAAGCCTTTATTAGCCTCCCTCCGACTCAGGCACATTAGCCGAGCTTAGCTTCCCTGCAGTTCACAAAAAACAATGCACTCATTTCCTGACACTCAGGCTGGGCTTAATAAAGCCTCACAGAGTGGATTTTGGTTTTATTAGAAATACAGAGGAAATTAAAGGTGCTGTAAGCAATTTTAGACATTTTTCTAACTTTGTTTTGCTAACATGCCCTTGTCATGCAAGACCCCCCTGCAGCCTCCTATATGAGTTTTGCTAAGTCTGTTAAAAACCTTAGCACATTATTGCGAAATTTTTGTTCTAGCTCAAGAGCTTTTCTTAACCAGTATGCTGTGTTTTTCCTACAGCTGTCACAAAGACAGGAGTCATTTCTCAGGACACCCATTTCAGTGATGTCAAGTAGAACAGGCATTTTAGGTTTGGGTGTTCTTGGCAATGTGGCCACCAAACCCACTGATAAACCCACACACTATAAGTTCTTACACAATCCAATGTGTTTAAAATTGAACTGGAAATTAGGTGCTGGGCGTCCGGCCAGAGGAGAACTGGACCCAACTAAGCCTGGTTCTC
>JAUCMT010000160.1:6793374-6805270 GCA_032357475.1 Enteromius thamalakanensis | reverse complement strand
GGAGGAAAGGTGTGGACTTGGGAGGAGAAGGGGAGGTGGAGGGTGCATGAAAGCGAGATGCGAATGAAAGGAAGACTGGTTTATTTATAGTGAGAAGGGAGATGGTGATTGGCGATTGCTAACGAGGTGATTTGATTCGGTAATGCGTAGCCGGCTGTGATTAATTCGTGCCACGCTTCTCCTGAAATATGTTATTATCAAAACATTCACTAAATATGGCCAATTGTGTTACCAAACTGAACTTTTAAAATGCATGATTATCTACAAACAGGTCACACCATCCGCCAACGGTTGGACAAACTTAATTTGTTTTACTGGGACTAATTATATAATGTTTCATGTAACATTCCCAAATGCTGGTTGCAAAATGTGTTGTCGGCATGTGTATTACATATTAGAGGAGGTTTGGAAACATCACTTTCCCAGCCTCTCCCAGCATTGATTCAGCAGAGTGGGAGAAGATCTGGAGCTGAGCTTTCCAACCTACGCACCAGCCCTCGCAAGAAACACTGAAAAACGACAGCCTGCACTTTATAGCATGTGTAGCAGGGAGTCCTCCACCCCCAATAATCACATGCTCACTACTCCATATTACACAGAAAGGGATATTAAACCCTGAACCAGGCTATCAGTGCCTCTGAATGCCAGCATGTTCTGCGAGTACTCGTTTGGGCAAAACAGCGCCTGAGTCATTAAGAGCTACGATGCTAGCCCTCTTCAAAGCTGTCAGCCAGTGTATTTTGACAGCAAGGGGAGTCCAGAGGGGCGTTAGTAATTTAGGAGCCGAGCTCCTGCTTTAAGAAGTGTGCTAGCGTGAGTCAGAGGTTGCAGGCTGGTGTTTGGCTCTATACCTCATTAGAGTGTGAGGAGCAGTGCTGTCTGGCCTGACTTTCAGAGAGTGCTGGACAGCAGCCTAAACCTTTGAGTGAAGCCATCACATTGGCTTGAGAAGCTCTTCGGTTTAATGAAGTTCAAATGTCTTAACCTGCTGTGGTGTAAAGCTGAAGTGTTGCATTTCAGATGCCAATATCGTCACAAAATCCGAATAGCAGTGAGCAGTTTTAACTTTTTAATGCTACAGATCTACAAATATCATGCTTTATATAACAAGGAGGGCAAGGAAAATGCTTCCGGCTTCCTGAGATGTTCTGTATTTTCAGAAAAGATGAGATTAATTTTTTTTAAATGTTGTGAATTGAGTTATGGACCTGCTGGGGAGGAAATTATTTTTTATGAGAATTTAGGCTATCGTGTGAATAATGTTCAATAAAGTTAGATACAGTACCTGTTTACTCCAGCAGCATTTGGCATTATTCTCACAATGCATAATATTGTCTAGAAGCATAGTTGTTACATTGTTATTTCGAGACCAATTCTAATTTTAATAAGAAAGCAAAGTTAACTCAAAGTATAACTATAAGTATTCTAATAGAGTCTGTTGGTATTTGATAGAATCCATGATGGCATGTGTCTAAACGAGATGTCCAGGACCTCCAGCAGAAATATAGACCCACAATATCAAAAATACAGCAATGCAATTCTTAATTATTTCCCTGATGGTGGAAATAGGAATTTCCAGTGCTCTAGCTCTTTTCCTAAATCCACTTCACTTATTTGTGAAGCTCAATTATCTTTTGCTGCACATCAGAATCTTGTTTTTTCTAATTGTGGTGGATGACTTTGGGAATTTGGGTTTTGTTTTCCCTCCTATTTATATTTCTGTTAAATAGGAAACCATGGCTGGATAAATTTAATGTTCATAATCACCCTGGAGTGCTCAGAATTGTGAATATGAATGGGAATATACTTCAGAGCTATTTTATTTCTAGGGGTGCCAATAGTTGTGTCCAACGTGTATTTAAAAAAAACATTGATTTTATAATGATATTTCCCTGCATTTAAAATTCTTATACAATGAAATGCTAGGTCTTTGTGTAAATGAAAGGTCAAACGGATTACAAATGCAGATAAATTTTCACAGCCTTTGATCATATGTATTACCAGATGTTTGACCAATATAGATTTCCCAGATGCTATAATTGCTGTTTTTTCCCTGTTAATCAAAATTTAGATTTAGTTTTCTAGCCTAGTATCTTGTTCTCTTTTTTGTAGGGGTCTACAAGGTTCAGGTAATTTAGAAACTTTCAGCTGTCAAAGTATCTTATGTTCACCAAGGCTGCATTTATTTCATCCAAAATACAGTTGTTAAAAAGCCTTGGAATGTTGGTTAGCCAATAAGAACGAAGCGTTTAAACATGCTGTGGTTTGAGTATGAAATCATATTACAGAGTCAGCTGTATTCCTCCTTATGAGTAGGACATGGAATTGGAATGATTGTGCTAAGGGAAAGGGGTGAAGAGTTCACTTGGAGTCCTGTAGCGTGGGTAATGTAGCGTAATGGAAGCATGTTTTAAACGTGGTTCTGCTGAGTTCAGCGGGAGAGCTAGAACTAGAGATAGCTGTTCCTCTCATCTCTTTTAGAGAATCAACGTTGAAGAAAGCAATCTGTTTCTCCTTTTATATTTTATCTTTAAAACTCTTTTTAGCCAGCTAAAATGTCCTTTCCCATTATTCTGTGACTTCAGTACATTCACCTCTATGAGGAAAATTGATTTGAGTGGTTGCGAAGTGCTAAATCGTCTTGCCTGCCATAGTTAGGTAGACGTTTGGTCTTTTCTTGTGTGAGGAGAGGGGTAAGGAATGTCACAGTGAGAACATTTTTCTTATGCTGTCTCTATTCCTTTATTTTTTACTACGTGTGTGCCACTTCTGGTTTGCAGTGATATTTCTATGCCTGTACGGCAGGTTTAGTTTATATGGCCAGGCTGAAGTCAGAGAACTAGAACTGCACCTCCTGTCTTTGAAAAGACACAGTCTTCATATTAAAGGCTCTCTGGGAGTCAAAAAAGCTGCTTAAACCAGCCAGACAGGAGAGAGTATAAAAATGGGAAAAATGGAGTAGAAGTTTTGGAGACCAAGGAAGAGGGAGCAAGAAAGAGACTGTCCAGATGACAACAGAGGAGAAGTTATGAGGGAGGGTGCTGAGAGGAGATGAGACCGACGAGCCGGGAGTCGGTTTGCTTGAATTTCGTCAGAAGCATCTGAATGTAGTTTTGTAAAGAATTAGTTCACCCATATATATATATATATATATATACATAATCTGGTACTGTTTACTCATGCATTCCAAACTCGTATGCGGTTATGTTGCTGTCAAACACAATTCAACATACATAATTTAATATTCTAAGTGACTTTTCTAAAGTCATACGGTAGCTTGGTTGTCCACCGTAAGCATTGTAATGATGTCAAACCACATATTAAATATATTTGATGGAAGAAAGTATGTAATTTGACTTCTGCAGTGGTAGTGACTGTTATTCTTTAGTAATGACTAATCATTCCTCACACAAAGCTATTGTATCAACTTCAAAGAACTTGACAATAGCATGTGTGATGTAATGACTGCTTTAATGGCTTTTTATAATGATTTGTTTCTTTGGAACTTGACAACATTGACCACTATAAACTGTCACTGTATGAAAATAAAATCTATGTGACAGTTCTTTAAAAATATTTTTGGTAGAAAGATAATGGAATATGGGTTTGGAATGACATAAGGGAGAGTAAATAACCATGTGGTAAATTCATTTTTTTGTTCATGTTTGGTTTAAATGGGCTGGAAGAGATTCAGAAGTTTTTCTAACTTTCACCACACTTTTGAAGTATATCATCCTTATCCACAACTACATGTCTTCCTTCTTAAAGCATGCACAACGAACATGCACAGATTGACAGGCAAACATTTTTTTTTTCAGTGTTTAAAGGCACAAACAGCTCCCTTAACTTTTTCCCACCTTCTTACAGAGGCTTAGGCTGTCACAGAGAAATGTGTGATTTCTCAGGACACCTATTAAAGTGATATCTGTCAGGTAGTAAAGGCATTTTATGTGTGATTTCTCTAAAAGACGAATCCCAGAAATCAATTGTTTTGATTTAAAACCTGAAAGTGCTGACAATACTGACGGTTAAGCATAGGTGTGAGCAGTCTTTAACACATGCTTTCATTGGACACATTAGAATCGCAGTGTTTGTGCCGTAGGAGAGATTTCTTTCTTTCCATTTGTCTGACAGTCCCATAGGTCATCGAGGGGCTCCTGGAGTAATGACATAATAGTATAAAGTGTACTGAGATGCCTCTTCCGGCACGGCCAGATT
The DNA here is from genome assembly GCA_032357475.1 of Enteromius thamalakanensis. NCBI lineage: Eukaryota > Metazoa > Chordata > Actinopteri > Cypriniformes > Cyprinidae > Enteromius > Enteromius thamalakanensis. Next base: position 6,801,052 of record JAUCMT010000160.1, on the reverse strand, counting down.
GGCTTTAGCAGTAATTGAAAGATATTAGAGCTGTAATTTGCTCTGAACAATCTCCACCGTTACCAGCCAGGAGCTGCCAGAAGGCTATCAGTAGATTGAAGTGGACTGAACGGTAAGTGGCTGAGAGACCTATTAGGAAAAAATGCATAAGGAGAGAAGAAAGTTTAACAGCTTGATTGAGGAAGAGTGAGAATACAGTTAGTCGACCTTCTTCTATATACTTCTTTATGACGATTGGGTTTGGGTGATCAATCTGGCACCATTGAGCGGTTCTTCAAATAATGGGTTCACTGGGGAGAAAGGCCTGCGTTCTAGCCATTTGCCATCATTTGATGGAATTAATGGGACTTTGAACCAACGTGGGCCTGGGAACATGAACAATAACAAGCTCTCGGCTAATGAGAGTGGCTTAATGGGTTTATATATTTCAACGGTGTCAACCAGGTTCTTCTTTACATTGGGAAATTGGGCCAAAGCATTCCTCCGCTGCATTGCTTTAGATTTGATTTGCTTAAACCACTAAACCCCAGGCATTCTCTCCTCAGCAGTGTCTAATGAATGCAACAAATCCTCTGGAATATAAAAAAAATAATACAAATATAATTTGTAAATGAATTCAGTGCTGCTGCTTCGCCGTACGCCACCTTCAGACATCCTATTGACAGGATCTTGTGCGTGATCTGCGTTTCCCGCAGAGTATACTTCCAAGTCTAATCAAAGACAACTCAACCAGCTAATCAAGGGTTAGAATTTAACACTGCAGGAACGTAGATCTCCGTGTGAAGGATTGAACGCCCCTGGTTGAACACAAATGAAGATATTTCTGTTTTCTTCCTGTGTGCGCACGTTAGCAAGACGTTCAAGGTGCCCTTCGCTTCTGACTGTGAACTTATTTGCATACAGCCCATCAGTACATCTTTTCCCTATCTGCTCATCACCGCACATGCTTTTATGATGCTCACCAAGGCTTATAATTATTCCCAGACGGTTCACCTTTCTGACTGCTGCTCCTTCAGGTCAGCTCAGAGTTATGAAGCAATAAATGAAGCAGAAGAACGCATGAATAAGATACCTATAAATCAGATGAATCATTTCGGGCATTTCTGACTCCCTTAGTCTTCAGCAGCCCATTAAAGCCTGTCATGCTATGATCATGTCCTTTGAATAAGCGTAGCGTCTTCCGTTGGGGTGACCTTGCCGTCACAGATGCTTTGTTCGGCAGGTTATTTGCGACATAGAAAATGTTAATGCCTCTATAAATTCACATCCCATTGTTGCAAGCGATCCCCCGCCTATTGTCTTGTACACAATTGCACGCTCACCTTTTGCGTTGAGTGTGTGTGTGTGCATATGCACACCCATGCAAATACACACTTGCATAAGCCATAAAAAGGAGGCTGTGGAGGTGCACTGGTGCGTGGATGACGGCGCTGCAGCCCTGAATCAATAATCAACTTTCTCTTGAGTTCGTAAAAGATATTACCATTTCACCCAGCTCATTAAAATGTTAATCACTTTTCTCATTATTTGGAATTGAAAATTTTGATTTACTTAAAATGTCTGACATAATTAGTTTAAATTTGAATTAAAGGGCCACAGTGGCTTTCTGTTACTCCAGCATGAGTTGCTTTAGAAGATCAGTCACTAAAAAAACTCAATGACAATTAAATATAGTTTAGGTATATGAGATGTTTATTATCAATATAAGAACAAGTCTATATCGGTATATAAGTTTGTATATTTTTTAATATTGTTTGTTTTGTATTTAAAAAAAATATAGTGTTTAATATCTTATATTACTGTAATTTATCATTCAGGGAAATTGTTGTTTTCTGTTTTCTCAACAGACACTTAATTATTTATATTTGACCAAATTTCGAACTGTGTGTAATTGCACCAATGCCCAAAGCAGATGAAAGAGGGACAAGTAAATGCAATATATCGCAATTTTGAGTGACTCTGCACTAAATGGTAAAATATCAAGTTGTGCTGCATTTTGACCCAGATGTTGGTATAATACGGAATGACTGATTCTCACTCTTAGCAGGCTGTAGCTCATTTAACTGTATAACCGGGACAACACACTCTTAAACCTTTCTTTATCTGCAGCACAGCCAGCCAGTTCTTCAAAGCCCTGAAGATAAGTGCATCATTTACTCAGTGCAGATGCGTCCTCTCTTCTAGCATCACACCAAGCATTTATGCACACTTACTGAAAATCTCCAGCCTGTCTCATTTTCTTGAGGTAAAGAGCTGGGTGAGTGTGCATTTGAAATCCAAATCAACCATGTCCAAATCCAAACCCGCTATATTCATATCCTTAAAACCTGTGCAGAGATTTTTATCTGATGCACATTTTAACCCACTCAACCCGAGACCAGAATTTGGAAAAGGCACAATTTACATTCAACTGGAAAGAATCTAATTAAAACGAGAGAGGGAATTAGATGAATTAATTAACGGAACGTCTACCCATAAAGCTTATTCAGCCACTCAGGATTAAGTATTTAGTTTTTTTTTAATACTTTTATGTATTACAGGTCGTGTTGCAGAGCCAGCACAGGGCAAAGTTGACAATCTGTTGTCTTTAAAATCCAACTCATTAAAGCAATGTCACGCTCAAGACTAAACTCCTGCCAGCACTGCTTTCCAATTTCAGCTTTTCAACATGAACCTCAGTGGCCAGACAGCAGACAGGGACAAATATCAGTCCATGTACTCATTTTTAGAGCTCTTCAGTTAGGCATATATCGTAATGTACAGTATGTAGCAATTTCTAAATAGCTTGAATGATGTAGAAAGATGATATGGTTAAGATAGCACAAGATCAAACCTTGACCCATTATCCAAAAATATTTAATATTTACTTATTTCTCTGTTAAATAAATTCTAAAATCATTGTTTTCAATGCATAATCTATATATCTGTGCATTAAACTATTAATGTTTTAAGTGCATTACAGGACAGTTTTTGTTGAGTCTGGTCACTGTCAGAGGGCCTTAATTAATGTACATTATGCATCTCTCTTTCCTGGTCCCTTCTGCTGTACTGACATAATGGAGGTTGTGTATGTTAATCTCCTCAAGCTTATGTCAGCCATATTCAATAGACCAGGACAGAGCGCATATGCTGCCACCTGTGCCCGTTCACAACCGCCTCCACCCAGCCTGCTACTCTGTAGGGAAAACTCATTCACCCCATCCTTAAATCCCCCCCCTTCTCTGTGTTGAGATGGAACGGGTGCTTTTTGGTTGCATCTGCTGCCCACCTGGATGTGTGCCTCTACACTCCCTCCTCATTTCTTGCCAGACCCCTGGGCATCCTCACACTCGCAGACCCTGCCATTCAGATCCTCCGCTGCTGCCCTCAGCACCACCCGTGATCCTGCAGTCTGCCTTGGCATTAAAGGAGTAGGTCACCCAGAAATTAAAGTCCTGTCACTGTTTGCTCACGTTTATGCAATTTGATTTAACTTTTTTTCTTGTCAAGCAACATTTTGAATTATTAACAACCTAAATTAGATGATGACTTTGTCTATACATTTTTTTTTTTTTAATTTACCGGACTTGGTAAAATTTGAATGGTCCCCAGTCAGTCAATAAATACAACCTAGGCTCTTTAGAAAAATGTTGCTCTAACTGCAAAATTCCAAAAAAAGACATTTCTGAAGTAGTAAACATGTTGATACGGCATTTCACTTGTGAAGTGGAGCAATCAAGAATAAGTCGCATAGAGCATGAATCACAATAAAATAGCTCAAAGACTTGTAGAAGCAAGCTAAAATGCCATGGTTACTTCAGCAAAAGTGTTTTATCTCAGATGTGCTAATTTTAAAATAAAATTCCATCTTCCCCAAACCTAACCGATTGTGTATACATTTTTTAAACACCATTCACTGGACATTTCATTTCCAAACTGCAGCGATATGTACAATAATCTACATAATCAATGTTGCCAGGTTTGGGTTACTGTAGGTTTATTGTGCTTTAGTGTAATGCCACTCACATTTCACTTTGAAAATGTCATAAAACGTTGCTCAAGTGCAAATTTCCAATGGAAAAGGGACAGTTTGGATATCTTGCTAAATCTATTTTGTGTTAGTAGACACATTTTGGATGAACTATTCCTTTAAAAAAGCTGCTTCTTGCTTATTTTGCCCCAAAGGTCCAGCTGAAGGCATGCCCTTTTTGGATGGATCCCTTCTGTTTCTGTTCACCCTTTGTGGCCAGTTATGATATTAGCTTGGCTCCTCTTATGGCTGATTTCTCACCGAGTCGTGGTTGCTCAGTCTAGCAAATAAATGGATTTGACCTCTCCTGATGACTCTTTTGTACTTCTAATGTCCAGACTGGCTCAGTCTCTATGGTATTTGTGGTTGTTTAATCAGAGGGATTTTTTTATTGGCTCGTCATGAAGGACATCGCACCATTCCATTGTGGTTTACAACCAGCCACCGCATTAGCGCTGTGCAGCCTTTGTAGCCTTAATCCTTCAGCGAAGCCTTGGTTCTCCCCACACGTGGTTTACGACAGCAATTCCTCACCCACACGTAATGCTGTGACACACTGGCACAACTAACTGTTAGTCACACACCATGGCACATGCAATGAATCATGAACTCGTTTATTCTCACACTTTCTCACAATGTACAGTAACATTTCATACACTCATGCACGGACACATTTAACACACCTCAACAGACTGATCAGATGGTAAAGCCTGTAACTGTGGCCATCCTGAGGAGTTGTTTAATTGGTCACTGGGGTTGCCCATCTGTGGTGGGCGGCGCTTTTGAAAAGACAAATGGAAAAGTTAGAAGAGACGTGAGCAGGGGCAGGAGCTGCTGAGGGTGCGACTGAGAGATGGGATGGAAAAAGAGCAGAAGCAGAAGAGGACGGAGCGCGAGTGACAGAAGGACTGAGAGGGGGGGGGGCATGCTGATAGGGGAGGAAGTGGCTGCCAAAGCCCCCGGAGCACATGGGGCAAAATCTTTGTCCTCATGCCTTTTTTTTTTTTTTTTTAAACCATGTCACCATGCATTGAATAAGCTAATCATGAATGGATTCATTTTATTCATTAATCATGATTTTCCCCCTCATTATTTGACTGCAGAAGGATTGTATAAACTGGAACAAAAGCCTGCTATTGCATCTATTGCATTTATTAACATGGAAACCTTCTATAATATATATATATATATTTTTTTTTCAAAAGCACTATGTAATTGTTTAATGATAATCCAATTTGGTTTTTTATTTGTGAAGTTTACATTCATTAACATGGAATAGCCTAATTGTTTATAACAATGGTCCGGTTTTATAAATTAAGTGTTGCAACCCCTGTGAAAATACTGTGTTTGAAACATAGTGTTTCATAGTGTTTTTACAATATTACAATATTCAGCATGAATTAAAATAGCAATTTGCATAGAAACACAACTTTTGGCTCAATCAGTGTCTGGCCAGTGGCAGATAAGGGCAATATTTAGACAACAGAATTTGGCAACAGAAATTTTGAGATTTTGCACTTGACCTTTGTCTAAATTACTGCAAATAAATAACTCTCCTTCTGTTAGGGAAAGTTAATCAGAAATTAGACTTCTGGGTCGTTTCAAGAGTAAAGTTTGGTTCTCATGCGTTATGCAGCATTTACATTGATCAGTGTTTATATGCAAGTTAAACTTTGAATTAAATGTATTAATACTGAGATCTCTAATTAAACAGCTTCATTCTTTATAAACTTAATGATTTTTAAATTTAAGCTGCGTAGTATTTCCGGGAATAGACAAACTTGCTGAGAAAGTATAAAGACGTCTTAATTTCTAAGGTGAACAGAAGCCTTGTAGGTTTGATTTGAAATGAGTAAATGATGACAGAACCTTCCTTTTTTATCTTTAAACAGATTAAAGCATGACATTACATGAGTAGGCCATCTCTTTTCTAACGCTAATGCATAAGCAGACATCTGTAAATGCAGAAATAAATGAGCTCCAGTGCTGCGATCTGATTGGTTCTCTGGATACGGTTACTGTGCTCAGTGTGTTTTGTGGGGAGTAGTAGTAATCACTCTCCTGTGTCTCTATACCTTATACATTTCTGCTGATACAAGCAGTCGTATGGCGGGCCGGTCAGCCATACTCACTGATAAACCCTAGCAGGACAGCTGAGTTAGAGCTTAAGAAGAGAGACAGATTCCCGGAGGGGGTTGAGGTTTATCAAGAAATATATAGAAAGAGCAAAGAGAGACTCACTTCTGTCTTCTACTGTTTACTTCTCTTTCTGTTTAATTCTCTATTTTTCTTCCTCTTGGATCCATTGTACTACATCAATCCTTTGTGCCCTCTCATCCTTCCACCTCACTGTCTTGCTTCCCTTCCTGCTGGTGTCGTGTCGTGCGTGCTATCCTCTTTCCTCCTTGTTCTTGCCAGTTCCTTATCTGCTTCTTTCTTTGGTGTGTTAGTGCCTTTCTTCAAGTAGGACCATCATTTGTCTGATTCATTTCTGAAAGGGCCTTGGAAGCCACAACAAAAACGCATTATGGTAATGAGACGGTGACTAGATGTCACAGATGTATTATCAGTAATTATTTTCGTGCTATTTTTCTCCAGTGCGTTCAATTACAGCACTGAAAATACTTGATTCGTTTGATGAGATTTACAGATTACTGCTTGCCTATTGATTTGTTGCGGTCCCTCTTATTGTTTCCTTCTTCTGGAAATCAAATTGAAGAACTTTGCTTGATGTTTTGGGGAATAGAGGTATGGCTAATGAGCTCATTGCTGTAATCGGATTACAGGGCTCTTGTACCCCTAACATCCCATAAGATTTCCCCCTTAATGATGGGCTGATTATCCCAATGATAAAGAGCTGGTAATGCAGCACTAATCCCAGCTCTAAGAGCGAACAGGGTCTAGATGTGCAGCAAGATGCTCTTGACAAACCTCTCCATGTTTTATTCATATTTTAAGGGTATTTGGAATAGTTATTTATGGTGAAACTATTATAAACAGTGCTTTCATCAAGGGTTTTGTTAAGTGGAGAACTCATCGTCCTGGTACGGTTTGTTCCTCAAGCTGAAAATGTTTTAAACTCCTTGTGATGTGTTTTTTTTCTGATGTGTAAAAGAAGATTATTACTAGCTTAGTTTAACCTTGACACGTTTTAGCAGAGTGTAATATTTTAGCCATCATCACATGACATCAAAGCTTGTTTTCTAGCCATAGCCATTAAATAAAATTAATTTTGGCCTTACTGGGGAAGTGAATCTGCTACTTTGTGTTTTTAATTAGATTTAAAGTTGACGCATTACCTCCCAAACTATAATTGTCTTAACATTTGCCAAACAGATAGTCCTGTCTCAGAGTCATGCCATTGGTTGAGCTAGTGTTGCGGTGTCAAGCTAGGGTGCACTTCACTAAAAGCATCGTTAGCCAGTTATGGTCGCAGCTTTGTTGATATTAGCATAGTTCAATGATTCTGTGTTTCCCAAAATCAAAGTTCAAATTAATATTTCAAAATAACAATTGACAGGGAAAAAGAGATACGTTAATCAGGTGCCATTATTCAGTACAGCAGTATCAGAAATCTCAAATCAATTATAACTACAGTATATTGTTGAAACAGAATATTTTAAATGACGGAAATGTGATTGTGTTTGATATATTAGGGCTGTCAAATGA
>JAUCMT010000160.1:6771483-6789620 GCA_032357475.1 Enteromius thamalakanensis | reverse complement strand
GACACCGCTCAGCAGTATTTTGAAAGTGATTGCAGTACCAGTTTTGGCCATTTCTTACCTAATGCTCCTTTAAGTGAGGTCGCGAAATGAAATGGGTTTGGTACAAAACTCGCTAGCTTTTAAAACTATTTAAACAACTTTGAATGCAAATAAGACACACAGTAGAGTTCAAGTGCAATCTTGTATCTCCAACCTAATTTTATATGTGAGGGAACCCCAAAGATCATGACCTTTTAGACTTATTCAAAGTCTGACCTTCTTACCCCAAGACATGATCGTCCCAGGAGATTGGCCCAAAGCTAGAGAAGAATGCAGACAGTAAGGAACCGCTGGCTGACACAGGCCAATTAAAGCACATCAGATTAAATAGACGCCCCAGTCAGATGGCTTAGCAGATAACGGCATGCTCAAAACCAGACAGTGGCGGAATATTTTTAAACTACTTACACTCCCTTAACAAATCACTTCCATGCAAAAATCCCACGCCACTTTTGAGAAAGAACTAAATGGAAAACTACAGTATAACTCAAAACTGTTTACACCATCCCAAACAACGGATTTTGGGGGTTGGACTTCATCTAAACAAGTTTAGCAACACTATATTTGATACAGCTTGAACTTTGCAAGCATGCATTTTCCATTCATCCAAGTCCTGGCGTGGTCTCGTACAACATTTTCCGCCAACATATCAGTGCTGTTATTGCAAGCTTTGCTTATACACAAGCTGCTATCTAAACATCAGACTACAGAAGCTAAACTGTTTTTTTTTTTTTTGTGGAAAGCAGGTCTAAAACCAACATCCCTGGGGACACTTACGACTGGCAACATAAAGTTGAAAGACTAAACAACACCACCTGACGGCGGCGTTATAAAACAACCAGAACAAAGGACAGAGAGATCAGCAAAAAGCAATCTCAACTTCTTAATCAAATACATCTGGGGCTTTTCTTTTTTTTTCTCGCATTGGCGAGCAACCTTGAAAAACCCTGGAACTTTAGCGATTTGTTATATATAGCAGCACCGCAGTAAAATAAAACTACAACCATATGTAAAGGAAAAAAGGAAACGGCATCTCTCGAGCCATCCACGTCGGTCTGTTAGCATTCACTAACTTTTAAACAGCCCGCTTGCTTAACTTTCCAATTTGAGGTAGAGGTCGAAACTAACATTGGAGAGGGCAAAGTCTGCGCTTAGAGGTAGGGAAAAAGCAAGCCTGGAACACAGTGTCCCAACCAACATTGGTCTGCAACCCCCACACACTCCAAACAAAAAATAATGAATCATGAGCTGCATTGATTTTGAACTTCAGATAATGGCTCTTGCCGAGAGTTCTAGGTGTCATCTTAGGACTGATCGTTCCGGCATAACCTGGCAAAGCTTTAAGAACATCCTCAACTCCCAGGCACTTCTGCGATCAAATATGCGGTGGAGGATAAAACATCCCAAAACTGGTACCTGTAAAAGAAGCAGTCACAACACACTAGAACCCCCATGCAGCTCGCGAAGTCAGCGATCAGATTGTCCCGTCCTCTGCTCTGTCTGGCTTTAAGACGTACTACAGGTAAAGCGGCATCCGTCAGAGCGTGAACTCTTGGCATTGCATCTTCGCAGATCTGCAGTGGCGCCCCAAACTCTTTCTGCCTCGCTCTCCTGTTTCCAGTTGCTGGACCGCACACAGTCAGGGCTTTGTTAGGTGGCGATTTCCCTTGGCGCGGTGCAGACAGAACAACACTTCAGTCAGCAAACAAACACAAGCGTCCGCAGCAGGCGAGCACAACGAGTACAGTCGCTCAGCACTTGTGTGTTCCTCTCTGCTGATACCCTCAGTTCCCCCCTCCCATCTTGTCTCTCTCTCTCTCTCTCTCTTATTCTAACACTGTCTCTCTCTTCCTTTCCTCCCTGTCTCACTCCCCGTTGGCTCTGACTTTGAGGCGGGAGCGCTGGGTTGGCAAATAGACTCGCTGCAAACCGATGACGGCCCACTGCAGGAATATTCTGAGCCAGGAAATTTTTAAGGGCCCAAACAGCCCCTGCAAACGGTGCCTTTAGGGAAATTTTCTTCCCATGAACGCTTTCTACGCTCTTAAAGAAATATGGCAATAAAAACACACTCGCCGTGGGTCAGTACATAGAGATAAGTGACCAATTTGAGCGGAAAAGAAATGCAACTCTAGAGGCGAGGCTATTAAAAATAAATGATAATCTTCTGGCATAAGGAGTTACAGGGAAACAACAGAAGCATGATGTAAACACTTCCACAAATCAAAACAAGTGGTTTCTGGTCCTCTAGCATATAATAATGTTTTTTTCTAAGCTTAATCCCAAACATTTCTCCTGTCTCTCATTGTTCATCCAAAAACAATTAGTTCCAGAGATGCACAGAGCCACATCCTGATTGGCTAGCATGTACAGTCTTGCTTTCCATTTGTTTTTCCATTTACAGAGCCTAGACTTCTCACAAAGGCCTGGTTATTTCTCAGGAGAACCAATGATTAGTTCACCCCCCCCCAAAAAAAAATTGGTCCCGTTTTTACATACATATTATAAGCCACATGTTTTCTTTACGAAGGAAAAATTTCGGAAGAATCTTTATGCATCTCAGGCAACCACAAAGAATTTTTGATCTTCTATGTAGTATATATTAACTCCAACGGTTCTTCTGTGCATCATTAAATGACATCAAACGATAACAAATCCGAAATAAAAGTTAGAATGGAGGGCAAAAAATTACTTAAATGTTTTATAAAACCTTTTGAAGACCTGTATGCGGCACAAGTCATATATATATATTCAAATAGATAGATAGTGTGTATTAGTTAAATTAAGATATTTAAGCAACTTTTACAAAAATGCCTTATAGGAAAATATTACAGGTGTGCATCTTAACACAGAACAATGACTGTTTTAAGATATTTCAGAGCAAGATATTTTCATCTGAGACAGCACAAACATGTAGTTTAGTCTGGGACTAGCTTAAGCCTTGTCTGTGAAACTGCGGATACATTTCCCAGTAGGTTAAGCAAAATAATGTAAAAGCAAAAAGTCACTTAATTTTGACACGTTTTTCCCTGACATTTGGGCTGGAAATAAGACAACAAAATTGGAGTAAAAAGCATGTTTGCAGCGTACATGTAAGTATGCACAAAGATGATCAATTACCTAACCCCAGAAACACATTACGTCATCCATTGTGTCAATTTAAAACCACTGAGAGAAGCTAGACCTCAAGCATCAGTTTTAAATCTTAGCCCTCGCTGCATTAAAGCAGCAACCACAGTGATCTTCTCTCAGGCTCGATGACGTTATCCCTAGCAGCAGACTGATTACGGAGCAGAAGCTCTGGAGACTGCAGCGCCTGTGTGATAAGAACCTTTTCCTTTGTGATGAGAAAGCTGCAGAGAGGACTTCAAGACCTATTCAGGAACATTTTGTGGGAACACCAGTGGAAAATAAGCATGTTCAGACATCAATAATGAATCCTGCGTGATCTGAAAGTGCTCAGCAAACTAGTTCTTACATAGAGAAGGGACGCATGGTAAATAACAAAGAGCTGAGAAAGTGTCTTGTGTCCTAATGATCCGAGTATGAATGGACTGGTCACTCAAAGCCTAAACGCTGGACTCTTGGAAGCCAATGAATAACAGTTGCGAGGAGGCAGTAGGAACGGATGATGCTATGCGTTCGTTTCGGTTCCCTCAATGGAAATGGAAGAAAAGTAACACCCCTCCCTCCCAAAAGCAAGATTTACAGGTTTATTTCACGAAATCAAACCCAACACTGCCTGAGTTTCAGGGTTCGTTAAGAGGAAACCGAACGTTTTAAACCAACACAGTAAGTTAAGTAAACTAAACAAACACTGCAAAATCAATCAGCATGTGGCTGCAAGCGTGCGTTATACATTGTGCCTGACTAAAACGCCAGTGTTTGTTGTGTCGTAGTCAATTAAAACGCATTTTTAAGTGTCCTGCAGTGGTAACGCGGACTACTCAAACGCCCTGCGTGACCTTACGAAAGCGCGTAATGTAACACATGTGGTTCTATCGGAATGGAACGTAACAACGGAATTCGAACGCGAACGGTAAACAAGCGTTTAAAAACCAAACAAAGAATCAAACTCGACATTTAGCGAGAGCAACTTAAACAAGTCATTGAACGCATGGTAATGCCAGCTCGGCGTTTTAAAGTGCTTACCTATTTAAGGTGTATGAGCCGTTCCGTTTGAACCTCATTTTGGAAGATAAAAGTTTGACGATGAAATCCAGAACTGTAAAAATATCAGGCTGCTAACGGAGTATGTTACAGTAAGCTGCTGAAACACAAAGAGAAGGGGAGTCCTGAGTACGAGACCGCCTCTAATGTCCGTTTGTCTCAGTAGGACTGGCTTAAAATCAGACAGGGGGATGAGAAGGCGATTAACAACTCTTCATTGTGCGCCCGTTAAGTTATTTATGGCAAAAAACCCCGTTATGTTTGGTCTCGGATATTTCTTTTGGCGAAACCGCGGCATGGAGGATGCCTGACTGCGCGGGGAAACTGGCAAACAAAGAGCGAACGTTTTTCCAGACAGAGGGTTTTTTTTAAAAAGAAGAAAATGAGCCTCGTTTAAACAAACTGCGCGTGCTTGTGTGTGTAATGTGAGAGAGAAAGAAACTGTTTGGGTCATGCCACCAACTTCCAATCATTTCTCTTCCTCCAAACAGTGAAAGCTCAAAGGATCCCCATGTAAGATAAGTTTTCGCCTTTTCCCCATGACATATAATCTGGAAGAGCTAAAAATAGCTATAATGATATGCTTTAGGTTGGTCTCAACCACCAGACCCCACCCAATACAGCAGCACTGACTGGTTCCACTTAACTTAAAGTGCTAGACTAAAAATAGATCCAGACCAAAAAAGTCAGAGCAGTACAGCTCTGAAAGCAAGCGAAAGAATCGTGCATTTTTGTGTATTCTGAAAAAATACAAAGACTAAAAATATATAAAATGACTATTAATGTAGCATTTGGTGCAAATTCGAAGTTTGAGTTTCGTTTGTTCATAGGAACGGTTTGGGAAATTTAGCATTACATCACTTGCTCATCAGTGAATGGGTGCCGTCAGAATAAGGGCTGATAAAAACATCACAACAATCCACAAGTAATCTGTATGTGTGTTTGTAAGAAACAAATCCATCGGTATGGCATTTTAACTTCAAACCATTGCTTCTAAGCCAAAACAACAAAAAGTGCATAATTCTCTCCTGTTTCAGATGACTTTTTCACTCAAAACAGCAAAACTGGGAAATATTTTACCTGTAAGCAACAGATTTGTTTCTTGGACAAAACCAGCTTTTTGTTTTAAAGGATCTAATCTTTTTTCAGCTGATTGGATTCTCATTCTGACGGCACCCATTCACTGCAGTACATCCATTGGTGGATCACCTTTAATTTAATGGGGGTGAATTAAGTTTCAGCAAATTTAAATTTGGCTTAGCCTATATTTTATATCTGGATCTTGGATCTGGTGTTTTTATTACTTTTTTTTGTTCTGGTTTCAACAATAAACATGCTTTTGAAATGAATTAAATATTAAGTAATAAATTCCATTTTATTTATTAAATAACAGTTAATCGTTCAGTCTTAATTAACCACGTAATAATCCTGCAAACAGAGTTGTAATATATATATATATATATATATATATATATATATATATACAAACACAGCAATGTATTACTTTAAATGTGTTGCTGTGTTTGATTTCAATGAAATGCCATTTAATGAAATCCTCTTCCTGTTCAGCATCCTGTAGGGTGTGGTGAAACTCCATTCATCAATTGAACGGGAGCCAGATCTTACAATCGTAATCTCAACGACCCTGCAGTGATCGCACAGAATATGATGAATGTGTTTCTCTGTAGGTGAGTCTCTTGCGGAGAGCTTGGCCGGCTGGCAGGACCATCATTATAATTACAGCTAGCTGGCAGTGTCCTGAGTGATCGATCCCTGCGGATGCAGTCTGCAAAGAGTTATGCAATCCTCAGCGAGATCCATCGGTGCACCAGGACAAACCAGCCGTGCAGTCCAGGGACGGACTGCTGTTTATTGTGCAACACGAACACACACTTCAAACAGTTTCATAAATGCAAGACATGTGGTTATGACTAAACTCTTGGAAGCTGTTTTCTTGTGCTTTAATGGCAATATGATGAGTTTTGAAGCTGGTTATTCTTATCACATTTACTAAATTAAAAATACAAGGCTGTTTGCTCTGTATCTGGGTAACAGCAGAACTAATGCTCAGTATCATTTCAGAGACAGATTTGAGAAGTTTTGGTGTGCCAAACTCTTACAAAACTCAAGTGCAAGTATCCCACAAGCACCATTCATCACTAGGGTATGAGGTAAATGTCATGTTCGAGACCAAGATGGAAGACCAAGACAAATGCTCAAAGGAGAAAAAAGTCAAATATTTCATAACATAAAATGCAACAGCACTCAAACGTATGTTTGTTCACAAACACACACACACACAAGAAATCTTACTGACGGCCAGGGTTGCCAGGTCTGTGAAACAAGAGCAGTCCAAATGGAAATCTTTTCTCCATCTAAAATGCATTTTAGGGAGGTCACTTCAACTTGCGGACTAAGAAAACAATCCAATGTGAACTTGGCAACACTGCTAGGTAATGGGCAAGACTAGGTCTTTCATCATATTTGGAAAAAATCCTTTTTTATTATAGGTGTTTATGTTTAAATATGACAAATAAACTATTGACGATGCAATTCATGCAAATTGATTTTTACTATATTTGTATACATTTTTTTTATTTCATTATTGATCATAAGGAAGAATACACACACACAAATTATATAATGTGTGTGTGTGTGAGTCATAAGTAGCACAGATATATTTGTAGCAAACACAAACAATAAATAGGGGTCAAAATCATGGATTTGTTATTTATGCCAAAAATCATTAGGAGGTACAGATTATGTTCCATGATGATATTTTGTAAAGAATATTGCTCAGAATTCATCAAAAAATATCTTCATTTAGTTTTTGCCGTTTTGAAGTTTCATTGCTCGGACTGAACGCTGCTGGATGTTGATCATACACAATCAAATCAATCCCCGGATGAACCTGAGACTCATAACAGGCCTAATTACAGCAGGAAAGATCGAGAATAATACATCAAATATTATTTCTATTTGTTGCCTTGCTAACCTAATTAACATAACAAGATTTTCAACGCAATGACGAAGCGACGGGCCGATTCCAAACCTCGATTAACCCAGCAGAGGCAGTGACACCGTGAACTATGAGGCGCCAGGAGAAAGTTTACGAGCTTATGTAACTTAATTTATGTTTGGATAAATAGCTGAAGAAAGTTTTCACACAGGATGAAGGATAACAGTGGGAGGCTGTGTGCATCTCACTCCTCTACAACATTCCTCTCGTGACAGAAAGGAGCCGTTGCTTCTTCAGTTTTGCTTTGTTTCAAAACAGTCTGGTAAAATGTCAAGATGAACCATTAAACAAGAGAGGGTTAAAAATATGCATGAGGTGCAAGGGACGTCTTTTACTGAGAGAATGCAGTTATGAGTGGATGTGATGAAGTGCTGCCATCTAGTGTATAGAAGAGTGCAAAACACCTCTGGGCTGGGAACAAACATTGCAAACTATGCTTTTTATTTTTGTGCTTAATGCAAGAAATGATCAGTTTATTACCCCTCCCACCATCTGCATGAATGATCATGAAACTTCATATCAGGTGGCTTTCTTCGTGTTTCTGAACTGTGGGGTTTTCGTGGGTGAATTCAGTGCATTATCATTCAATCTAGAGCATCTTGCTTTAAGACATTACACCACATATGGTTTCATTTCTGTTTCACAAGCTGAAGAACATCTGACACAAGGAGTTTCATATAGTTCTGAAAACACATGTCAGACACGAGAAAGATGGGTGAGATTTTGACAGGGTGTCTGAAAATGTTCTGGGAAAAAAAAATGATGAAGTGTCTGTAAACAGACTACTTGTTTTCATTTTTGACCAGTTTTTCATGAACATTTCCACCAGTGTTACGTCCTTCGCAATTAAAATTATGACGCTGAAAAATTAGAGTTTGAGTGAAAACATAAGGATTATATGTTAAGATATATATATACATGTGCAGTATAAATATTACTTAAGGATGCAATTATTTGATTAAAAATACAGTAAAATCTGTATTATAGTTATTACAGTTTTGTATTTGAATACATTTTAAAATATTATGGACATTAAATTTATATTTCAACATTTTTAAAATAAAAAATAACAAATAATGAACACAAAAAATAAAAAATTATAATAAATGAGTCCCTGAAAAGCAATGCTAACTAATAAATAAACAGTAATAATTGAAAAAATACAACTTAAATCACAACCGTGTTGATTTAACAGAGAACAGAAACAAAACCAAGATTTGCACAGTAGTGTCTGTCTGAGGTCATTTTAGGGCATTCTGCAGCTGCCAAGCTTTTACTTGCTAAAGACTAACACTAACTGCCCAATAAGTCTAAGTTCCGTTCTGCAGTAAAAACCACAAACACTGCACATTTTGCACCATGATTCCCATAAATGTACTTTTTATACAGAGATATCAAGCAAGAAAAGCATTGACGCAGATCTATGCAATACATGGACGTCTGTTCTGTTTCAAGGCCAGAGTAGTGTTACATTTACCGTCAGCATGTTATTCGGTCATTCAGGAGACATTATGTGACTCGCTAATTGTGCCTTATTATGTGGATTATTTCCTGTCTGCGAAGAAGAAGATCTGTTCTTAACAGTGACAGCTCATAGGCCACATCCACAGTGAGATGTGAAAGACGTTATGCACCTCTTCAACATTTCCTATCACTCTTTTGAATCTGTTAGTTCCTTTTAGACATTTAGCAATGAATGCTTTCGCTTTTAGAATGAGTGGGAACGGATATGAGAGGAAAATCACGAAAACTCTCATTTACACTGAGAGCATTCGCCTAGCAGTATCTAAACCGAGAGCAGTTTATTAAAGTAAAGAACAATAATAACACACTAAAACACTATTGAAAAAGCAGGATCTGCACTCAGATAGGTCTTTTAAGGTATTTTGGAGAGCTGAGGTATCCGAGTCACACGATCCAGCTACTGGTGTGCCTCAGGGCTCGGTTCTTGGACCACTTCTCTTCTCTGTCTACATGACACCACTAGGTTCTGAAATATGGTTTTTCATATCACGGCTATGCTGACGACACTCAACTTCTTGTTCCATCCTCGTCGATAGCTTAGTACTGAGCAATATATTATACGCGTTAAGTGATAAAGCTGGTTCTTTTAACCGATTAACGAGTAATCTCTATCAACTGTTTTCAAATAGAGCAGCAGTTAACACATAGAGCTATAGATCTCCGACAAGCTACGTAATAACGGGTTTAGTTTAGCAAATGAATTATTCGCGAAACTGAACACGATATTGCATAGCTTGTCAGTGATCTATGGCTCTGTGTATTAACTGCCGCTAAATGACGGAGATTTACCGCTGTGATATATTGCCCAGCCCTATGATAGCAAACATCTGAATCTATAGCCATCTTTAAGAAACAACTAAAAACACACCTCTATCTTTATTTCACCCTGTACCTCTAATACTATCTATTCAAATTCTATTTTATGTCTCATTTAAAAAACTAGAATAAATAAAAATCTTTAAAAACCAACACTGATTTTCTTTTTTCTACTTGTTTCTTAAAAGAAAAAAACACACTTAAATGTAATGATAAATAAAAGCACAATTGATTAATTGAAATGAATTAATGATTGACTGATTGATTGGCTATCCATATAGAACTCCTTAACTATGATGTACCAAGTCCAGATGCCCGAATATAGATCAGCTGTGTAGACCCATTTTTGTTGAGACTTTGATTGAAATCGTTTATTTGTGCTGAATGGTCCGAGGTTGCGTCTGGATCAGTAATATCAGCACCTCTGGGATCTTCTGCTCCTGACTGCAGCTGTGTGAATGAGCTCTGGGTTTGACTCAGTGCCAGTGGCACAGGAATGTGAACTGATCTGACCTTGACATTGCTGTCCAGTGGCTGGACGTGTTGCAGTCCTCCTTTTAATAATTACACAGCACACAAGTCAAAGAAGTTAAAGGTGATATTGTGCAATGAGCAAACTGTTCTGCTCCATCATGTTTCTGGGGAATACACCAAATCTAGAAATTCGAAATCACGTTTTCTATAACTAACATGACAGTTTATATTATCATAATTTTTTTTAAAATTGTTTATTCAGAAAAAAAAAATTACTGAATTAAAAACAGCATCCAAAAAGGAAATATTTATGTATTTGTTTGTTTATTTTATTACGAAATAAGGCCCTGCAATATAATGATCTCTTTGCGAGTGCACTATATATTAAATACTACTATATATGTATTTTTATATTAACATTTTTATTTATTATTTAATAATCATACTTTATAATATTTATTACAAATGTTAAAAATGTGAAAATCTTAATGTTGAACACAAACGAAAACACACGCATAAACTAGATGTAATGAGCTCAATGTTGTTTACAGACATGCAAATAAAACAACGAGATCGACAGCGCACAAGACAGCGCACAAGTGTTATAAGAACAAACCTGTGACCCTAACAAACACAATTGGTTACTTCTATACAATAGGTTCATTGAACTGTCAAACTCTATTTATAATCATTAAACCGTAGTCAATGCTAAATCTTTGCTTTTGATTACACAAAAAAAGCCTTGAAATCACGTTTTATGTGACACAAAGAGATTTTGACTACAAAGGGTAACTATTTGAACAAAACCGATATAAAAACATCAAGAGAAGCTGTCATGGCATGACAGCTGAAAGACATGCTGAAGTTTCAATAATGACAACAGCGTAATAGTTAATATGATTGAAAGGACAAGACACACTGTACCTCAGTCAGTCAGGCCAAATCATATTAAAGAAGGATCACGTGACCTTCTGTTTAATCAGAGCTCATTGGTTGACAGCGGACATTCCTCCTCGACTGCCAATAACAAAGACACAAAGACTCGGACTAAAGGTCAGGGCGTAAGGGCTTGTTTTTGGTTTTAATAGACTGTTGGAGGCTCTGAAGAGTCTGTTTGAGCCAACATTACTGCCTCGAGACCCTTAAAGAAAGCTAGTTTATTGACATTTTGTGGGGTGGTGCTTGCTTTACAGCACTAATAACTATGTGAACTTTATGAGCTATTTGTAGGCAGTACACTTCAGATACACAATCACAAAAGGTTATGGGTTATCACAAAAATGTCAGTCGTGCACAACTAGCTGAGATACATACGGGCCATAACACAAATGATCTGCTAGAGAAAGTGCTGACGATAAAGAACACAACACAGCTTTTTATTGTTTAGTTTTTAATATAGGTTTCTTCAAGGTAAAAAAAAGTATCTTTTTCAAATATTTTTAGTCGCACCGCATGACATTGTACAACCTGAACTACCCTCTTCTTGCTATAAAATGGTTTGATTTCTTGATCTTGAGAGTCATTGAGGCTTGCTGGGGTTTTATTATTAGCATATTTTATTTGCACATTGGTTGCACCACATGACTTATTTGGCGAACAACAGTTTCGTTTTTTTGTTGCTGTTGTTAATTAGCATTTTTGTGGGATTTTTTGTTTGTTTTTTGAAGTGAAAGAAGTGCTGTCACATGATTAATCGCATACAAAATAACGTTTTTGTTCACATCACATATTTATGTATATGCTTTGTATATTTATTATGTACATATAAATACACACACATGTGAACACATATGAATATAAATATAAGCAAGTAAATACATGCAAATATTTTCTTTATTACTGCACCAATGACCCTTACACAAGCATAAGGTGCTATAAAAAAAATCCTAATGCATTACTATTTAATTGAACTATTGAAGTTCAGAGATGTTTTAAACACAGTAGAAAGCTTAATATTACTCAACTTTGGGCCTGTTTTGAAATGTACTGGCACTGTCAGTTCTGCACTAAGTATAGAATATGCGAGCAAACAAGCAAGTAAGCATCAATAAAACAAGCCAAGTAAAACAAGCACAAACCCAAGGACAGACTGGGACCTTTCAGAAGAAAAACACACATCCATAATTGACCAAACAAAGTCAAAAACAGTTCTACACTTTCATTCAACAGACCCTAATCACGGTTTATCATTCCATGCATCACAGTCTGCTAATGGTCTACAAAAACAAATGGAAACAAATACAAAATAAAAAATAAATAAATAAATAAATAAAAAAAGCCAAATATTTAAACAATATTACAGTAGCAAACTACATAACTAATAACTGAAGCTGACCTATCCTTAAATCTTGACCTGGAAAAACAAACGTCATGGCTTTTGTAAAATCTGACACAGCTCCCATAAAGCATTGCTCTGAAAACAATGGCTCCCTCCACCCAGCGGACGGCACTTCCTTCCCTCCGGCCTTTCTGTAATCGCTATTTTTTCTACATAGCGGAAATCACCACTCCAATAAAGGTTCTGTACTCCATCCTATGTCTCAAGTGTCCTCCTTGACACCAATAGCTAAAATGTCTATAAAACTATTGCTTCCAAACACGGATGCTAACCTGTCCCCTGACAGAACCTGACCTAAACAGAGTAAAGACAACATTAAATCAAACCTGACAGAGAATAACACAGGGTTATTATCATACTGGAAGATACCAATAACCTGATAATTGCTGCCGATAACCAATAATCTGTTGGTTTCTGACATTATTGCTGATAACTGATAAGATCCTAATTACTGAAGCCCCGTTCACACTAGCAGCGACACGCAGCGACAAAGCGACGCAATCCTATTCATTTCAATGCAGAGCTGGCGATATCCGGCGACAAGAGCGACAGCGGCCGTCAGCGACCAAGTTCAGAATCTCTCAACTTTATGCAAATGAAGAGCGACTTTCGGGAGCGACAGCCAATAGGAGAGAAGACGATACTGATCATGTGATCATACTCTGAACGGCGTTTGCATTTTTGCCATAGATAAACGCACGCAATAGAAAAAAGTACTCTCTGTTTCTCATTCATTGTTGTTTGTATGTATAGACTCAGTATACTTATATTATATTCAGTCTTTTGCCTCCAAAATGTTTGTATTTAGCGGCAAGAAACCTGATTCTGAGGCAGGAGACGAGGTCGCTAGTGGGCGTTCTCATTCTGGTCGCTTAGTTACGTCATTGTTGACAGCGAATCAGGTTCCTTGCCGCAAAATACAAACTTTTTCAGGCAAAAGACTGAATATAAGTATCGTCCATACATACAAACAAAAATGAATGAGAAACAAAGAGTACTTTTTCCATTGCGTGCGTTTATCTATGGGAAAAACGCAAACGCCGTTCCGAGTATGATCACATGAGCACTATCGTCTTCTTTCCTATTGGCTGTCGCTCCCGGAAGTCGCTCTTCATTTGCATAAAGTTGAGAGATTCTGAACTTTGTTGCGTCGCTGGACACGCCCACATCCGTTCGCCAACGGTTGCTGGCGGTCGCTCTTGTCGCCGGATATCGCCAGCTCTGCATTGAAATGAATGGGATCGCGCTGCGTGTCGCTGCTAGTGTGAACAGGGCTTAAGACCTGTGTAAAATAATGTGAACGGGACATTTTAAAATGAGACAAATACATTTAAAATATCATGCTCTCAAAGTACTGTAGGTGCTACTTTTGACCCTAGAATAACAATTTTTATACAAAAATATAGTCTAGACCATATCTCTACCCCTAAACCTACCCTTACCCAGGAGTAATGCCTAAAATCAGAGGAAGTAATAGATGACTGACTCTGATGAACAAGCACCAAACACTGATTTTGCACTGATTGCAAGTGCAAATGTTATTGGTTGGCTAGTTTTCTTTGCAGTGCGATATAAAAGAGATCAGAATACCTGTCAGTTTAAAGTATTTGCATCAGTGGTGTGCGGAAGTTCAAAACGGATGCATTAACAGCCATTAAATCAAATTAAAATGTTTATCACATCACATTTTAAAACATAAAGCAACTATTATGGAATAGTTTGGTAGACCTATGCACCAACCACTTTAGTTTTCAATGGGGAAGTAAGCTTGTTGTAGTAAAAGTGAGACTTTTGTTTTATCTGCAGCTATACATATTCGTATAATGAGGATGTAATATTTAATAGTTTTGTTTGGTTCTGCTAGTGTTGCAGAAATTGCTTTTTTGAATTTATATGCAAGGGACAAGAAACATGTAGAACTTAATGACATGCGTTCAGAATGTGCTGTAATCTGCAAGTTCCTGCACGGTTCTGTCAGTGCAGATTGTGTGCAAGCCCAACCTACTCATAAGTCCAGCTGCGAAGTGTTATATTATGGATGGATCCCCCACTGTGTCGACTGCTCTCATACCAACTCTGTGGGCTAAAAGCCGAGCCAACTCACCGCTCTAAACGACATGAGAGCATTCTGTCTTTCTCCTTTCACTTCGACACTCATTTTTTCATTATCTAGCTCTTTTTCTCATCTCTTCTTTATGTAGCGCTCTGTTTAGTAGCTTTCTGGGTGACATCGCAGTATGATAAATTGACGCAAACGAATATCACAGTAACATTTTTGGATCTGTTCTCACCGTGAAGCCGCGAGGGATGGGTAAAAAATAAATTTCTTTAGATATCCTATGGAAAAACGACAGCACAGAGCTCAAAAAAAACAAGAGTGACTGAGAAAGGAAGTTAAAAACATCCGTCCACTGAGAGACACTCCTTGCTTATCTATCACTTCTGATAAACCCCTGACTAAAGGTGCAGAAATGTGGAACTTCTCAAGAGTTTTTTACCTCCTTGTGAAAGTATTCCCACAATCCCTCCAGTAGAAAATGGATTAAATACGGCAACTAGTTCCTTAGAAACTTTTACACAAACACTTGGGCTCGCGAGTCATTGAGTGACGTGATAAAAATGGTGCATTCCCTATCCTCTTTATTTTGCGTAGCTGTGAGAGATTAACTGAGGTTGCTACTGTGAGTTTGGGTGGAGTCCCGTAAGAAGAAGACATGAATCAGTATGGACATGCAAAAGAAGACTTCAGTGTTCAGTGTTTGCTTTCAGTGTTTGATTTGTGACTGAATCAGCTTTCAGTCTGCCTATGAAAAGCTGTGTGAACCTTTAGAATTTAGTAAACAGTGGTGCCCTATTGAGCAGCAGTCTGACTGAACCTGAATTCCAGCTGTGGGTAGTCGATAGTCGACAGATGGCAATGGTCTGGTACGTATATTCTGGTCCAGAAATGTCCGTTTAGACAGAACGTCACCATATACCTGAAATGTAAAACAACTAATCTCCGATTGTTTTGTTTGAAAAGTATATACAAGTTGTTTATTGGTTGTTGTACCTTGTAAAAGGCCTCCTTGTTTCCAGGCGGATTTATATAAAGCCTGTGTGCCTTAACTTCTGGAAGTAGTGTATAATGCCAGCCAATCAGATGACAAAACAATATTTTTTGTGTGCCGTGTGCATCAGACGGTCATTGAGTGGACTGTGGGTGTGCCGCCTAAGGCTGAGACTAAGGTAGTCAAGTGCTGTCATCAGTTTGTTTTTAGACCTCTTGATCACATTTTACAGCTTCTGAATTTGCCAACTGCAACATAGTACTGGTGCTTGCTTTTTGTGGAAAAAAGGTTTTATTTTAGTTAGCAAAATTCTAAAATTCACCTTTAGACAATACAAATTTTCTTTTTGTAAAAATGGACATGTTAATTTGTATATTCTATGGGTCTAGCTTCTGGTCTCATTAGGGCTGCACAATTAGTTGAATTTTTAATTGCAATTACAATTATGGGTGACACAATTAAATAATAGTTCAAAGTGGCAATTAATCGTTCCAAATCCGCTTGTTGTTTTGCGTGCTTAAGTTTGTGTGCTTAAGTTCATGTGCTAAGTGCTACTGTAAGTGTTTTTAAAAATATGGTATGCGGTTGCTTCAAGCAATGGTATACAGTAAATATCATTTTTAGTAAATTGTGATGATCATAATTAATAATTGCTATTACAATGTCAAGGTCCCATCCACATCCAGCTAGTTTTACCTGTACAAAGCAGCTTGTTTTGCTGCTTGATATTGGAAAACGGTGTCACGTGATCCTTCAGAAAATATTTTTATATGCTTATTTGATGTTTAAGAAATATTCCTGAACAAAATGTTACACAACTGTTTTCAACACTGATAATAAATATTTAATAAGACGAATTTCAAAACCGTATTTAAATCAAATAAGATTATTTGTACAATTCTAAATGTCTTTATTATAATTTTTAATCAATTTAATGTTTCCTCGCTCCGTGCAAATTTATCTTACTGACCCCAAACTTTTGACTGGTAATGTAGCCCTATGTTTAATTTGGTCTAAAGTGATTTATGCATTTTCATGACACTTTTAGACACTTCAGACACTTTTTAGAAATTGGAATCGCATAAATTCATTTCAAATGAATGCTAGCTGGTTTATTATGTCTTTGTTTATTTTTTCATTGTTATTCATTTTAAACACTTCAGTTTTGGGGTTTAAAAGGAAAGCGGTGAAAGGAGAAATATCTTTTTTTCATGGGTTATTTTTCAATATAATAAAAAACATAGTCGAACACCAATGAATAGCTGATGACTGTATACTATATATATGCTATGTAGCGCATTTCCTTTATGATTTGCACTTCCTCTTCCATGCCTCCTATGACCTCCACGACTTCCACACACATGCACACACCATCTATTCTTTCCTTTCTCCTCCTCCATCGTTCTTCTCTCTTCGGCCTTTCTCTTTCCTCCCATATCCACCCACCATCTTTGATTCAACATCCTTTCAATGTCTATAGCCTTTCTATTCCTGTCGTTTGAGATTGTGTGTGCAGAAGCATTAGTGGGGATGTGTGTGAGGGCAGTGGTGTGTGGGTTCCTTCCTTTGGCAGTGTATGGCGATTTCTTCATAATGCTTCATGGTAATTAGAACGGACCAGATAATAGTAATTACCAGATTTTGACTTCTTCTAGGCAAGAAATTGGCCCATGCAAAACACACTAACGAGATACTACAGTGTTGTGAGTTATTTAACAGGTTGTTCTAAATGGTTGCTTGGGCATTTCTAAACTTATTGGCTCCAAAAAACACATAAAAACATCAGAGGCAAACAGATATTTGATGATAATGTTAGATTAAGGCCGTAAGGTGCTAGGAAAGTTGATGTAATATTTAGTTATTGCTCATCATGGCATTTACAGTGTTTTTTTTAAACACCTTTCGTGGAAGTGAGATGAGCAATACCTGCTGAAATGTGCTGTAACACTTTAACATATGGACCAGTTCTCACTATTAAAGGGGTCATATGATGTTACTTAAAAGAACATTATTTTCTGTATTTGGTGCAATTCAATGTGTTCATGCGGATGCAAAAAACACAATATTTTCAGCATACTGTACATTATTGTTTCTCCTCTAAGCAGCGCATTCTGAAACTGGTCGATTTGTACAAAACTCATCATTCTAGTGAGGTGTGTTCTGTTTGGCCAGCTATCCAGTGCATTGCGACTGGCCAAATACCACAAGCGTTTGGCGGAAATGACGCACTTTGCCATAACATAATGTTGTGTCCCAGCTTTATGACACCAAAACAATAAAAGCTATTACAAAAGAGGCAATTGTTGCATCCAGTTGGGATATAATTACTGATGGTCATGACTGTCTTTTTACATGTTGTGTTGCATCGTGGACGTAAACATAACACCATGTCTGCATTTGTGATTGGAGTAACGACAAACAACAAGCACTAGTGTTATCATTCACTGCTCAAAGCTTGCATTTAGTAGCAGGTTCTTTAAATAAGAGAAAATAAATTCACTTTAAGGTTGTGAGTCAGAAGCACCAGACTGTCCTTGCAGAATTAGAATTGCTCCACTTTATATAGCACAGGGGGTAGGCAACGTCGGTCCTGGAGTGCCAATGTCCTGCAGAGTTTAGCTCCAACCCTGAAAAAAAACTCACCTGCCTGTAGCCTTGAAGACCTTGATTAGCTTGTTCAGGTGTGTTTGATTAGGGTTGGAGTGAA